>CM061920.1:149107612-149177172 GCA_031002005.1 Vandiemenella viatica
TTATGACTTTTTTTCCCGTTATAAAGGAAACAATTTATGCTTTTCGAGGCGTGGAAATTACGTAACTTTGCGGCTTTTCCACAAAACACTTAAACACGCGGCCGGACTCGAAACGGCGGACCTAGCCCTAACACTGCCGAGGTCGTTTTAATGTGGACTTTTTTTGTTTTTAGTAAAATTGCAATGATTTACGCTTAAGTACCGAAGAAAATATTTTACTGTGTGTCGATAGTAGCCAAGATGTTCAGTGCTTGCTTAACAGGACGCTAGGAATACATATTTCGTCACGCTTAGTAAACAGAGATAACAGTCGTTGAAACAGTGTACACATTTCGCAAAGCGCGCCAGAAATAATGCCACCGAACGCCATCTAGCCGCCACCAAATGAACTAACGGCAAAGAAATTAAGCCCTTGGGAGATGGTGCCATCTGGGCGGGCGGTCGGGGAACTAACATATGCGCAAGCCCGACAGCTACCGCCATCTGTGCGACAGGTCGAGGAACTATCGTGTGACGTCATACGACCTTGAACGCTGATTGGCTGATTCAAAAAGCCCGCCGGAGGGGAGGGGAGGGAGGTCTCCCCCACCACTTAGTGACGTCACGGGTTTTCCCGGTTTCTGGCTTGAATCGGCTAACCCTTCCTACTACTGATATTCATCTTGTCTCTTCTTTTATCCTCCTGTGCAACACACTGTAACCAACAGCCAATCTTCCCAATAATCTACATGTGAACGATAAAAGTAGAATTCAGAACGCATCTCTACCATTACCAATTCTAGCGCTTGCCTTACGGCAGAAAATCTGTTGTTAATTGGCGGTGGGAATCTTTGTTGATTCCACGAAGTGAACCCAATCAGATAACTCACTAGAGTTGCCACCTCGGCCATGGAGTCAACAAACAAAGGAGTTGCGCTGTTAAAATGTTTTTAATGTGGAGTATAGCTAATTTCTTCCTTAGAAATTAATATATATATATATATAAATTGAAACTTTCACAATCTAATGAAATCCTAATTCTGAACGCTACGCAATCATTTAGACGGTTTGTGCACAAATCAAAAGATTTTTATATTATTTGTGCCATGTTTAATATTATGAGAAATATGGAATCTTGAATCAGATTGTTTGTATGTGTGTATCGCGCAACGTTTGATTGTGAAAATGAAACATACAGCTTCACGATCTTGGGATGGAAGGAGGCATTTTTAGGCCAGCAAGAAAAATTTATGCTTAGTTCGAGAACACGAACTGACAACCTGCAGAACAGCAAAGTGGGAGACATTATAACATTGTAGGCAATCGGCGCTAGTAAATGCTATCTAAGCAGCACGAAATATCTGACTGGGCGCTCGATATCCTGTGGAAATTGACTCAGAATATATGAAACACCGCGCAGAGTACTCTGTTTGTACCTGGAGACCCTGTTTCAGTAAATTCACAACAGCTCCCTGAATACACAGAAGATGACCCCCGGATTCCACTCCTAGAATAACATTGACTGAGGCAGGAAGTAACCTCGGAGCGACCTTCATTCGCAGACCAGTCTCTTCTTTCCATTTCTGCTTTTGGTTATCCCTAACAGAGTAAATAATACTCTCTCTTGCTTCATTATTCAGGTGCCAACACTTTAAGTAAATGTTAAAACACGAAAAAATTGCTTCATAATGCTGGAATCAATCACCGGAGGTCTCTGTTAGTGCTGTTATCCGTCCTTGGTATTAAGAAACTCGTTTATAGTGCAGCAGCTTTACCAAGGTGAGGTACAGCTCACAGGAGATTTGGAACTCTAGTACATAGCACGACGCGGCGTGACCAACACTTGCTGTTTCATCATTGAGCAATAGGAAATTAATGACGTCACTTGGTAAAGCAAGGCCATCAAATACTTTGACATAACAATCCTGTCAGTTCTTATTCTGAGGACTCGTAAAGGTAATGAAACCGATATTTTTCTAAATGAGAAGCTCGGTACAGCCTTATTTTATGAACGCTGTTAAAACAGAAAATCAGACAAGAATATCCACTGCGCTGTCTTTACTAGGTACAAGAATCTTTAAGACCCTTTAAACGCTTGTATTTGGTTTTGTTCAGCCTTTATCCATCTTCCTATACCTTCCATACAAAGTATGATATTCGTTTATATGTTGCAATGCCCGACAGCATTATTTTTTTAATTCTGCATTGGCTCCTACAATATAATCCTCTTCGTATTATAATATTTCTGCTTCTTACATGACAAATCTACAGTGTATAGAAAAAAAAGTTTCTGTGTATTTAAAACGCTTGTACACAGTTTCAGGCAGAACAAATAAGTGAAAATTAATAGTAATCTTTTCTTTTGGCTATTTCAAGGTAATTGTTACTCTCCTAACAAGAGAAGGAAACAAAAGCATTTCGAATGAGAAATGGCATGGAAATGAGATTTGGGACAGGAAATCAGAAGATGTGCTTTCAAGTCGGCTCACAAAAAAGACGATTACCACGGTATGGCGTGGCCAACAGCTAAATGGCACTTCAAAGTACTGCGCCCTGTCATCATCATCACTGTTAGACGGCGCCGCTTGTGCGGGTCGCCCAGCACATCCTCTTTCCTGTCTGGCGGTCGCTCCAAGATGTTTCCTCCTCCACTCGTCTCCAAACAACTCCCTCAGTTGCTGCGTCTTTCTTCACCTCAAACTGTCAATTGAGGTAAATGGAGATATAGTAGATAGCATCCAAGTCTGTGGTCCTCACGTTGGATGAACAAAACAATACAAGATCTGGAAACAGAAATCAAGGCAGGAAAGATAGTTAAAGGCAGAACTTGGCATGCAGATATCATGGGAAGTCATACTGTAGAACCAAGGAATGAAGAGAGAGAAGATTCCTTCATTTACGCCTACGGAACTCATTAGTTGTTGGCAACACCTAGCATAAGGAAAGAGATAGTCACAAGTTCTCCAGAAACACCTGGGTATGGTCAGAGAAGAAGCCTATATTGTTCAGCAAATGTCTTCACCCAAAACTAACGGATGTAAAAGTCATACCAAGTGACAACCTACGAGGAAATCGCCGGTTGGTAGCAGCACCGCTCAGTCTGGGTAAAGCAGGACGTAATAGGAAGCTGACAGACAGGGGCACAAAGGAAGCATTTGCTCAAGGATGCGCCTTGTCAAATTGCTTGTGCCTCTCTCTCTCTCTCTCTTTCGTTACAGCTACTGAGGACTATATAGACACAAGTTACCTGCTTGCACAGGTAGCTAGAGTGAATCAAGAGGTGGAAGGGGATGGAGGTGAGGAGCCTCCCACCATAGTTAATACCAGGTTCCTCAGATCTGCAGCGCTTTTCCTGAGGTTGGAATGTTTCGCCGTGTGCCTTCGGAAAGTATAACTTGTGTTCTGTATCACAAGTGTGGTCTATATTGTAAGCGAATTCACGCGAACTATCATTCGCAGGAAGCCTCGCGAATTCGCACTAAGAACAAGTGGATACAGCGTAAGCGTATTTGTGCGAACGAAGTCGCCGAAGAAGTGGTTTATTTCAGTTTTCGTGCGATTCAAAGCGATTTTATTCAGTAGTCTAGTAAAATTTATCAGAAGATCAGATTTGACTGATGAAAATTTAAGAATACGGATATTGAAGATGAATTTTATTTAGTCGAAACCAATTTTTGAATTACTTCCATTTGAAAAGAGAAAGAGGGGTTAGTGAAATTTTCTTGAATCACCATTTGAGTGAATATTTCAAATTTTTGATGAATTAAAGAACCAATCACTGAATTGTTTTATGAATATTATCATATGACTTCTGACACGTACTCATATACCGGGTGTCCACAAATGAAAATCGGGGTTTTAATGCTTTATAAGATTTATTACATTATCCTTACAGTTATAAATGATATGTCAAATGAAAGAGCAACTCAAACAGTTTTATATACAAGCTTACAAGTGTTCTATGTGGGCACCATTTGTCACACGGCACACATCAAGTCTGTAGCCGAGTTCTTCCCAAACGTTGAGCAGTGTGTCTTCAGTAACTGTTGCAACAGCTGCTTCAATCCTCTGTCGTAATTCAAGGAGGTCGGCTGGTAACGGAGGCACATACACACGATCCTTGATGAAACCCCAAAGGTAGAAATCGCATGGCGTTAGGTCAGGTGAACGTGGAGGCCACGCATAGCAAGCTCTGTCATTGGGCCCCTTGCGGCCAATCCAGCGGTCGGGTACAGTTACGTTCAACCAACCGCGTACTTCGTTATGCCAGTGAGGTGGCGCACCATCTTGCTGGAAAATGAAGTTCTCTGGTTCATATTGTTCCAGCTGAGGGAAGAGCTATTGCTCTAGTGTATCAAGGTAAGAAGTACCAGTTACAGTCGGTTCATAAAAAAGAAAGGTCCGTAAACTTTCCGCCGGGATACGGCACAGAAAACATTGATTTTAGGGGAGTCTCGTTGCACTTGTACGATCTCTTGAGGATTTTCTGAGCTCCAGATCCGCACATTATGAGTAAATAAATAAAAAAAAAAACATTATGAGTGTTAACATGTCTACTCAGGTGAAAGGTCGATTCATCACTGAAGACAACATGATGTAGAAAATCTTCATCGTCATGTAACAACATTTCGTTAGCGAATTTGGCACGTAAACCATGGTCTGCAGGCTTTAGAGCCTGTAACAACTGTAAACGGTAAGGACGTAGTTGCAAGCGTTTCCTTAAAAGTTTCCAAACAGTCGACTTAGAAATTTCTAATTCGCGACTAGCCTTCCGAACAGATTTCTTTGGGCTACGAGTGAACGACTCTCTCACTCGCTCAACAGTCTCTTCGCTAACTCTTGGTCGTCCCGCGCTCTTCCCTTTACAAAGGCAGCCTGTATCTTCAAACTGATGATACCATCTACGGATGTTATTGTCACTTGGAGGATCACGCCCGAACTTAATGCGGAACGCACGCTGCACAGTAACTACAGATTCAGTCTTTGCAAACTGTAAAACACAAAACGCTTTCTCTTCACTAGTCGCCATCTTTGCTACTACCGCATTCTAGCGGATCGCAGCGGAAACATTTCACGCACATGCGCACTAGTGCCAACGAACAAAACTGTTTGAGTTGCTCTTTCATTTGACATATCATTTATAACTGCAAGGATAATGTAATAAATCTTATAAAGCATTAAAACCCCGATATTCATTTGTGGACACCCGGTATATTGAATGCAATATAAGAAGAAATAAGAAGGCAGTGTAACTTCAGAGAATGTATTTCACCATCTGAAAATCCGCAATATTCTTCTGTCAATCACCAAACACAAATCATTTTTTCACTATCCATAATAATATTTAAATACGACTATAATAGTCAAGGATGGATTCGCGTGAAATAATACATTTTACAACTATGCGGAATCTACAGCCTTGCCTCATCCCACAAAGGAATCGCTGAATTTACGCGAAAGAACCTGTTTGAACTTCTAGCGACAACAAGCGTTTCGCGCGACCAATTCACTTTTACTGTAGCCACCTGTCGTTGTTCGGGAGAACCCGGGCGATTTCGCGCGAGCCGTAGCCTAAGGCGGAGATGGCGCACCATTCGAGCATTCGCATATGTGATTGCGGGAAACCGCAATGAGGACGGCCGGTAAGCAGGGCTCTGATCTCGTAGCTCGTCGCGTTGTACCTCTTGAAGACGCCGTGCCGGGCGCACAGCGAGTCAGCGACCTTGCAGCAAAGCGCTGACCCGACCTCGACTGACTCACGGACAGCGCTGCACAGAGTGATGGCCGTCTCCACTACCTCGCCAGAATGTCTGCGCCTTCGCTAGCGAAGGTGATTTGTTATTCGCTTTTGGAGGGTGGTCTGTGTGTTTCCCCACCTCGTCCGCGGATTATGATGTAACGATAAACTTACAGAATAAGAACAAAATAGTGGCATAAACTAATGATCAGAGGGTTTTCACGAAGTTTCATATTTGCTTATAACATAGCGCAGGTCAGAAAAGACAATTTTTTAGACATGTTGAGTGATTGACAGTCCACGTAAATGGGCGTGGTACTTTACAGATCATGCGTTATGATTGCAAAAGACTGGAGTTCCTTTTAGCCCTTTGTCATGTTATCAGAGTACGTATCCGTTTTGTACGAGGAGGAGGCGATGTCCTACATGAAGTCCCCGGTACCTTGCCTTACATTGTAACCAGAGCTTGCTGGTAACATTCCACTGATACGGTTGGTTGTAAATACCATGGGAGGGAAGTGACTAGCGTCAGAGGTCTTTTTTGTGTGTCTTAGTACCATGTTTAAGTACAATCATATCCTTTCATATTGCAGCTTATTACGACCCCTTTCGCTTACTACGCCGGTTTTCGTTGAATAACAGTGTGTACGACAAAAAATTAAGCGCCTGCATGTTTTCTCCGACACGAAATCTGAATACACATACAAACATAATTTTCCGTACTTCGGCATTCTTTGTTTGTATTTTGTATGTCCACCGGCAAGCGACGGAACCTGTTAATTGTTTTCCGGTTTTGTCGAAATAAAAACTCAGATTTTTCTTTCGAATGTTAGTGATGAATCTTATGTTATCGGAAAAGTACATCTCTATGTTTAAAAATACTGCCAATTTTGCGCTACTAAACATAGCCAAATTTTTAATCTCCTTGGTAGCAAAAGTTTTGACCATACACTATAGATCCCTCTAAATTCATTGTATTTATCGTTTGGTTTAAATTGTTTAAGTTTTTACCAATAAAAAGATATTTTTGCGGTATTTGATCTATTTAGTTGAAATAATCTGCCGGTTATCAGTAATCTGTACGGGTCTTCCTACTTCACAGGATGTTACATATTTATAAAGAAAGAAAACATTAAAACAATAGTCCCAGAGAGAAGATTAAAAATTATCTCACAGATTATGACAAAATTTAACACAATTTGATTGGAGCATTCCTTTTCGTATATTTCGAAAAAAAAATCAGTTTTAGATGATTTTTAAATTGTTTGTTTGGAGCAGAGCATCTTTGGAAGTAAATCCTAGAACTGAGGAACACCAGTTAGGAAAAGTGAATCATCTGGAATACAATGTTATAAAATGATGTAGAAAATTAATTGGACAGATAAACTAAGAACTGAACATGTTTTGATACCAATGGGTGGGGAAAGAAGAGACAGCAGAGAGCATCATAAGGTCTGCAAATAATTTTTCTGCAACACAGTTACTTTTAATAAATTGCTTATTTATTAATTTATCGCATGACGCGTTTCAAGATCTTAAGTCTCATTTTCAAACGCCGTTTTTGTTGTTACATTGTTGGTGTGAAGAGAGCATCATGTTTCAAGACATGTGGGATTGTCTATCCAGTTGGTGAATTGAATAGCTGAATGTAAGGAGACGAAGTGATCAACTCACAGTGAGAAGAGATTATCCACTGCAACAAATCAGCCAAATTAACGTTTCGCCTTTCGATTTTGGTAAACGCTGTTCTTTGTTTTTTCTTGTTCGATAGCTAGATGCCGTCGGCAAAAACAAATGAAAGAGCAGAATTTTTTGTTGTTGCTGTTATAATTCTGAAGACATATAACGGAAAATAGGTTGATATTTTCTGGTTTGATGTTTCCTGATATCTAATCTATACTAATATTATAAATGCGAAACTCTGTCTGTCTGTTTGTTACGTCTCCAATCGTGATGAAATTTGACAAGGAGATGCTAATTGACATTAGTATGGACATGGGATACCATATTCTGTAAAGAACATATTGTCATTAAATTATGAAAACTATCTGAACTGTGAAAGACAAACGCATAATATATATCGCTTAACGTTAGAGAGCAATGGCAGCGTAGCGCAGTGGTAACGTGCTTGCTTCTTAAGAAAACTCCCTTGTGGCTTCGGGTTCAAACCTCACTGGGAGCAAAAATGTTTATGAATTGTTTTTCATATTTTGAGCCAAGCCTAGGATTTTGTAGTGAGGATACCATGTTCTGCCAAATCTTTTGCGATAGAATAGTGCCCTAAGAGTTTTTTTTTTTTTTTTTGACGACTATATGTGTATACCGATACACCGAAATACTTTGTATCATTAGGAACGAAATAGGATACTTTTTCCGATATTAATAAATGAGACAGGTTCGACGGTAGAATGGTATATCGATAGCGTTCCCGTCATATTATGCCGACATATCTTAGGTAACTTTCAGCTTTGTGTCCAATTCTAGCAATCAAATTCTAAATCCACGCGTACGAAGTCGCGGGTAACAGCTAGTGGTTTACACATCCATTTCTATTATGTATTACAAACACGATATTTAGAATCTGAGTCTGCCGACCGTGGACATCAGCTTTAACGGAGGTAGTTTTCGCTCGTCCAGGCTGTCTGGACTGGCGTGCTTGTGGTGGCCTTGTTGCTACCGACTGATCCTGTACGCATCCTCGCCAGTCGGTGTCCTCCAACATAAAGTGGCTCTCACTTCCCTCGCGGAGCTACAAATAGCACCGTGACACATTCCACTGACATTTACCGGAGACGCTGCAGGAACTAACTTTCCTACCGAACACCTGCACGGTGTCTTCACCTTACGTAAGAAGCAAAAGGAAAAACTCGGCGAGGCAGTAACGGGACATCTTTTTTGTTTTGCTAGCTGATGTGATGCCACCAGGAACTGGTGACTAGCAGCAGGAACGCTGGTGGCCTTCGTCACGTACGGGAATATTGCATTACCGGTGATACGTTCTTCATTTCAAGCCTCCACTCTTTTCTTGTTGACTCGTCACCAGGAAGGATTGTTGAGGGGGCAGCAGCTGGACGCGCGCCACCAATCTGGACGGCTATTAACCAATGAGTGCGGATGACCTTTGACAAGTGTCGGCAAGGTCAGGGCAGTTGAATAGCGGTGGGAGATTAACTGCCTGTCTCAAATACGAGCAGACTCTCTGAACATAATGCATTCCGTCAGCATTACCTTTAAATTATTTTTTTTCCTCACTTGATTTACTCATGACTTATTCCAAACTATATTTATTACATTTCAATTTAGCAACGAGGCTGACGTTCATGTAGCATTGAGTAGCGCAAACGTTGAATACTCTCATCTCATTTCACATTCGTTATGTGGGCTTTGAAGTATAATGTAACAATTTTTTTTATCATTTCTGATTTTTTTATGTATTTTAACTAATATTCAATTTCAGCACTAATAATAATTATTTGCGCATGCTTTTAACTATCTTCGGAAACACTAGGACGACATATCAATTCTGCAATGTTTACGGTCTTGCAAAAACTGGATGGAAATTAGTAGATTGCTGATTTCGCCGTATGATAGTACATGTTTCATTCTCGATTCTGCTAATATTCCAAACACGTCTAATTAATTAATTCGTTGGCTGAAACAGGAAAAAAATTTGAACAGATTGAAAACTGATCGAGAGATGCGGATTCAACCTCCGGTCCGATCATCCAGATTTCACTTTCTACGATTTCCCGACACATACGAAAATCATATTTACATTTATCAGATATACTGCTTTGATATTTGAGTTTTAAAGGACAAAGAGCTTGAAGCCACGGGAGAAGGAGTATATTTGGCTATCGAAAATCTTGAATGGATTATTTGAGTTGGTATTTACGAAAACACTGCAGTTTATTGAGGAACCCCGAAGTATTTAGAATATATGATCGAGCGTGGTGGGTTAGCGATTAATGCTCTGACCTCGCATTCGGGAGGACGCCGGTTCGAATCTCCGTCCGGTAAGCTAGATTTGGGGTTTCCATGGTTTCCCCAAATCATTTCAGGCGAATGCCGCGATGCTTCCTTCAAAAGGTAATGGCCGAATTCCTTCCCATTCCTAGTCTCCAGTTGCATTCCACCTCTAATGACCTCGATGTCTATGAGGCGGAAAGCCATAAGTAAAAAAAAAAAAAAAAAAAAAAAAAAAAAAAAAATAATATATGGTTGAGTCATTGATAGTGAATGAATGTGGACCTGTCAAATAGAACTGATACCGGGAAAAGAAAAGTAAACAGAGTTGTTTTTATATTAACTGAATCGTAAGAGATAAAGTAACAATAATATATTGATGAATTATACCCTTTTAAAGGCGAACACCGGGATAGTTCCTTCAAAAGGTCATAGACTAATTCTTGCCCGTTCCTTGTTTCTGCTTCCCAGTGACCTCGATGTTTGTAAACTACAAAGTCAAAAGCAAAAAGAAATAAACCTGATCTAAATGCCATGTTACGGAATAATTTATAGGAGAGGGTAACTACACCAGATTGTTACAGTTTTCAGAGTCGTACTTATCCAAATTACTGCAGTAGATGGCGATTATATTCAAAGCACTTGTCATTAACATTCTGCGTAGCCGTACAGCAAGGTGGATTCACGGGTCAGATTCCCACGAAAGACGAAACGTGTTTCTACAGGAAACAATTTGAGCTCTCCATCCTTGGAAGCAAACGGGTCGGGGTGGGAATGAGACTGTAAGCATCACCTGTAGCTGCAGTTGACTTGCGCGTTGAACCGAGTTTTTTTTTTTTTATTTATTTATTTGTGTTGGCTTTCGGCCTGGTCGGCCATACTGCCAGGTTCTTTACATTAAATTTTACAATGGTTTATGTTTAATGTTTAGTTAAGTTACAATTCTTTACATTAAATTTTACAATGGTTTATTTTTAATGTTTAGTTAAGTTACAATTCTTATCCTTTATTTTACAATGGTTCATAAGTCCCATGAGAAATGGGTTACAATTTCTTTATAAAATCTTTCACGTTATTACCTTTTCAATTGAACAGTGTGAGTAGTCGCCAAAAGCCAAAAGACAGGGGCAGCTTTTTGTATATTTCCACCACAATTGAAAGTTCATGAAATGGTTTCTGTGGTTGCCTGATCTATTTGGATCCTTTGGTGAGAATAATGTTGCGTACTTGTATTTGTAACTATTCTCATTGGGTGTTGCTTTAGTGTGTATGTTCTAGATAATGTGGAGTATTTGTGAAGGGTTAGTGTATCTACTTAGTTTATGGCTGTTGGTCTAGGATTGGCTTATCAGCTTTGTCTTATATTTGAATATTTCCTTCTTTAAAAAAGGACATTATGGTTCTGTATATTGAGTGGTTGTTGGAAGAGAGCAGGATGGCTAAATTAGTTGGGAAGGGGATATTGCACCTTGTGAGTTCCTTCAGCATTTTGTTTTGGGTGTTGGTGTATTTTTTGCAGGAGAATAGCAGGTGGTTGATGTCCCCTATTGCTCGATCGGCACAGTCACATCTGGGGGTATCTCTTAGTCCTATCCGGTTCAAGTGGCTGGGAAAGTTTCCGTGGTGGAATCTGCTTCTGATTATATTAATTAAGTGGCGTCTGTTGATTTTCCAGCTGTAGAACCAGGGTTTGGAAGGAATATGTGGTTGGATATGTCCGTAAAAGGATCCTTTATGGTGCATCGTATTGTTCCAATCTGTTTGCCATCTATTTCTTGCTCGCTGTTTAATATCTTGTATAAATGCTGATGGGGGTAGTAGTAGTTCTTTTCTTTGTCCGTATGCGATAGCTTCCTTGGCTAGTCTGTCCGCAGTTTCATTGAACTTAATCCCGTTATGCGAGGGAACCCATACTAAGCTTGTTGTGATGCCTATGTTGTTGCTTGTGTGTATTTCTTTTAGTATTTCTATCAGTAGTGGTGCCATCCTATAATTCCACCTTGGTTCTGCTATGCTTCTGATGACGCTCAAGGAGTCGGCTATTATGACTACCTTCTTAGATCTTCTGGTCCGGCCGTATCTTACAGCTTCTAATATCGCGTCCGCTTCTGCCACATATATTGTAGTTTGCGGTGGTAAGGAGTATAGGGCTTTGTACTGCGTTTTGGGGCAATATAATGCGCTGCCGACTCGTTCTCCTGAGTTATTTTTTGATCCATCTGTGTATATATGGAGTGAATTTGGGTATTGGCTATCGAGCAGGGCGTTCAGGGCGTAGTTGGCGTTGGTTCCCGGCGTGTGTTCCAAATACATTACTTTTGTGTCTAGACATCGGAGCTGGTAAGGAGCTTGGAATATCGGGTGTGTAGAAAACTTCGTTATGTTAACGCTCCTTTCTTCCCACGTTTTGTACATATTAAGTAGAAGAATGTTGCTTAGCGCGCCAGTCTGTTTATTTCCTTTTTTACAGTGTTTGAGGTTGTCTAACCGTTCCTTTAGTGGGTGTGTGGTGCTACTCAGTTTTTCGATTATAAACTTCTCTGTAAGTAGTTGTCTTCTTATGTTGAGTGGCATTTCGCCTGCTTCCACTAGTAAGGCGTTGGTTGGTGTAGATTTGAATGCTCCTAAACATGTTCTGAGGCAGCGATACTGCAGGGAATCTAATTTCCGCAATGCGTCTTTTGTGGCGTTGGCGTAAAAGACGCTGCCATAGTCTATGATAGATCTAATCATTGATTTATATAGGAGCAGAAGTGCGTTGGGGTGGGATCCCCATCTCGCTCCGGCCACTGCTCTTAGGATATTAAGTCGTTGGTCTGATTTGGCTATTATATGTTGAATATGGTCTCTCCAAGTTAGACGGGAATCCAATATCATTCCTAGGAATCGGCTCTGTTTATGTACTGGGAATGAAAAGGGACCTAGTTGTATCCTGGCCATATCTGGAATGTTGCGTTTGGAGAATATGACTACGGATGATTTCTCAGTAGATATGTCTAGTCCGTTCCGGTGGGCCCACTTGATGAATGTCTGTATCGCTTCATACAACTGTTCGAAGACATCTTCTATTAATGAGCTCATAGTGTATATAACGATGTCGTCCGCAAATTGGAGGATTAGAATACTTGGGGAAAAGATTTTTTCTAAGTCGTGAGTGTATATCAGATAAAGGAGAGGACTTAATATCGCTCCTTGTGGGAGTCCATTGTAGACCCAACGGGGGCCTACCAGTTCCCCTGAGTTTGAAATGTATATAACTCTTTCCGATATGAGCGAGTGTATCCCTGCTACAAACTCATGTGGGATTCCCAAGATGGAGAGCTTTTGCATCAGAATGTTGATAACAACGTTGTCATAAGCTGAAGTGATATCTAAGAATATTGCCCCTAAGTAAAATTTCCGTGCGAATGCAATATTGATATCTGTAGTAATTAATGATATGTTGTCGAGTGTACTTTTTCCTTTCCTGAAACCAAATTGTGATGTTGCTAGTAAGTTGTTTTTTTCCATCCAATATTCTAATCTGTTTTTTACGATGCGTTCTAATGTTTTGGATACACACGACATCAGGGAAATAGGTCTATACGATCCTGGTTGCTTGGGATCTTTGTTGGGTTTTAGTATTGGTATAATTATCTGAGTTCTCCACTCTATGGGACTCGGTTGCTTCATCCATATTTCGTTGAAGATTTTAGTTAGGAGCTGTAGGGCATTGGCAGGCAGATTATGCAACATCGAGTAATGTATTCTATCTTTGCCTGGTGTCGTGTCAGGTGACTGTTTAATATTTCGTTCCACTTCTTTAATTGTGAATGGAGAGCACAGTTCATGTTCCGAATGTTGTTCTGCGTTCGGAGAATATCTAAAGTTTTTATGGTTAACACTATCGGGGGCAATTCTTTCCGCTATGGCTTCTATACATGAGCTGTCTAACTTACTGCTTGAAGTGAACGTTTTCCTGTTCTTCAAGTTCCTTATTTGTTGCCAAATGGTGCTAGTGTTTGTATCTTTCCCCAGTTCCTCACAGTATTGCATCCAACTGAGTCGTTTCTGAGTTCGCAGTATTCGTTTGGTGTATGCGCATGTTCTTTTGTAGGTTAAGAATCTTTCTACTGTCGGTTCCTTGCGATAATTTCTGAGTGCTAACCTCCTTTTGGCCACTGCTTTAGAGCACTCCATATTCCACCAAATTGCTGGAGGATTACTTGTGTGTTTACGTCGTTTTTTAAGCGGTATTGATTTGTCTGCAGCTGTTGTGATGGCTTGCATCAACTGTTTGTATGCCTCCCTGGCCGAGATATCCGTGGGGATGTTCCTAACTTCTTCCTCTAAGTATTTTTTATATAGTGCCCAATTTGCTTGGCTGGTGTTCCAGTGTTTCGTGGGGTGTCCCTTCCAATCGAAGTTGGTGTTGCAACCTATCGTGATTTTGATAGGTAGGTGGTCCGATCCTAAACTGTCGGTTAATGTTTGCCACGTAGTTACGGATGCAATAGATGGAGAGCAGAGTGTTAAGTCCACGGCTGATGGGTTCCGTCCTACTCTTGGGATTAGCGTAGGGGATCCATTGTTCATTATGACGAGATTTTGGTCTTCTATTCTTTCTAATATGTCCAAGCCAAAGGGGTCGTCCTGTTGGCAGCCCCAGCTTCTGCTGTGGGCGTTGAAATCGCCCGCTATAATATATGGGGGGTGTATTTGTTTAAAGAGATGGTCCCAGTCGTTTCGACTTATTCTACTTCGCGGGGGGCAGTATAAAGATATAATTGTGCATTCGAGGTTTTTAAGGCGTAATCGAATAGAAATAGCTTGGAATGGGGAGTTGGTGGGAACTAACTTTACCGGTTCGTGTGGTATGTGATGTCTAATCAAGATTGCGACTCCTCCTTTTCCGTCTGGGCGGTCGTTTCGATATGTCTGGTAATGCTTAAAGTTGATTTCTTTCTGTGGTTGGAACCAAGTTTCAGATAATAGTGCAATATCGATTTTACTATTACGTAGCTCGATGATCAAGCTTTCCCTATTTGAGTACACGGACCTTCCGTTCCATTGAAGGAGGTTAAGTTGAGTTGTGTAAGGGGGGAGATTGTGGTGCCTTGAATTAGCTGTAGGGTTCATGGAGTGGAGGAATTAATAATTTGCTGGAGTGAGTTGATTACTTGTACAGGGTCCACCGTGCCGTTGGTTCTGACTAGCTCAGTGATAGATATTATGAAAGTCATCAGTTTTTCTATCAGTGGGATTTCAGTATTTGGGAGTTGGTGTCTCCCTGTTTGATGATAGTTATGTGGTGCTTCTAAGGTACTATGTGGGAGAGTGGGTACGGGTTGTGGGTACGGGTTGTGGGTTATAGGTTGGTATGGTCCGTTACTTCTCCAGAACAATTTTTGGGGAATTCTCACTTCGTTTCCCTTAGTGCTTAAATTTGCTGTGTTGGCATATGGCTGCGATTCTTTTGTTCGACTGTACAATGTTTTCTCCGTTTGTTGTGCGGATTGTTGTGAATTAGGTTGAAGCGCTAGATAGGTTCCTTCCCGGTAACTGGTGCTGGAGTTCTGGATAATTGGGGCGTGAGATATAGTTGGATAGGGGAGGGAATTCAGTATTGCTCTTGAATCTAGGGCTGGGGTTTGCTGCTGTCTGGGCGTAGGCTCTATTTTCCAGTGCAGCTGATGCTTCTCTAAAACTGACGTTGTTGTATATCATGTGTTGTTTAATTATTTTAGCTTTCTGGTAGTTGGGGCATACCCGATCAGTTGCTAGGTGTTGTCCTGTGCAGTTGGCACAACATGGTGGAGCGGTCTTAGGGCATGCATCAATGTTGTGGTCCGCTGAGCAAAAGCTGCATCGGACCTGACTACGGCACTGATTACTGCCGTGTCCGAAACGTAAACATTTGTAACATTGGATGACGGCGGGTATGTAAGGTTCTACCCTACATCTAACGCCGTGAATGTAAACAAATTGGGGAAGGACTTGCGCTCTAAATGTTAAAACGCATACCGGTAAGTGGAATAGTTTCTTGTTTCCCTAATTTATCTATTTTTTTCGTGAACCGCCTGATATTCAATACTTGGAATTCACTTTCTATTACCGAAAGAATTTCTGCTTCACTAAGCAGGGTATCTACATTTCTCACAACTCCTTGTTTTTGTATCATTGATTCTAGGGATGTAGGCCTCCAAGTTATGTCTAGCGAATATTTCCGAGGTTACTAGGTTATTTGCAGAATCTTTGCTGTTGGTTTCTATTTTAATTCTATTGCGCCCGACACTGGAAATGTTTACTAAGTTGTGAGAAATCATGATACCTTGCTCCCTCATGAGTTTTCCTATTGCCATTGGGTGAATACGCCCAATATTCTTGTCCTTTCCTTCTACTATTACTATGTATGGACCACAATCACTTGCCTCGTACCTGTTGGCCATTGAGTTCTGCTGTTGGTTCTGCAAATTGATGCCGTTTGTTGGTGTCGGCTCCGTGCTGTAGAAGGCTGCTGGACGATGTGGTGTTGCGACGTCTGTTGATAGTCTTGCTAGTTTCTCTGCTTGCTGCGTGGATCTCCTTCCTTCCTCTTCTTCAGGAATCTGCCGTTTCGTAGTCTTGAGGTTCGAAAGCTGGAAGTCTCCCATGGGATCGTCCGACTGCAGACCAAGTAGGGTAGGTGTAATGCTAGTTGGGTTCTCCTCTTCTGTTAATGGGCTGGTGGTTGTATTCAGTGTGGTTGGTAGTACCATACTTGGGTTGTGTCTGAAATTTGTATCACTAGTAGATGATTCTTCTATGCTGTGAGTTCCTCCCTCACCATATAGGCCCCCAAACATGGTCGATGCTGGTCACTCTAGAGGCGGCGTTGAGCGGAGGTTACGATGATTCTTCTACTCTCTCGCTGAGAGGAGTATTTAATTTATATGTAGATAATGTCTTGTATTTCACCTGTCACTGCTATAACTTCACTGTACACTTTGACTCGAGATGTATGTTTTCCTGGTCCGTCCACACAACAACAACTGTACGTAGTCGTTCCGCGAGAACAAGGAAGTTCGCTCTCCGAAGGTTGCGACTAGACTCTTGAACCGAGTTGAACATACGATAATGCTTTGAAGAAAAGAGAAACGTAGGCTTACTCCAATGAAAAATCTCCATAAATTATTTAACAACGTTGACAAATAGTTTCGATATAAGTAGTTTCAGGGTAACTCCGACGCCCCAAATGTTCGAATCATCATTAACAATGTTATTTACCCTCACTCATACGTATTGCGAAGAAGTTTGGAATTAAACCCAGGACTTTGGTACATTATCTGACTATAATGAATCTGCCTCCAGCACAAGATCTATATCGTGTTGGTCAAATACCGAAAGATGTAAATCTCTTCCCCCTTCAAGGCTCGAACTAGAAAACCCGATGACAAAATCCAACGAGAATACGTATTGGATACACAGTGTTTCCAGGAATGAAACAATAATCCTGCAAGCGCAGATAGGTCCCTCTATATGACAAAATTTTATTGTAGTAAAGTCTCACCATTTTGAGATTGATTTTTTTAAATTTTTTTTTGGAAAAAATGTGACTTTATTCATTTTATTCCATGCCATTTCTACAAATTGAGACTTTTTGAACCATCTTTTTTTTAAAATTACTCAAGGATGTTTGAGTTATCTAAAACAGTGTTCTTTTTTCTTAAAACGTTAAAAAAATAACCCTTTAAAAATGACATTTTCTTACTACATGTTTAAAATGCACAATGGTGTCTCTAGCAGATTGAACTACCATAACACAATCATTATAAAAGAAGTATAAAATAGTTATACCATTTAAGATTTTTTCAATAAGATTTTTTAACATAGGCCTATTAAAAAAAGGAACATTGTTTCAGATGACTCAAATATCGTTGAGTAAATGAAAAAAAGAACGCGGTTCAAAAAGTCTTAATTTGTAGAAATAGCATGGAATATACTGAACAAAGTCACATGTTCCGAAAAAAATTAAAAAATCAATATCTTGAAAATAGTGAGACTTTTACCAAAAATAATTTTTTTTCATATAGTGGGAAATGATGTTACCTATCTGCGGTTTCAGGATCATCCTTTTATTCCTGGACACCCGTAGGCTATATAGAAACAGGCGAAAAATAAACGCGTTCTGATATATGACAGTATTTGTATATCGTTATAAGATTTACGCAGAGAAATATTGTACCGAGCGTGGTGGGTGAGCGGTAATGCTCTGGCTTCACGCAGGGTCAAATTCAGATTTCAGTTTTCAACGATTTCCCAAAATCGCTCCAGGTGAATCCCGGGATGGTTTCCTCAAAAAAGCCATGACTGAATTCTTCCTCGTCCCTCGCCCACGGTCCTTTCCCGCTTCTAATTACCTGGACGTCGGCGAGGCGTAAAACGTATTTCACAGGGAAATACCACAATTTTCTGCCAGTTAGATATATTTTCACATATATGTAACCAGCAGTCAGCACAACTTCGTACGTATTCTGCTAAGAGAGTCGTGGTGCTTGCCATCTCTTCAAATGGTTTTTCCTGAGCGGCGTGTTTTGGATGCTGCGTGTTAACTCTGCCCGGCGGTTGAGTGGCTGCTGTTGCCCTGATCACACTCGCGTGGCCAGGTAAATATTTGCCCACGAGGGTTCGCGACTCAATCGCCAGGGGCGCCTGCGCCAGGTTAATCGGCTCCAAAGATATAATCGCCATCGCAGGGCAGTACAAACTGTCAACATATCAGAACAAGCAGGTCAAATAAAGACCTTTGAGGCAATATGTCCACGCAGAGTGTGAGATTTGTGGTGAAAGAAACGTTGGCTGGGTATTCTGAATTTAGATTGTATGTAAATGGTTTAAAGCATTGGTGCACATCATTTGTTTCTACTACCCCTAGAAGCTGCCACTAATTCGGAAGATTTTATGTTTGAAGATGACCCACAGATAGACTTCAGCTTCTCTGTAAACAATAGTCGAAGTGATGCTACTCTAGCGCCTTTCTGTACTTCATGTAAAATCACTGATTTAATAGCAAAGTCAACGTGTTATAATTTATAACAGCGTTTCTCAACAAGCAGCAAGGACCACCAAACTCCCATTTTTTTTTACCATGTGTATATTATTAACGTCTGGGACATGTTGTGCAGTAGCATCATTATATAATACATCTAGATGCTTTTTTTGAATTAGTATACAAACAAAATTAAAAGTTTATTACATATTGGCGGTATTGACCAGATTACTACAGTTAAGTAACCAAATGAATAATAATTTTAATACAGGCTGGAAGCTACAATATACCGCCGACCTACTTGCACAAAATGAAAGACACTAGGCCTTGCAATTTTTATTTTTGTTTACTTCATCACTCTTACATCACCAACACTAGCGCGTACCGCTGTACGTCACACCTGCTACAAGACCCTCGGAAAGCAGTCATTTCAGAACCCATTTTACTCAGTGAAAGAATTTTCTTCTCGGAATTTGATGAATAAGAATGACTGATAAAATAGTATATATGGTGTATGGAAGGGGAAGGTGACAAAGTTGCCCACAATTACTAGAATGATACATGGTTTTTCTTTCTATTGAAACTTTTGACAAATTAAGTAATTACACTGTTTACAAAATTTCACTCATATATAGTAACTAACATGGGATAGCATGCACTCAAAAACTGCTGTGAAAAATTATCATACTAACAGGTTTCAAAGTGATTGACTGCTTATGAGTTGTTGGCAGTGTAATTGATATTGTTAATAGGTGTGTGTACTGCTCCACATAAATAGCAACTAACATGATATAATATGTAGTCGCAAATTACAGTGAAACTTATCATGGTAACTGGTTGGTAAGAAAATAACTGGTTATTAGATGCTGGTAACAAGTGTATACACTGTTCCACATAATAAGTATTAATTAACTCGGGATTGTACAGGGCGTTCGCCGGAAAACGCAACCCTCCCAGTCTGTTGCCGTCGGCAACTTGCTCGGACAGCGAAGCCAGCAGTTTCCGCCACGCGGCACCGTGAATCACCGCACTGTTTAACACCTCCGCTGCCCCAACAGTGCAGTGCAGTGACACTTACATTGTTAAGAACGGTTTCTTTGCATTGTAGATAGTTTGTGACTTCAGTCTCTTATTAATCAGTGTTGTGAATAAACGTTTCTTTGCGGTTTGGCTGGTTTGGGGCTTCATACTCTTATTAATCTCTACCGTGTTTGAGTGTGAGTAAAATTATGGTACGTTACAGTTTGCAACAAAGAATATTTCTCTACGATACATATGTGAAGAAGAAGTCGTTTAAAAAGTGTCGCAGTAAATTTCGTCGCGAATTTCCTGGCGCTTTACTGCCAGCTAAATCAACAATTCTGCGTCTGGTTAAAAAAGTAAGAGAAACGTGTTCATTTTTTAACAAAAAGAGACTGTCGGTCAACCGTATTCTCACAGAGGAGAAAATTGACGATATCGCTTTTCGACTAGAACAGTCACCCAAAAAATCATTAAGTCAGTTAGGGCAGCGTGTGTCTCGAAATATGTTCAGAAGATGTGAAATGTGCATTACACAAGAGGGTCAACACTTCCAGCATCTTTTATAAGGTAAGCTAATGAATTACGTCACATTTAAATGCTTAGCACACAAGTTTATGAAGTTTATGAAGCGTAATTATTATGAAATAGTCCGCGGCCGACGGTCGAACAATGCCGGAAACTGAGCGCTCGCTCGCCGGGAGCAGTTTCTTCCTTGTAGCGCTAACAGTGGGTTGCGTTTCCCGGCGAACGCCCTGTATTTGTAGATTACAGGAGATATTGGTTATACTAATGGGTTGTTACTAACTTGTTGTCAATATATAATAATATTACCAATTCTATAGTAATATTGACATTACTAATAAGTGTATGTACTGTTCCACATCCCCGAGATTATTCTCACATGGGATCAAAAAAAAGGGAACATATCTATCTATCTATCTTACTTAAGCCTTAGACGAACGGCGGTTATTTTAATGTTGTCCTATCCTCATCCTGGAAATGTTAGATTTTTGCCTGTCTTTGAAATACTCGTGGCTTTCGAAAAGTGGGTTTCATAGTTTATACTCGCTCATAACCTTACACAGTACGAATGCGGTATCTAAATTTATAACCCGTATTCTGTCTGCGGACAACGTGAACGATCTCCGCGGACCACTCCGCTACAAAGAACCAATGTTGCCATGTGTTACCATGTAAATGGTCTATTTTCGTATTTACATATAAGAGTAAGAGAACTGCATTATACACAGCTCTACAAATATAAAAACAACCCTACGTTTTTTTTGTATGCATAGATATTATGATGGTTAATGTGGGAATCTATTATATATATAAATGTGGAATTTTGAAGTTTTTTTGTCCAACTGTGCAACTTATTGGAATAAAAAGAATCCTTATGTTAACCCGTCACATAAGCTATTATTCTGTCAATAATGCATCACCAATAAAACTGGACTCGAGTGTGTTAATAGTAACAGATACACACACTGAGGCAGTATTAACTCTGCTCCTAAACGTGAAGAAAATGTTACTTTTTTATTATTCATTTTTAAATTATAATTAACTTTATTTTCTTAAACAATGCACATTTTAGTTTGGTGACTCACCATGTTAAATTAGGTATATTAATCCACTGGTCTTCGGTGCTTTATATTAAATAAAACGAATGAAATAATATTAAAACTTGCCTTTAACATTAATATCTATGGATGCATTGTATCAAAAAAGCTTCCATGAAGAATAGTGTCAAGCAAATATTATCATCTGCTTTTCACTTTGATCCTAAATTACCGAGCATGGTGGGCGAGCGGTAAAGCTTTAGCCTCGCATTCCGGAGGACGCGGGCTCGAATTCCTTCCGGGCGTCCACATCTGGGTTCTCCCATATCACTCCAGGCGAATGCCGGTATGCTTTCTGCGAAAATGCCATGGCCTACTTCCTTCCCGTTCCTTGCTCTAGTCCTTTCTCGCCTCATGACCACGACGTCGACGAGGCATAAAGGCATAAAAAAAATCCTAAATTACATAAACGTGTTTGTATGTTGTGACTGTAAACAACAAAATACGTGTCAGTCTATTATATTCGGGCTGGAGAGAACAAAACAAAATATATTGCAGTTTTTATTGACTAATAGTTTGTTATATTAAAACAAAATATGTGTGTAACAGTTTTGAGTTGAGATTTTCCAGGCGGCTATAGATACAAACGATTAGCCGTAAACATTGTTAACCATTACGTTATCTTCACTTAGCGTGAATTTCCTCATTCTGATCATTAGTTCCTGTTTGGGATTGATGTTTGTTGTGAATGTGCTTTAAAACTACGTGATTCACCTTATTTGGATCCCCCAGCCTATTGGATGTGTGGTTAACATAAGGGGCTGTTAACCGGCAAGTCAATCCTCGCTCGGGACATCAATGTTTCAGTTTTCCATGGTTTCCCGAAATCACTTCCAGAAATTCAAGAAAGAATTTCCTTCCACCTCTAAGGATCTGATGATCCGAATTTCAAAAACCACCCAAATATGCTGAGGAAACTACATCAAGACCACAGCATATGAATTATATTGAGTTAAAATGTAGACAAAAATATCATTAGTTATTATTTAAATTGTTCTCTACTGTTGAAAGACGATTATTAAGGGTAGTTTAATTTGATAAGTTAAGTAGTTACATGTTTTTGTCGTAAATATTAATAGCAAGAACATTGTTTAAAAAACACTATTAACGTATCTACTGAAATGAACAGTTTGGGAAAGATGTAAAATTAATTCTTCGAACCTGTGGGAAACTTATTATCATTACAATAGAATGGTAAATCTTCTCGCACCTCAGCGAAGTTGTCGCAGAACCAGTATATTTACTACCCCTATTCAGTTGGTATGAACGGGAAAAGAAGAAATTATTTCTTAGACAGTAACTCCAGTTTAACAAATTTATTACCTTGAGAGTATACTGTAATAAATTAAAAAAAAAAAGGAATAGGTTTCGCTGCACCTACATCTTGCAACAGCGCTGTAGATAATTACGTTTAAGAGCAAAATAACAATACACAAAGGCTTCTCTCGAGCAAATTATTTCTGTAACTTTGTTTCTTTTGTATTCAAATTGAAGTAAATCAGTTAGAGACAATATTTGCAGACACAGTTTCAGGCAGGAGAACTGTATAGAAATCCAGAGAGATAATTTGATTTTAACGAAGCAGCATCAGATTGTTATAAAGACATTGCTCATATCAGAAATAATAGCTTCTGCTTGTATTTCACTTTAGTGGGAAATTTTCCGGAGTGAAGATTAGCTTTCACGAACTCCCATTATACAGCAATGCTCATTCATCATCGACTGCAAATACGGCGGGATATGCCATGTTCCAGGTAATATTCACAATTCAGTACAGCAATGTTTAACTCTATTTCCAAAGCATCATCGGCGACATCTGTTTGGTATTTGTACATTTAGTTAGTTACATTAAATTATAAAAACAATATAAAGTTCAGTTGAAATTAATTTTACTTACGTGTTACTTTTTTTATTTTGTTCTCATACTCAGGGTTTGCTTCTTCCTATAGGTTTTTGTGGGATTCATTGTGGAATCTTTTCAAGGTATACAACACTACACTGCACCGACCAGACTACATAGTATCACTACTGTGAGTATTTACTATCCTTATCGCTTTCAAAATAGGAGTGTGTAAACACCCACGCCATGTTTTTCACAAATCCATAGAGTGTGTTTTTGTTTATGTTTCGGGTTTCATTGTGTTTAGAGTTCCTTGGTTTTTGTAGTCTACTTTGTGTTACCTTTAAAGGTAGGCGGGGATTTCAAATGGTTGTTTTTTTGTGAATATTTATTTCGTTTTTAAAATCGCATATAGTGTTTGATTAGTCAAGTTTGTGTAATCATTTATTATTTGTTTTTATTGAATTAGTGCTTTTTGGATGTGATAATTTTCTTGCTTAAGTGTTCTTTGTATCTTGTTTCGAATTGTCTGCATGTCTGACCGATGTATTGAGCTTCACAGTTTTGACACGTGAGTTTGTATATGCCCGAATTATGGTATTTGTCATTGTTAGTGATGGTTTTTATGTTTTCATCTATGGAGTTATTGGTTCTGAACGTTATGTTGAGTCCTTGTTTTCTGAGAATGTTTGCTATTTTGTATGTATTTTTATTGATGTAGGTCATAACATGCCATTTTTCTTTTTTTCCTTGTGTGGGTCGCGGTGTTGAAATAGTGTTTTGTGTTGCCTTTAGTATTTGTTCATTAATGTTGTTGTTTATTTGGTGTATTCTGTTTTCTTTATATTCATTTCTGGTAACTATTTGTATGATTGTGCTGAATCCTGATTTGTAATTGTCTTTGTTTAGGGGTGTTCCTTATGTTTCCTTATATTATCGAGTAGCACTAATGCAACACTAGTTCAACTGCATATCTTAACGGTTCACAACAGGTTTTTGACCAGTTTTATTGCATCATTTCCCCCTATGCAGACAGTTGTTTACAAGTGACACCAAGTTTGGTGTGTGAGCGACAAAGCTCGGGCCTGATCTGAGGGAGAACGCGGTTTCAAATGTCATCCGGCCTTCTTCTCTCATCCCTTCTCGGCTCTAATGACTACGACGTCAACGAGCCGTAAATCCACTCCTCTCCCAAAAAGAAATATTTTAACTGTAGTCGTACTTGAAGTTGATTTAGAGTCACAGTTATAAAGCAGGAAGAAGTAGATAAAAGCAGTGAGCTTCGTGGATGTAAACCACGTGATACTCATCTGCGGAATCGATACTGTAGGGATCAAGCTAATGAGGCCGTTTTGCTGTGAACGTTCTTTTGACACATAGCAATTCCGAAATTTACAGCGCCAAGCTATGATTTTCTGCAGGATACAAACCGTTGTATACAAAGGACTGGATTTCGAGAATTCTTTTCCTTCAATTCTTTAATGATTAATATTATCAAACGTATCTTAAATATACTTACGTTAATTTATGATGTTTTTCTGGATCAGGTAGTAATCATTTGTAACATAATTTTTGTTATTCTTTAAAAGATTTTATAAATACGTGTTGCCGACATAAAAAAATATATTCCTAGTTTTCCTTGAGTTATAAGAAACAAACTCTCCATTGTTGTCCAGCTTCAGGGCTCAAGAAAAAAGTACCCTAAACACATTAAAACAGTTTTCTTGGTGCAGGTGTTAAGATGGTTTGCAACACTTACCACCCTTGCAAAGAGCGTTGGCGCCGGGAATCCACTCACCTAGAACAGAAGAGACGGGGCTGTTAGAACTAACTGGGTATTATAACAGCACGTGGCGCAGGGGCCTTAATGGCTACCTCTTAGCATAGCTGCTTTTAAATTACAACTAGTGACGTCCGCATTCTGTATAAATATTAAATGTGCTCATAACAGTATATAGGTCTACCTGCCACAAACCAAAAGTATTCAGCAAGAAGAAACAAAAATCATCAACGCTTCCCATTTAAATAAGACGCTGTGTTATTTACAGATAGGACAAATAGTTTTCGACTCTCTGAAGTGGGAACAGCTAAAATGCCTCGAATATTTTTGGGTAGTAAGTTATCCAGGTCGTGCCACTGTGCATTTTTTCGTTATGTTTAATGACTTTGTATCTATTATAGGGAGAATATGAAATTCAATGTAGTACTCACGGTTTGTCGACGTTGGAGTCATTGGAGCTGAGGCAGGGTATGGGATAGGAACGGGGAGGAATTTGGCCATGGCGTTTTGAAGAAATCGTCCCGACATTCGCCTGTAATGATTTGGGTAAACCATGGAAAACAGAATTCTGAATGGTCCGACGGGGATTCGAACCGGCATCCTCCGAATACAAGGTCTTCAGAAAGGAATGTTCTACCTGCCCAAATGGCTTCGACATGGACGAGCCTCACAAGGAGAAAACTTTTAGCATTAAACGTTAAAATCAGGCTGAGATGGTACGTATTGAATTCAGCCCTTTGCGGAAGATAAACTGGGAATAATGGAAGGAAGGAAAATTGAAGCTTGCGGAATGCGATGCTTAGAAACTTATAGTGAATACTTGGACAGATAAGTATGACGTGAAATGTTTTTTAAGCCGATTATTTGAGAACGAACCTGATGGGTCACGTAGCTAGTGGAGGTATCAGCAGAATGGAAAACTGATTTTAGTGTCTATGAAGGATACGGCTGAGGAAATGAGTATTGAGATTACCTGCCGATAGTAAGCAGTGGTATATTGCATTTTTTTTTTTTTTTTTTTTTTTTTTTTTCAGTCTTTCGATTAGTTTGATGCAATTCTCCATCCTTTCCTATCCTGTGCTAACCTCTTCATTTCTACATACCCCTTACAGCCCACGTCCTCAATTATCTGTCTCATATATTCTAATCTCTGTCTTTCTCTACAGTTCTTACCTTCGACTGTTCCCTGCACCAGCAAATTAACCAATCCAGCATGTCTCAAAATATGACCTACCAGCTTGTCTCTTCTTTCTGGAAGCTTCTTCCACAAACATCTTTCCTCACCCATCATTTCCAAAACCAGTTCGTTTCTCACTTTGTCTGTCGACTTAATTTCCAGCATTCTTCTGTAGCACCATATTTCAAATGCTTCAATTTTCTTTCTTTCGGGTATTCCTAAAGTTCTTGTTTTGCTACCGTAAAGTGCTGTGCTCCATACATAGAGTTTTAAAAAGTTCTTTCTAATTCCTAGATCAATATTTGAAACTAAAAGATTTCTCTTTTTCATGAACTCTCTTTTTGCTAGTGCTATTCTGCTTTTAACATCATTCCTGCTTCGGCCATCGGTTGTAATTTTGCTTCCCAAGTAACAGAATTCACTTACTTCTCCTATTGCATCCGATCCTATTTTGATATTTAATGTACTGTGATTGGTATCAGTTCTGCTACATTTCATCACTTTTGTCTTGCTTTGATTTATATTCAGTCCAAAATCTTCCTTCTGTATTTTGTTCATGCCATTCAGTAACTTTTCAATACCCTCAACCCTTTCTGCTAACAAGGCAATGTCATGAGCATAATACGCATTACGGAAAAAGGCAAAGCCTGTGAATAACGTAGAAATTGTAATGAAACGTGCAGTATAAGGTTTTCAAAAATAATGCATAAACTTGAAGCATCGTCTTATAATAGTATTAATAATGATGCTACAGTTAAACGCTACCATTGAAAACAGCATTTCAACGACCCTTTCTGAGTTCGAGTAGAGACGACAGAGCATAGTGCGCTATAAAAGGCGTCAATGTTGGTATCATCGAGGTACACAGACTGGGAGACAATATGTACTGCCGACCGCAGCTTCCTTTAACATTCAAACCGCAGTGTTTTGTTCTGTATGCTGACGCAAAAAGGAGGCGCCTTATAAACAGGAAATTCCTTGAAAAAAAAAAAAAACTGCACCTGAGAAGCAACACATTCTAAATGCTGTATTTAAAGAAGCTTTGTTCAAACAAGGAACTATCTGTTTTCAATGTACAAAAAGGCCCTGATAATCTTATACCTGATAAATTGCTATTTTAAAACTCTATTAACAAGGCCATGTTTTGTTGATAACTTTATCATTAATTTAATCCGCAATTCATTATATGGTGTATTATATGTTATTGTTAATTTCAAAATAAGTTCTTCTCCTTATTTTGTTCAGTTGATAAGAAGTCCATGCTGGTGAAATTTCTTCTGTTACATCGTTGTTTTGTATATTTCATATTTTTGGAAAGAGCTGTTTGGAAGGAGCTAGCTGATAATGGTCGAATCTATCAAACCATCGACAGCTGTCAGCGACGAGGGTCAAAAACGTTTGGATGTGTCAGTTTGCCTACGATACTGGCTTACTGACTTTGAGGTGTCAGACTAGTCGACATGAAGGATGTCAGAGGCGAGCGTTAGAAATGGACTGTGGTGGGTTGTTAGGAACGCAGCGGTAAATATTATACTCCTATCTTGTGTTTAGAGTAGACGAGACTTCTAATAAACAACCATCCGTGCATTAGTTTGCAGCGATTTCGGAAAAATCACTTGCAAGTGGAATCCAGATGATGAAATTGGTAACTGAAGACGATGTTAGCGAAACCCAAGCCCCTGAGTTATGTCACACACGCCAGACTTCGTGTATTTCATTTCTGTTTGTTAAGAGAGAGAGAGAAATGGATCTCATTAGTTATTGTACATAACTAATGAACTATGGAACACCGTGTATTCCTCTTCTTTAGTAGACAAACACATTAATCCTAGGTTTTTGATATTATTTTTAGTACGCATAAAATACTTGCAGAAAATTGAGAACGGCTCTATGTCAGTTCCAGGTAGACTTATGATAAAGGATTATCAACGAAGAATTTTTCTCATGAACATGTCCAGCCCGCTGGCACTTAAAATTCGATATACCTTTGTGAACTGAGACTATTGTAATTAGATATAACTAATACAAATTAAAGTTAACACTATGACTACATGTTGATCTATAAATGTCAAGGCATTACGAAGTTGATTATTATAACAAATATACTTAAATTTGATTAATTAAAGTATTTCTGTTATCCTAGAACTGACACTGTAGATATCAATAGCCAGTAATAATAGTGAAAGTGGATATGAAGTATATAACTATTTTCCTGTCACATTTCACGCAACTATATTTTATACAGACAGTAGCCCTTAATAAGGAAATTATTTCATAAAGCCAAATAGCAGATGACTGTAAATTACACAGATCTGTATTAAAATCATATACTCACTTATTTCTCATCACTAATAAGCAAAAAGATCTGCGTCGCTTCATACGATCAAAAGCTAAATCTAAGAACTTTTGTTTTGTTTCAATCACCTGTAGAACCATTGCCAGCAAACTACAAATCAGCTTATGAAACACCACGATTGAACAAACCCGCCGTCCTGTCCCGCTAAGTACTCGTGATGCAGTGTACAGGTGAGGAGACGGTCGCGTGTACCTTACGCCCCGTGAGCTACTGTGCGAGGGTGCTGTTTACACGATCACCGGAACTCGTCTGGAGCAGCACAGGAAACCCTAATTTAAACATCGGAAACACAACACACGAGTTACGATACCCACAAACGTTTGACAACACGATTGTGTTGGTCGAGAATGCAGGCCGGGCCTAGCGAGGCGCCCAATCCAAAATAACACAACTCCGTGAGGTCGGTGACCCGGCGGCATACGGGGAACACAAGAACCAAGATAGCGGAAACCATTCGCCGGCTCAGGTTTTGTAGGCCTCACGCACGAACGAGGGTCACCGGTTCGAGTCTGGCCTGGGTGGTTTCGCTTAAGTGTTGCGTATTATGTTTTCCGTAATACGAACGCCAATGGCAGCAGAGAGAAATGAAATAGACAAGTGCTGACAAAATACAAAATGCAGACTGCTGTTTAACAGTAGAGGATAAAAATCTAAACCACTTCCCGGGTACCCAACCACTGTTCTAATCGTTTCGTTTCTCCTCTAAGTATAGGAACTATTCGACAAGCTGCATGTTGCAGAACATCTTGAGTCAAGTTATTCGTAAGCTCCCCAAATTTCATAATAACCAGATGCAAAGCTTCTTCGTTGCTCTTTTAATGGAGTTGTACCAATAATTCTGACGCGTTTATTTTATATATATTCAAGAATAAATATCGGGATATTTAATAATAGCGGTCGATTCAGCCATAACAACACTACATTTACATCATTCTGTGTGTGTGTGTGTGTGTGTGTGTGTGTGTGTGTGAGACAAATACTAGGGGAACGCTAGGCAGACATAGGTTAGCCTTTAAGACATTATTTCACTGAAACGTCTCTTCGCATTACACACAACGTCAAAACTGCTTCTACAAACCACTTGAAAGAAAAGTCCGGAGTGCATCCTACATTTTGCTGAAACTACTTCCTTGCCACAGTGCGACGAAGGTAGGAGCAGTGACTGGACATTTATATGGTATTTTCAGAGCACACGATACCACAGCTCTTCAACATTTGCTAAAGACGCCTTTTCAGCGGTAACTTCAGTTTGGAGTTGGATATGGCTATATGACACTTAAAATAAAACTTTCGGTGTCATTTTTCTCTTCAAGGACAGATCCGTGGTGAATAACTTCTTTGCTATAGTAAAAATACACCACCATTGTTTTCACTGGGTTTTTTCTGCAATACTTTTGTCTTCTTAGATACTGGTAAACTTCTATTTATCAATTTCACTTTAAGCTATGGGATTATAGAAAAAGAACGACAAGAATCATCTTTTGCGAGAAACGTGTAAATTTCACTTTCTACGCATTGTATGATGAAAGTCTAATGCGTATCTCACCAAGGAGCAAAAAACAGAGTTATTTTTTCTTTTCCAAATCTCTCTTTAGGATTAGAATTATTAATCTTTTTGCTGACACTAATTCGTTCTGCAATCATTCAAACAACGTTTTTACTTTAATCTAATTTCTTAATTCTGCTGTTAGCAATGGAACGTGAAACCCGCACACCCTCCATCAGCCCCAAGGATTATTAGCTATACCTGCACGCTGTTTAAGCAGTAATTTTCCCAATGTTACAAGAAACTTTATGGGTTTCCTAAAAATCTCGCGTCACGATGTTTTCAGAGAATTACTCCGAAACTACTTAATCGATTTGGATGAAATTTGGCTTACTGTATGTAATTTGGTCCAACTTAAAAGGCAAGATAGTTTTTATCTCGAGAATTGATCTCAAAATTTATTATTGCGAATTAAATGTTCATTAAGTGTTTGTCATAGGACAATGGTTTGTAATTATTTGTATGTTCCGTAAGTTTGAGCGGTCTGGTTGCTCAGTGATTGAGGCGTCTGACTGAAGATTGAGAGGGCCCCGGTTCGAATCCCTGTCTCGGCGAGGATTTTCATATGCGATTAACCGGGCCTTCACGTCTGGCGCAGCTTGCTGTGTAATGTGAAGTAAGCCAGAACAGTACCGTGGTTCGGATTCCACGTTAATCGGTAGGTCCCCTTTAATCTCCAGGATTGGTGGGCTAGGTCAAGGCGGCTACGACAGGGGCGGAATGCGCAGTCAATAGAAACCCTGTCACAGGTCATTACGACCACACGAAATTATTATTATAGTTCCATAAGTTTCTAACAAATAGCGATGTGTTAATTTATCGACACAATACATGGTCATCTAGGTTGGGCAACCATCCAGTAGATTGCGTTGTGTTTCGGTTTCTTTATGCTACAGTCTATTCCACGCCATATGTGTTTGTATTAATACTACAAAACCGAGTTTATTGAATTTTTCGTGTGTTATCACTTTTATAAGTGTGCTGTGTATTATAATATTATAAATGCGAAAGTAACTCTGTCTATCTGTCTGTTTGCTACGTTTCTTGGGCCAAACGGATAATCCGATCGTGATTAAATTTGACCAGGAGATGCTGTTTGGCATTAGGATGGACATAGCGTACTTTTTCAGTATAAATAATACATATTGTCATATAAATTTGAAAAATTACTGAACGGCGATAGAAAGACGTGTATGATGTGTAGGTATCTGTACTGCCTTTCCATAGAGCGGTCTGGTAGTTCAGTGGTTAAAGCGCTTGCCTACTGATGTTTGTAGCGTGGACTCCGGTTCAAATCCCCGAGGAAAAAAATTTCATCGTATTAGTCACGCCTGGACCGTCGGTTGTTCGGATTGCATGTTGAACTGTAGATACCACAAATTTAGGGGTGCAATGCGAGGGAAATCGTAGGTAGTCTAGCAAAGTTGTAGGTGTATACTTTTTTACGTTATATTGATCCCTCAGGGTTTGTTACTCTCGCAGTCAATGTGTGTGAGATCTGCACTAACAATACTATAAATGTGGAAATAAGTATCTGTCTTTTGTTACGTTTTGGCAACTAAATGGCTATACCAATATTGGTGGAATTTGACAAGGAAATACTTTGTATCTGTAGGAAGGGCACAGGACATTTTTTTCAGTATGAGTAACAGTTGTAGTCACGAAATTTTGAGAACTTATCGAATCGTGATAGGGAGACGGATGTGTGTGTTAGTCTGTAATGCAACGTCGGTTGCTCAAGCTGTGTTCTCGCGAATTTTGTTAGTATATGATTTGTTAGTAAATTTCGTTTAGAGAGAAAACGTATTATTTAGTATAGACTTCGATTTTATCTGTACTATTACTTTGTGTCTACTTAAATGTTTCTGGTACCAGTTTACTTTGCCTTCTTTTTGACATGCCTTGCGGGCGTGAACTGGCCCAAGGCAGAGCACGAGCAGCTAAAGCTATTAGAACCCAGGAATCGAATGCTCAGGCTGAAGAAAAGACCAAACTGAAACAATTCTGCCCTTATTTAACAACCCCCTACCCCAAATCCCCGCACCTTCGTTTGTTATTCTGTTTTTAAATGTGTTGGAAATTGATTCTCTTCATGAGACAGGTTCGACGGTAGAACGATATAGTGTTGTTTGGGACCAATCTTACGTGACCGACAGCTTTCTATATTCAATTCTGGCAACGAAATTCTTAATCCACGCGTACGAAGTCACGGGTATCAGCTAGTTGTAAGTAAAGTTTGCCCTCTTGAATGGCTTAAGTTGATTCGTAGCTTCGCCAAATAAAATCTCTATTTCATATCATACATTTATTAGTGCGACTGCTTATAACTATGTTTCGATTTATTTTAGTGTCATCTGTTATGTATAGAGAAAGTAAAAACAACGTTTGCCCTTTTAAATTAAACATTTATCCTTGTTACTGATTCGAATGGCTGCTGAAAAATACGTATGTCGTTCATGTTAATACCTCATAGATTACGGACGCCACGCACGATGCCGGAGCCGAACCCGCGATCTGTTGGGGCATCTGGGTTTCACGACTCTACCCCCGGGATGAGGCGCGGCGGCTGACTCCGAGATCGTCTGAGCTAACTTGGGACCAGACTGCCTCCAAAGCAAGCTGTCGGCATTTCTCAGGCGCGTTGCACAATCAAGCCTGTCAGAGATCTTTGGAGTCCTCTCGAAAAACATCGCGAGACACGAGACTTCATCATCTGGATGTGGGGTTTGCTTTGACAAGTTGCTTCGCCGTCGACAGCAGTCGTGAAAACTGGCGCACGTAGCAGCCAAGAAGATGTCTCAAGCCGCATTCGACGAAGGTATTCCAAGCGGTTGCGTACAGGTTCATCCACACCGTTCTCAAGTATGCCACGCTGCTAGCAGCCCTCTAGATTGCTGAATCTCGACTCTAAAAAGGTCGTATATATGAACATCAACTTGGGTACATTTACTGAAATTTTACTATCAAGATTTATTACGATAAGAATAACAGAAAAGAATAAATAAATAGAAATTAGGAAACCATAATAGTAGGGGCAGATAGAAATCAATCTCTACAAAAAGTCCTCGAGTCTCGAACATCAAATTTATTGATTTTTCAGACTACCGCGGCCGCCTTTGTTAATGATTACTGTCTATACCTTGTAAGCCGCGTTGTTTATGATCCCTTCATAAAAGCCAAGGCGCACTTTCTTCCCGACTTTTATGACCTCTGCGAATCGTAAATGCGTAGCTAAGAGAAAAATCTGCTAAAGTGTAAGAATATTTTGTAGTAGTGTTTGTCAGTACAGTAATAAATGCTGTTGGAAGGTTGAATTATAACCTAACGGACAGGCGTTAAGCTTTATTGCTACTGGTTTTTGGTTGAAAGTAAACAGTAGTGTAAATGGAAAGACGAATGATAATAGTGTAAAGTTAATGAGATTTCATACTTACCTATTTAAGTTTAGTCGTCTATAGTTCCAATACATTTCTAATATTTTATTAGTTAGGTCTAATAAATCCGGAGTGAATAAAACTGTATAGCGAGTGTCATATTTATATGTGCGGATAAAGTTTGCTCTACCAAATCGCAATGTATTTTTATTTCCTGGGGACTTTCGTTCGCAATACAAATCCTTTCCGTGTGGTGCATAGGTTCCCTTTGCACATTACACCAAACAAGAATTGCTAATCATTATAATTACTGATCCTTGCTTTTTCATGTTTCTATTTGTAAAAAAAATCGTATAGTCGCATTCATATTTTCAGTTATTCTGTTGAAAAGGGGGGGGGGGAAAATCACGGCTTTGGTGCTAATGAACACATGATTCACGTAAATAACATGTCATGTTTAAAAAAATATTAATTAGTCTCAGGGAAGTGAACATTTTACTTTAATCAAAATGTGTTTGATAATCTTCTTCCATACTAAACTTGAACACTTAAGACATTCGTAAGTTGTAACTTTGCTTTACTTACTATACTGGGAGTCACCACTATAGTTGTATATACAGTTTAACCAAAGCAATGTTTTCCACAAACATATTTGTCTCTTGAGTCGATACAAAAAGGTAGATGAAAAGAATTACATTATTTGTTTTAGTTTTTCAGTTTAGCTCATAGATTATTCTTCAAATAAAGCAGAGTAAAGTTATCTTAAGCGGGGAGTAAATTTGACTGTAAATGTTGTTGTGTGAAGTCACTTTGCATCAGAACTCTTGAGGACCAATCTAGCGGCGGCTCGTGGGTTCATAGCACTCTACACGTGTAGTCGAGAAATAGCCGGGAACTCCCAAACAAGAGGAGAACACTGAAGCTGCCGGAGGACTTCTACAAAAAAGTTAGCTGGAATATGCTATTCAGAAAATTATCGATAAAATGAGCTGCAGGTTACGTCATCAGCGTCAGCTCATACACTTACTCAAAATACACGTAAATGAGAGATGTGCAGATGCAAAGGCTACACAGAGTTATTGAAATGAAAACCACGTGTATTAGAAAAAAGATTACACATTCATACTCGTATTTAGCCCAGTGTTTCCAGTATGTGTTGGATCATTCACCCGCTCTTAAAAAAAATAATTCCCTTCATACGGCGCTGACAAAGCAATGAGTTCGCTGTAAAAGATCTGAATTATATTTTTGGGGTTGCGTAAATTATTAAAAATGGCGACAGAATAGTGTCAGTTGAAAATGTCAGTGTGCTGAATTACAGACCTAACTGAACACAATGTTATTTTGTGTTTGACGACTAAGCAATTGTAGATAGTAAAAGACGAGCCGGTGTCTTCCGACAAATAATTGAGTTTTGTAATATTGGACTAACAGCAGAGTTAATATTTTGCAAGATATGTTGTTATTTATTTTAAAGCTGCGAAGAAATCGAAGCAGATGTAAAACGATCGATAAATGCTTGAGAAATAGATTAATGGGGATAATGCGCACATGGGAATGATAGAATATCCGAGTTTCCTTTTGAGTAATGTAAGTTCATATTTACCTCTGGACCCAATCAGTTTATAATTTGATTATTTATTGAAGACTGGAGGCTCGACGTAACTTCGTATTTGTAGTTTAAGAGAAGCTTAGTGGAAAGGCGCTCGCCTTCAAGGTCCCGCGTTCTAACTCTAGTGCGGCCAGGAATTTGCTTTGTTCATATGAGGCCAGTCAGGAACGCTAAACTGTTGGTCCCGGAGGAAAGGAACTGGTCATCTTAACTCTGTACACCTCCTTAGAGAGGATGCAACCAACTTTAGGGTTGTGAACTAAGTTTTTATATTCCTGCATCACAAATTTCTTCTTCTGAACACTTCCTACCATTATCTAATACACTTCCAGTTTTTGTTATAAAAGCATTGTGGTGTCCTTGAATTCCTCTCGGTCCACCGTTCTGCGATATCGGTTGCGACACAGGGGTGAACGGAGGTGAGCTCTAGCAGGGTCTAAGACCGGAAGATTAGGGCTTCCTCTTACGAATCCCAATCAATGGTAGCGAAGCATTGCTTGTTCCAGCACATATAAAATAAATGGATAATGCAAATTAAATAGCATTATCTTAAAGAAGTTAACAACTAAATCTCTACCTCTGTGATGCCAGAAAATCTTCTATTTGTTTATTTTGTAGTGACACCTGTCACTCCATTTTCGGTCCAGTCGCGTGCGTCCAAGGTCGTGGCAAAGAGGCACCACCCACACCATTTGTTAGGGGTTGCACCAGTGTGAGAAAGAGATTGAATGAGTGTGGGGAGCGCTGCAGGACAGTACTTAAATGTAGCGCTTCTTCTTTATTTGCATGTGCCGACGGGTGATTGGCTCGGAGATTTGTCACCGAAAGGATGCTGGGAGTGGGTGGCTGGAGGCACCTGCTCAACAAGAAGGACGGGAGGCCATCTTTCGGCACGTCGAGGAGAGTGGAGTGGTGAGAGGACGCTTCATCATTTTACCACGCGGAGAGTTGTATTATACGACCCAAGTTTACGGTCGCGTGTGGCAATATTTTCATATAGTAGGGAATCACCTGAAAATGGTATTGAAGACATCCGACGAATGGTAATGTGATTAAGTTCAATATACTGCACTTGTTTCTGAGATTAAAAGGGAAAACCCGATCACGACTCTGGACAAGGAAGCTTGTCAGTTAGGATTCCTCACCGGAGAATAAAATATAATATTTGTTTTTTTGATAACACCCAACTTGGTGTATTTAGAATGTTTGATTATGAATGGGTCAACATAGTTTTGTCCTCATGTAGGCAAGGACCCCACATAAATCGTTAATATTGTACTGATATTCGTGACCGGCATGTCCAGGAGAGTGGAGTCTCTAAAAACTAGTGACCGGACAATAAAAATATAAAAAATTGTTTTTTTTGATAGCACTCAATTTGGTGTATTTAGAATGTTTGATTATGAATGGGTCAACATAGTTTTGTCCTCATGTATGCAAGAACCCCACATAAATCGTTAATATTGTAGAATTTTAAATCAATGTTTTGTAAATTTAATAAGTTGTGGATTAAAAGGATTTGTTTTGGAATAAGATTAAATAAATGTTAAGGTATTCAACTAATTTACCTTGTTCAGTGGAAAACAGATCTCATAGCAGCAGGTTGGACTGTTACAATTTAGAACAAAAATATTAATTTGATCTAAGAGTGGCCGACACAGCTGTAACCGAACACAAAACCTATAATCTTATGTAAGCCAAAAACGACCAGCTTCTGTACATCTTAATTCGTGCAAACGGACGAACTGTCTACAACTGAAACAATTTGTAAATAACACGGAAAACTAATAAAAAGCAGATAAAATTTCTAGAAAAGTTGCTGAATGCTATGTAGTGATGAAATTCACAGCACTAATTTTATACGGATTTAGTTTGTTTGCTTTATGTGAACTTGTAACTGAAGGATGATCAATATCTGGTACTAGCCAGTCTTGATGTAGACGATCAGGAAATTGGCTTCCTTCAGTTTAGAACTACGTTACACAAAAGTTCTGTAAAGTTGACGGTTTTGTTACTATCATTCTGTGCAGTGAGTGCGGGTATGGTGCCTCATTATCTTCAGTGTGGACATTATAACCACTAGATCATCTGATATGGAGAGGAAATAAAATCATCCATCGCATTTATGAAGGAATCATCCCGGTATTCGACTGAATAGATACTCGGAAACTATAAAAAGCAAAATGTTGATGTCTAGACAGAGTCTCGAACTCAAGCCCATGACGTTCAATGCGATCGAGCTGACGTCACTGATATTCGTGTGAAGAAAAACTGAATTTTTGTGCAGTCATAGCAAGGACTGCAAACTGAAACTTAGTACACAATCCGAAAGTCTGTTGCATCCTCCCGAAGGAGGCATACTAAGCCATTGTGTCAGGGGTAGGACGGCCAGTTCCTTTCCTCTGGGACCTGCAGTTTAACGTGGCATCCGAACCACGGAACGATCTGGCATAGCTCATAAACTCAAACACAACTCTTAAAAATTCCTGTCCCCACCTGGATTTGAACCCGGGACCAGAGCAGCAAACTTTTGAAAACAAGCGCCTTAACGACTTAGCTATCAGCTCACCAAGAACTGCACGCTTCAAAAGAAAAAGAAGAGGAAGAAGAAAAAAAGACTGCTGCGTGTATTCTGACTGTAATTCAGCCTGCAGAGAATTAATGGTTTTATGTCTAATCGGCATTAGTATGAAGATAAGATTCATAGTTAAGAATTGAAAGGAAAGCTATCGTGGATCATTTTTGGAAACAATATTGGAATTCGCACGCATGGGCGCCATGGAAAACTGAAATATGGATGATGGATAAAATTTGAGCCAGCGATCTCTCGAATGGTTTGTCCCAAAGTGAGCATTCACCGGTCGCCTTGTATAGGCCTGTTCTGTGTGCTTGCTTCAAGATCTGATACACACCAAACATTTACTTAAACCTGGTCTTCCCTTATAGAATTGGTTTGTTCAATTTAACCACGCATACGCTGTTCGAATTCCACGTTAAACACTTGAAACAGCCACTAGGTCGTGACACATTACCACCATGCTGGGTGTCTTTACCGTAACTTGATTTTATTTTTATTTTTAAGTTTAACTTTTTGTTGGTTAACTTCAAAATAGGGATTGTTGCCAATGAACAAAACAAAGAGTGGCCATGCCTCTTCAAACGTACAAACTTTTTGCGCTCGCAGTCTCACAATATGTGCTTTGTTTTTATGTACAAGTGGGAAACCACCCAACATTCGCTCAGCTTACTAAGGCAAACTGCGCAATGATGATGGCTAGTTAAAATCGCAATGGCCGTACTCTGCAAGTCCGTTACGGAGAAACAGAGAAGTGAAGACTGCAACTTACGGGAAAAAAGTGGTGTTGGTACTGAAGAACGTGTCGTTCCTCTCAGACAAGCAACATGCCTGTGGTTTTGAGAGCCAGTTAGAGCAATGAACACGCATCACTGGTCGCGTACCGGCAATTTACCGGCCGCTGCTTCCTTTTGGTTGGTTTTGTCTGCGGGAGGATCGACCCCTTCAAGGGCACCCAGCCATCGAGTTAGCTTTGTGAGGAAGACGTGTGGGAAACAGAACGGGCTCCCGAAGAAAAAAGAAACTAGTTCCCGTGTCTACACCAAACTCCACTATGGGCTGCCGACACAAAAACAAAACACGGGGAGCAGCGACACGGTCCACTAAGGTCGGGGACGGGGACAGTCAAACAAAGCCTTAAATATTACAGCAGTAACTTGGCTACCAAACCCGTAACGTTACCACTCTTACTGGGATTTTAAATTAAATTTTTACTGTTAATTAAAATTGCTAATTTATTCAAATATTGATATTATATTGAATATGGGATAAAATTACATCTGCTAATAATTGACAAACAATTTATATGTATTAATATATACATTGTGCAAAAAAATCTAATTATAGTATACAGTACATTGCTTCCGGCATGGCTCATATTAAACTCAATTTCCGACTAATAAAAATATTGGGTCACTGTCCTCATTGTCAAAAACTAAATTGGCTGAAAAGTTTATAATGCGGAGAAACAAGAAACTCTTAACAGGGCGCTTCAGATATTCCAATGTGTCATGTGAACACAAATGCTGCTGAAATTACTTTTCACATTACCGTATTGCTGTTGTCATATAGTCCTTGGCTTCCCCAAGTAATTCAAGGCACTAATTGACACGATGGCTTCATTATCGTTGCCCTTAGGTGTGATCACCTTGACATCCACTGCTCATAGATAAACTCATTCACCCACTCATAATTTGATTCACTCCAGGTAACAAACATGGCTTCTTTCTCCTCCACGGGCAGCAGATCGTCTCCCTTTTGTTTCACCCTTGCACCCCCCGTGCCAAGGTTATTTTCGCGGCACGAAACTGCACAGCCAATGAGATTCCTCCCGCCGATCCACGTCCGCGCCGTTGGTGGTGGGAAAGCATGTAACCAAAATTGCCGTCTTAGTATGTGCCCAATACATGGCAGAAACTGTCCATTTCAGTCACCCACACAGTCACACTTTGATTCGTCCTTGAACGCCCTCTGCTACGTCCAACAACTTGCTAGCGCTCACCAACACGGTTGCAAATATTGGGAAGTGCGCCACATGTATTGTTCACTTCATAACATTACAAACCCCAAAAAAATTCTTTTTTGTTGTTTAGACAGTAGTTACAATGAGAAGTAATCGTGCTGCCTATTGCCTATGGATTTATGCCTCGTAACAGGCGGGAAACGATGCGAGGGAGAGGGGGGAGGGACAAGGAACGGGAAGGAATTCGGCCATTGTATTCGCCTGGAGTTATTTTGGTGAAACCATGGAAAACTAAAATCTGGATGACCGCACGGGGATTCAAACCCACGTCTCCCTAAAGAGAGGCCAGAACGTTGCCATTCACCCACCACGCACACCTGGCATTGAAGGCAATGATAGTATAGTATGCTTTGTTCAACTGATTACATAGTACCTGTGAAACATACCCTCTTTGTCTCTGATTGATTATTCCAATAAAATACAAGAACAGTTGTATCACAGTTACATAACCGGAGAACAGCTTAATTTCTTTTCCGGGTCAATAATGATCAAATAGGAGTTAGTGTGGATAAATAGGAGTAATTACATAAAGTTAGTCTCTCTTCCCGCACTAGGTTGGCTGTCATGAGGAGATAGCTGTAGCCTAATATCAATAATTCTACAGACAGTACAATACCAAAAATCTACCGTAACTGTACAGAATTTCTAGATCTCAACGTACATCAACATTTTTTGCAAACTCTCTCCCATTTATATCTACTTTCGATGTGACAACTGTCACTGTGTTGAACTTTGAAATCAAAGTAGAAATACTGCCAATTGCTAATGATCGGGTTGTGCATTCGGCAAAGTACCTATGCTTCTGTTAGAGCCTCAAGATACTTCTGCATGTTACGTTTCTAAAATGAGACAAATTGGTAATAATGAACACGTACACAAATTATTGCGATAATCCAGACTGAAAAGTCTGCCTATCCAGGCTCAAAGTTCCATTACTAGCAAGTAAAGGTGTTTTTTCATAATCGTCACAACTTTTACACTAGAAATTTGAGTTTGACAGCCCAGTCTAAACTTCTCGCTTTACTGAGGAACAGTCTGGTGGCTCAATCGTCAGTGCGTTTTACTGAAGATCTAAAGGTCCTCTGTTTGAATCCCGGTCTCAGCTGGGATTTTTAATGGCCCGTAACTTGACCTTCAACTCTTGCACAGCTTGCTGTGTAATGTGATGTACGCCTGAACGCTTCCGTGGTTCCAATTCCACTTTAGGTCTTCTATAATTAGCACGATTACTGGATCAGGCTAGGTGGCTACGATAGCGGCGGATTGCGCAGCCAATAAAAACCCTGTCACCAGCTTATTATGACAACACGGGATTGCTACTGCTGCTGTATTGACATATTAAGTTGCCTCTTTATTCCACCGACCAACTGTAAATGTTTTCGTGTGAATATTTAGTTGGGCAAGCATATTTTTCAATCACATGTCTCCTCTTAATATAGCAGTATGGGTGAGCGCCTTAAGGCGCACACGTAGTGCAGTTTAGGAGATACGACTTTCAAGTGCGAATGAAGACGTCGCATGTATTGCGGCTTGCCTCGCTATTGGTTACGTAGGAGATCACCCGACGGCTGTTAGTATTATAAAGAAGGGGTTTTATGTAGTAATACTGGTTTTATTGAATATTTAATTAATTGTGAAAGAGGTGTGAATTTACTAATCACAGCTGAACTAGCTACTCATGGGGCATGACCTGACTAATTTATTACATGAAAGAACACATGGCCTGCAGACAGCATTTAATGTTAGACATATTCATAAACAATCAAAAATTCAGAATCAACACCTTGGTTTACAACAGAGGCCGTAAAGTGTTAAAAATCGAATAAAACATTACATTTTCATTTTAATATGACCTTACAAAAATTGATCACCTCCAAATAGCAATCGAAGGGCATAAAATGTATAGAAGAATGATTTTGCAATGCAAGTAAACACGCCGCACATTACTTTAATTCTCGCTAGTAAAAGTTTTATTTGCTCTCAGCTGTAAGTATCTTAGCTCAGTTTTACAAGTCTGTAGAGGAAGTGGAGGGGGGGGGGACTCTTTACTCAAAGCGTTACAGGGCGAGTAATAAGGGTGAGCAGTAACTTATGCAAATATACTGTGTCCGGCAAAAGATGAAGCACTTTACCATTTTCATTGCAGGATAGTTGTCACCGATAGGACTCATCAGAAGTCACCAACTTGCACCATTTTATGCTCCTTCAGGTATCAAGCAACGACTGCCTGGTACTTTTGTGTACTATCAGCTCACGATTCACGACCAAGCGCCGTGATGGTTGGAATCAGAAGACTCCGTCTCCTGCGTTGAAGGATGCCTTCCCACATCTTTCTCTCTCTCCGGCGTCTTCTCATCGCACCAATGCTAACCAGCATTTTCCCGCTCTTCACGGGAACAGAATTTGGAGAACAGCAATCACGTGTTTTAAAATAAGATTTTTATTCGGTAACAAACGCTCGCACTCACCCATGTCACAAAGCTATCCAAGTATTCCGTGCGGAGACTGGCCAGTTTGTTCGGGACAGACAGTTGGTCGGGAACGTTCGGTTCAGAATTTTCCGCATCGCTAGCTAAAGTCCGCGTAATTCCCATGGGTCAACAGCTGTCGCTATCCGGCCGTAAATCCTCGTAAATTCGCGTGTTCATTCGGGCTTAGCAGCCGCAGGTAAAAGGACCACCTGAGTGTTTACAGCTATTCGCTCGCTCCATTCACAGCAGCTTTGTCTGTGTGGAGTCTTCCTGCTGTCTTGAGGTAGGCGTCCGTTTACCTCGCCTCCCCAAACCTCGGAGACACTAGCTGCACCGCTAAACCACACATCAAATTCGCGCATAATTACAAAACTTTCAAATTACCACGCTGTTTTAATGATTGTATAAACTCTATCTCATTACAGTATCCGTTGCAGAAATACATACAATCAAAAAGCTTAAGCGTTTGTCAGACATTTTGTTAATGACCGTAGTTGTTATCCCTTCCCAATTTCCTCCACCTTCTCGACCCGTTATGTAAGTTCCATGTGATTCGTCATTGTTATCGTTCCATGTTTCCCTTTCGTTTCTTACCTTCAAGAGGTGTAAATTCCGTAATTACTTTTTTCCATCTGTAATTAAGTTTTCTTATGACGTATCCCTCTCACTCCCATTTCTATATCTATGCGTGAGCTAAATTCTTTCACAGATTTTTGTTGCGAAAATCATAGTATGACTTCAGCAACTGAAACTCAGCAACTTCGTTCCATATTTGTGTCACTGCTATTTTTTGTTGTTGAAGGTATACGAGCGATACAGGGGGTGTCCTAAAAGAAAAAATACTTGCTCGAATAAAATCGATTTATTAAACATTTTTGCAATTACAGTTAATAGCCTTCGACTTAGTACATTAGTCCATGTCTGTTGTCAGTACAAATTTTAATATTATCAACAAAATATTGCTACAAAGTTGGCTTTCAATTAGCAATCTTGTCACTAAAATTACTATAGAGTAAAGGTTTTCTTCATTTCTTCCCTTATTAAAGTTTAGATTCCAGGCAATTTAGATGCCATGCACTCAATTTCGTAAACAGCACCGGTAATCTGTTCTCCATAAATACCTGTAGCCTTTAAGAACACACAGAAAAAAAATGGGAGACATGTTCAAAATTCAATTATAATTTAGATTCAGTATATAATAAAATAGACAAATGCTTTATTTGGTTACACTCCACAAATACTAAACTACCTCAGGTGTCATTCATCTAATGAGTAGTTGTATCTGTCTAGAAGCTGATAGTGAAATGGCAGTATGGTGACCAAACGTTGTTAGAATTCAGCGTATACGTATGGAGAGAAAGCTTTCAAGGTTGGCGGTTGAACGTTGTAGGCTTTATGCATATGGCCTCTGCAGGGAATATATCAAATGGTCATATCAATTTCACCGAAGCCATATCCAGTAGGTTTACCTTCAGAGGTTATTTGCGTGGAACACCTAACGTGGAGAGGTTTTATGGATTTGGCAATGACGGACGCGAGATTTTATCTTCGACGCTGTGGAGGGCGTTGTGAGCGAAATGTCGAAGTGGCGCAGTTTTTCATACGTCAGTCGCCTCTCAGCGAGCAGCCTACACAGTGCCTCGTGTATTGACAGGATTCCATTAATACAGTTGTCAGCTCAAAGCTCGACTCAATTTCACTGCTGCTATGTTCCACGACGACGAAACAGGAAGACAGATTTATGACTCTGCACTAGCCCCCACACAAGTAAGATCCACCACACGATGTTTCCCATTAATGTTATGATGAATTTGATTGGCAATCAGAAAAAGGTAATGTAACTGCAATTCATATTCTGCATGTCTTATCACTTAAATACAACTTAATTTCAAGTGATTTGTTTTTCTTTCTCAGCTGATCAAATGAAATTAAGTGAATTTATAAACCTGCAAGACTTTAATGAGTAAAATGAAAAAATTAAGATAACTTTGGAAATCAAGCGTGTCTATGGTATGGCTGACGTGGTGATTAATGTTATAGTTACCAATGCCTAAATTATAAAATACCTAAATGAGGAAAAAGGCTATTCTCCATATTCTACCAGCGAACTTTACAGTTCTTTGGACGTACTGATCGGCGTCATGGAGACGACTTAGAGAAATCATGATCCGGGGAAAAATAGAAGGTCAACGATCATGACGAAGACCTCCAGTGCGATAACTGGACCAGACTTTGCAAAAAACAAGCCGGGCGACAGTGCAATTATCTCGGCAAGTTGGAGACCGAAAACTGTACAGACGGATTGTGCCGCTTATCACCGACTTTCTTAAATCTATAAAAACTGACAAAAGAAAAATATTACAGTTGTATAATACGCCTTCGGGTTTCACAGATTGAGGATTATTTTTCTTGGTAGCCATTGGTGCTCATTGATGAAATTCTTGAATAAAATAATTTCCCAGGAAACAGAACAATTCAATGAATTGTTACCATTCGGACGAAACAGGAGTAATTAATAGTTTGTGTGCATAATATTATAATGTCACACCTTAAAATGAAGAAAGGTAATTTGCGGAAACCGGAATAAATGGAATTAATTACACATTTACGGAAAGATAGTCTGCACTTTAATTCAAATTTTTATTCTAAAGACCGGAAACGCACCGAAATATGTTTTCAGTAATGACTATTATAAAGTGACTATATCAAATGAAGTAAAATTAATGTAAACACATTGTGGAAATTTAATTTTGGTTGTTGATGCAGTTTCACAGAATAAAGTGAATGATGAGCAATTTCAGTCAGGTATGGTGTTCATCCTTTACTGCACTCAGTGCCACACCGTGATTACGTGTAAACAACCCTTGAGATAGGATTTTTGTAGCATTTTACGATTCACATCCAGTTCTGGGCGAGGTGGATTACTAGAACCTATGTGGCGTGTTGAGGAGTGGGTTGAACCTGATGAGCTGAAAACGGAAATAACCATCCTGCTGGCAGATGTATGTAGTGGCTATTTGCAAAACATTCAGCTACAATGTTCTGGATGCATACTAACACACATTAAAACTTGTCTCTCCATAAAACACACCGTTAAAATTATAATGAATAAGTCCAATTTTAATTGAAGGGAGTCCTTATTTGTGACTGTGAATAGCTAGTCGAAAAACATGTGATGCCGTATGACAACATCAACTACAACATATCGTTGTAAACAAAACAGATACATCGCCGTATGTGCGTATCTTTATAGAGAGGGATATGATAGAAACGCAATAGTTTTACGTTGGTGATTCATCTTATTAAAGAAATGGTGCCTTAATTGCTTCATTTCAAATCTTTATAGAGAGGGATATGATAGAAACGCAATAGTTTTACGTTGGTGATTCATCTTATTAAAGAAATGGTACCGTAATTGCTTCATTTCAAATAGACAGATAATCCGCTTTCGAAGAAATTATGTTGGAAATGAAATTTAACAGAGAATTTGACCAGACGCAGTGTGCGTTTATTCCGATGCTCCAAGGAGAAGAGTATTCGTACATAGCTGTAATAAAGTCTGGAGAGGGTGATTGAAATTAACACCAGAGATATTAGCCTATCGAAGAAAGCATTATATTACAAGGCAAGCTCGGAACAGTATCGTGTCAATTTATTCACAGCTTACAAGGAAACGATTTTGGTTTATAATCATAACCGCAACATCGTGTAATTGGCGAAGGAAGGTAGGTGATGAATATATATATATACCATTTAAATCCACACGGGTGAATACAAATAAGACACAAATTAGCTTAGGTTTCCTCTGGAAAAGTGAGTTCCTAACAGTTAGCTTTTTACTCTGAATGTATTTAGATGAAGCAATAAAAATGATAAGAATAGCAAAATGGTGTGAACAAAGCATACCTCGTTAGAAAAGTTCATTTCCTCTTAGTTACTAGATATCATGGCGAATTTTAAGACCACCGGAAAAAAATCTGGTGTTATCCACTCAATTTTGTCACTCAGACGTGTTATTTACTTTTGATGATATTAACAAATACAAGGTATATCAATGCACAGCGGAATTTAAAGCGATTTCAATTAAAGCACCAGTGTGACCTCGGTTAGAACATTGTTGGGGCTCATCACAGAAGGTTAAAGAGAGACTGGAGAAAGTCCAGAGAAGGGCCGCCCTATTCTTGACTGGTATATATAGCTGGAGGGAAAGAGAAGTGTGGTGTTGAAGGAGTTGGATTGGGAAGAACTGGAACACCGAGGGCGTTGCTCTCGTTAGAAGCTAATCGTAGAGTTCATGACAGATCTATTTCATAGTGACAGCAAACAGGAACGAGCGAGAAAATGAGATAACAGAAGTCAGAGGCAGAACCGATTCTTTTCACTATTTCTTCTTACAGCGAACGAGAAAACTTAGCATCCGACAGGAGAAGGTCTCGAGAAACCATTCCAGCCATCCTGAGCTGGCTTTTCCATGGTTTTTCTAGATCGCTTCAGGTGAATGCCGGAATGGTTCCTCAAAATAGTCCATGGGCTTGTGCTGCCATATCCCGATGCGTTTAAAGAATTCCAAGCCAGGAATTTATCCGAAGATCTGATTACTAATCCAAAAAAGTTCTGGTCGTATATCAAAGTAATAAGAGGCTCTCGTAAGGTTATGCCGTCGCTGATTAAAGAAAATGGTGAATTATCAGAAACAAGCGTAGAGAAAGCAGAAATTTTGAATGATATATTTAAAAAGGCTTTCACGATAGAAAACTCAGGAGGTACCGATATTTAACAATCGTACCGACAAAATTATGAATGATCTCGCTCTTGATGTCGATGGAATAACTAAACTGCTTATGAATGTAAAAACCAATAAGTCTCCCGGACCAGACGGTATTCCTGCAAGATTCTACTCAAGATATGCAAAGGAAATTGCACCGTATTTGATGAAATTGTATACCGTCTCTCTGGATCAAGGAAAAATACCAGCCGAATGGAAGACCGCTATCGTAACTCCAGTGTTTAAAAATGGGAATGTTAATGATCCTCAGAATTATAGACCGATCTCTTTAACTTCAATATTTTGCAGGATTTTAGAACATATCATCTATTCAAATGTCATGCGGTTCTTGGATGAAGGTGAGCTTTTAAATCCAAATCAACATGGATTCAGAAAAGGCCGATGCTGCGAAACACAACTTGCACTTCTAATTCACGACTTGTGCCGAATTATAGATGAGCAATCCCAGGTTGATTTGGTTCTATTAGACTTTAAAAAAGCTCTCGACACTGTGCCTCACACTAGGTTACTTAGGAAACTTCGCGGTTACGGCATATCTAGACAAATATGCGACTGGGTTGCAGACTTCCTGAAGGGCAGAACACAGTGTGTAGTTCTCGACGGTGAGCGTTCATCACTTACTGAAGTGGGGTCTGGAGTTCCCCAGGGAAGCGTGTTAGGGCCACTGTTGTTTCTCATATACATCAATTATCTATGCGACATAATAGAGGGGATGAAAAGATTATTTGCCGATGATGCTATAATTTATCGCAAAATCAAAACCCAGGACGACTGCGCTTTGTTACAAGACGATATTATGAAAATAATTGCGTGGTGTAAAGATTGGCAGTTGGAGCTAAACCCTAAAAAGTGCTAAGTCATGCGTGTAAGTAAAAAGGTGACTATGAATATACGATTAATGGCACTGTCCTTAGAACGGTAGATTCCGCTAAATACCTAGGGGTAACAATTCGTAATACAATAATTTGTCGTGGAATGAGCATATCGAGAATGTAATGGGAAAAGCAAATCGTATGCTCCGATTTCTACGTCGTAATTTAAATCAATGCACTCAGGAAGTTAAATCGATTGTATACAAGTCACTAGTACGTCCTCACTTAGAGTATTGTTGTTCTGTATGGGGTCCCCATCAAAAGGGGTTAATGGAGGCTTTAGAGAAGGTCCAAAGAAGAGCCGCCCGATTCGTGACAGCGTAAGTGCGATGTTGAAGGAGTTAGGTTGGGAAGACCTGGAGCACCGAAGGCGTTGCTCTCGACGGAAGCTAATTGAAAAATTCACGACAGATGTATTTTGGAATGACAGTCAGCAAATATTGCTATCAGCAACATTCATATCTCGAAATGACCGTGAAAATAAGATAAGAGAAATCAGGGCCAGAACCGATTCATTTCTGTACTCATTTTTCACACGAGCGATTAGGGAATGGAATAGAAAGGATTTACCGGGCGAATAAACTTAAAATCCGACAGGAGTAGCTTTCGATAAAGCACTCCAGCCATCCTGATCTGGGTTTTCCATGGTTTTCCCAGATCACGCGAATGCGGGGATGGTTCCTCACAATAGCCCATGGGCGCCTCCTGCCATATCCCTTATAACCCTTCCAAACCATAACCCTTTTCGATAGGTGCAATGCACCCTCCGCCACACACTTTTAGTGAATCGCGGAGTAATAATAATAATAATAATAATAATATCCTTCCCTATTTCACATTTGGATAAGTACAACGCACCAACTTTGTAGTGAATCACTGAGTAATAGTAATAGAGCAAACACTCTTCAAACGTTAAATATCTATCACAAGGTAGGGAAACTAGCTTGTACAATTATATGAAACTCCCATAACTGATATCAGCCTGGTAAATTAAACAGAGATTTATGGTAGAAGTTGTGAAGCAAAACACTGATAGAAGCCTACTTGACCTCAAACAATTCCTTTTTTTTAAAAAATATAAGCGACTGGTCTACTGATTTCTTGTAAACATTTTCTATCTTATACCGCAATCTTGAAGTTCGATTTGACTCACTCAACGGAAGTGGATCTACTTATGAATCGTAAAGTTTTCGGGAAAATGAGTTTCCAGGTTTCTGAATCGAAGCTGTCTTTAATGTAACACTCTGGCCTCGCATTCGGGAGGACACAGCTTCGAATCCCCGCCGGCAATGCAGATATCGGTTTTTCATGGTTTACCGATATCACTCCAGGCAAATGCTGGGATAGTTTCTTCAGAAGCCCATGGCCGAATTCCGTCCCTCTCCTCGCCTCCTGTAACTACCTCGACGTCGAAGAGCCACAAGAAAAAAGACTTCCGAAAAGTAGTTCCGACAGTGAATTTATTTGTAGAGTATGGATTTATTTTCATTAATTTGTTATTGAGGAAATTGAAAATTTCAGTAAACCATCAGGCAATTAATTTATATCCGATTACGTACTTAAATACAGATATACCCGTCCCGTTTGATGAGGTCGTTGAGATGGTGCCGGGATTGCTCGGGATTGGTTCTTTCGAGGACCGATTTTCGTTATTGGAACTTGCCGGCAGGGTGTTGCTGCTGAAATTACAACCCCTAGATTGTGTACCAAATCGCGTAGGGTTAAGCCTAACCCCTCCGCCGTGTGTATGGAGTGATGGAATACGACACCGTTTGTGTGTTTCGCAGAATATACCGGCACCTGGATAACCATCTCCTTTCTTTCGCCTGCACGTATACGAACACATAGCACAACACACTACGCGGAACACCACCAAAGCTATCAACACATTTACACGACACTCAGATGTAGATGCTTCAGAATGCAACTCACAAATTACACTTTTCACGAAACAAATTTTAATTTAGCATAAAAAGTGCAGATGACAGGTTTCGTAGTAGATGGCGAGTAGTAGAGTGCTCCCATCCCGTTAGCGGCAGCCTCTGCATCCCAGCTGGCAGACACTTGTAATATCTATATGGTAAAACAGCCCTATGGAACGGCGGGAAATCGCTAAGAAGATCAACATTGAAAACAGAAAAAAAATTAAGTATTTATAAAAAAATAACAAGGAAAGTTGTTAGTCGGAAACAGGTAAAAGAGACTACTTTCTTGCAATAGTGCCTAATATTTCTCTTACTAATTAGGGAGTGTACATAAACCACGAAGCTCCATTTTGGCCTCCTGTGAACCCTACCCTCCCCCCCCCCCCCCACGTAGCCCGGCGTGGCTTTAGCCTCTACCCCCCCCCCCCTCCTTTCCACGTAGCAAGTAGCTTTTTTCCCCTTTTGATTCCAGAAGACATTTTGCACTGTTTTCTCTTATCAGACTATTGTAAATTACATACGGAGATAACAAAATGAAGGAAATAAATATTCACATGCTGTTGTGTGTTCTGTATCTCATTTTAACTGTGAAAAATGATGTGAATGGAAAGCTACGTGGTCTGCCTCGGCACCCCCCACCCTTTTTCCCACATAGCGCAGCGTAGCCCTCAGGCCAACCCCTCCCCTCCCTAGACCGAGCTTCGTGGTTTATGGACGCTCCCTTAAAGAGCAGACTTAAGAAGACACTTAAATATCAGATGTCAATGAAATTATGCGAATCGTACCATGCAAGAAAAATTGCTATAAACTATCATATAAAACACTGTCCTCAGTTATAACAAGCATTACGATATTTATCGATGTCACTCATGTAACCTGTATACACAAATACAGCAGTTCAAAGTTAAGGGTATAGTCCAGTAACGGGGTCGTAAAAAGGGGGTCTCACTTGCATCACATCACGTAGAAGATTTTTTTTTCTTATCTTGTATATATTGGTGAGAGTATGCAGAAACCAAGTTTTCGACCTCCAACACCCTCGGCACAATTTTCTGTGGCCAAAAAACATCAAAATTTGGGTACTTTTTTCAGTTTTCCGTCTATAACTCCTTCCTGATAAGTCCTATCAAGAAATATTCTATTTTCAATTTGAAAGAGGACAAAATTTCCTACAACTTTCGTATTACAAACTTTTTTCTAGACTCAAAATTAAGCGAGCTACAGTTCTTCGAAAATCAGCCAAATTTCACACTTTTCCTAAAAGTTGGGTTTTTACCTACTTTGCAGCTCAAAATGACCTGAAACCCCTGTATATATAACCGATATATATGTATTTCTGTATGACATAGTATATATATGTACTATACTTTGATTACTGATGGTCCATTCAATAATCATATAGCATTGTTGGCCGGGAGATCCCGAAGGATTATTCGGCCGTCAGGTGACAGTGTTATGGATAGGCCGCGCAGTGCGCTTCTTGTGGCTATCTAACCTGACCAAGTACTAGTACCGCATATAGGGAACCAACAGCTTAAGGTGGAATTAAAACCACAGAATCGTTCTGGCTTTCTCCATATTACACAGCAAGCTGTGGCAGAGGTAAAGCTCGGGTTAATGGCCTTTGAAAATTACTGCTGAGAACGGGATTTCGATCTTCAGTCAGATACCTTAACCACTGAGCTACCATTTCGTTCTATTACCTGATGGTATTTGTACCAGTTTGAAAAACGGATTTGCAAAACTGAAAACATAATGTTATGGCACAAAGTTTATTTATGCAGTCAAAATTAAGTCATAATAAGTCAAAAATTAGTCATAAATCCATTTCTTTTCCGTTTTAATGGATTGAAACAATGTGTTCCATTTGAATTTGTTGCGTACAACAATGGAAAAAAATTGTCGCTATATGACGCATTTAAATCTCTTCAAGATAGGAACCCAACACAAAATTTTTTGCTATGCACGGATGATTCCTCCTTCATAAGGTTATGTGGCATATTAGTAAATACCTTGGCTGCTTCTGTGGAAAATATGAAGCCTATTTGACAACGAACTATAGATCCAACATCACAGTTATATTTGACGGATACCGAAGTTATGCTGCGCAGAGAGGAATAAAGTCATCTGAAATGATTTGTAGTTTGAAAACATCAGATACTTCAGCAGGCATCATTTTCAGTGAGGAAACAAGTGCTACAGTGACGCAGCAAATGACAGCAGCAAGAACTGTGTGATGTTGATACTAATGCAAAAACTGAAAAATGAGGCATCCAAGATCAACAGGCAAAACAAGATGCTGCTGGATTGATCGTTGACGCAGCAATTTCCCAAGCAGCAGAATTCGACAGTGTGATGATTCTAAGTAAGTATATTGGCTTTCTCATTTTGCTAATGGGCTTTGGTACCACGAGTTTGAACCCACACACATCCTCTTCATCCATGCATTTGCTGGATGTGATACAATATCAGCATATTTCGGCTATGGGAAAGAAAACTTCTACTGCATGATTCAATATCAACCATATCTGAAAGTAACATGCATGCTAACTTCTCAGAACTCTAGCCTCCAGAGAACATTTGGAGAACACGCAGGGGAACAGATCATCTTGGAACGGTACGGAAAAATTGCTTGTGGAACATTGGAAGGCTCAGATATGAAATGATTAAGAAATCTGCCCAAAAAATGCATTCAGACTAGCACGGTTGCCACCAAAATCAGATGCGGCAACGTTTCACTCAATATGCACGTACCACCAAGGAAAGGTTGGTTGGGTCGAGAAACGTACCCATTGCCGTGAGGATGAAGGAAAGGCTCGTCCAGTCTTATTACAGTTACAATAATAAATGCATTTAGGAGGACGTCGGTTCGAATTCCCGTCCAAGCATCCAGATTTGGGTTTTCATGGTTTCCTCAAATCACTCCAGCCGAATGCCGGGATGCTTCCTTCAAAAGGCCATGGCCGAAATCCTTCACGTTCTTTGTCCCCAGTCCCATCGTGCCACTAATGAACTCGACGTCGACGAGGCGTAAAGTCATAAAAAAACAATAATAAAAGACGATGCACTTGAGTTTACTTCGAAGGTTGTATCATATTCCTTCCAGAAAAGTTGTACTCCTCCATGCAGCTGTCGCTAATCAGGACTGCATTGTTCAGCTGCTTGCAAAAATTGCTCTCGCCTGCCTCGTGAAAGCGTTCCTGGAATGTAGTAGATGAAGGAGAGGAAGATTTCTTCGACCTCGAGGAAGCTGTTCCTGATGCAATGGGTGAAATAGACACAATTCATTGATAAGCCGGGACAATCCAAACGGAAAAGAAATTTATTTATGACTATTTTTTTAACTTATTTCGAAATTATTATGACTTTATAACTTTGCGTCATAACATTATGCATTGTTGTTCGCTCTATTATCTTCAGTAATAGAGCGATCTGGTAGCTCAAGGCGTCTGACTGGAGATCGAAATCCCGGTCTCAGCAATGATTTTCAAAGGCCATTAACCCGACCTTTACCTATGCCACAGCTTGCTGTGTAGTATGAAGTAAGCCAGAACGAATCTGTGGTTCGGATTCCACCTTAAGCTGTAGGTTCCCTATATGCGGTACTAATACTTGGTCACGTTAGATAGCCACAAGAAGCGCACTGCGCGGCCTATCCATAACACTGTAACCTGGCGGCCGAACAATCCTTCGGGATCTCCCGGCCAACAATGCTATATGATTATTGAATGGACCATCAGTAATCAAAGTATAGTACATATATATACTATGTCATACAGAAATACATATATATCGGTTATATATACAGGGGTTTCAGGTCATTTTGAGCTGCAAAGTAGGTAAAAACCCAACTTTTAGGAAAAGTGTGAAATTTGGCTGATTTTCAAAGAACTGTAGCTCGCTTGATTTTTAGTTTAGAAAAAAGTTTGTGATACGAAAGTTGTAGGAAATTTTGTCCTCTTTCAAATTGAAAATAGAATTTTTCTTGATAGGACTTATCAGGAAGGAGTTATAGGCGAAAAACTGAAAAAAGTACCCACATTTTGATGTTTTTTGGCCACAGAAAATTGTGCCCAGGGTGTTGGAGGTCGAAAACTTGGTTTCTGCATACTCTCACCAATATATACAAGATAAGAAAAAAAAATCTTCTACGTGATGTGATGCTAGTGAGAACTACCCCGTTACTGGACTAGTAAACTGGATGGGTTTTCTAGGAGTTAAAAAAAAAAAAAAAAAAGATCTAAAATGAGCTAAAATATGATGTCTTACGTTAGAAGTAATAGAACCTAATAAATATTGGATGGCTTGATTGAGTGGCTAATTTGTTCCCGTCTGGTACTTACAAGTAGTGCACGATTCGTCCGCTTTTGAGAACGGTGTCGCAGGTAAGCAATTAAACACGTATATAAGAACAAAGTCTTTCCTGGTGTTGAGAATTAATACAATGGTATCGGGAAAATAGCAGAATGAACACGGAAAAATACTGTTTTTATTGTTTTGTTCTTGTTGTAATACGGTGTAAACGGACTTGTATCCTATTTGTTTCTGAAAAATTATTTTATACAGGCAACAAAAAAATATACCTGAAATCGATTCAGACAAAAGAAAAATATAAGCTAGTGTTCACAATGACTACAGTTTTTCCATTTACTGATTGCGTATTAATAATGGACTCTGATAGTTACCGGAGGTTTCTGGGATGAACTAGCAGTCTCTATTGCTGCGGGTGAAGCGGTGGTTTCATAGCTGATCGTCGAAGCTCCACAAACTATTTCCGGAGCCTCTGTCTATAAGCGTCCTGGAAAGTCCCGAGACCTGGTCCTCCACAACATACACTGCACAGATCCTCCAGGACTGCCTCTATCTTCTGGAGGAAGCTTAAGAGCTTCAAGAGCATCTTCATAACAAATTAAAATATGTGTTTTTATATCTTCATAATCAACTATTCTATGTAGTACAATTTAATTTACATGCCGCTCTTTTGCTAATAAATATGTTGTAATGAGTAGATAAAGTAATCTATTAATTTATTTTTTAATGTAGGGCAAATTAATAAAGGAAAACAATTTTTTATGGTGGTTTCAAGTTAGCCATGCAAAATCGTTGATCATTGTTTTCTTTAAATGTCTCTCTCAGAAAATTCTATCTCTCAATGGATCGTCAGTCAAAAAATTGAATGGAATTTAACGCGCCGTAAACGTTAGTTGGCTGTATGCGTCAAATGAGCGGAATACACAGCAGAACAGTCGCTAATTAAAAAAATCGACTCTCCAGTGAGGCTGCGAGCGATAAGGCGCCACTACACATTTCACAAACAAGAAACACTTATCATAAAGAACCTAGGTTATTCGCCTCGCTGACAGGTGGCGGCAGTAACATTCCTCCCCAACCGTTAAATGCTAAGGGGGCGCCCATTAATCACGTGGGTGTTTTTCAGGAATTCTGCACCGCCTCCCCTCTCCCCAGGGCCGGTGAGATTTGGTCGGATCCTTCCCCCCTAAGATGACGTGAGATTTTGACCGGACCATTCTCCTCCTCCCCCCCCCCTGCTAATCGACCTCGTAGTTCTAGTCCAGACCTTTATCCCCTCCTAAAGCTGAAATCCGCGTCGTTTGTAGACCTTTTTTTTAGCTGTAGAGTCCTTCATGAATTTCAAAAACTCACGCGAGATTTTCGTCGACTCCCCCCCCCCTCCCCCGCCAATTTTACCTCACGTTAATTAATGGACGCCAACTAACAAGTCTAGTCATAGTGTGACTTCCAGCCTCCCCCCTCCCTTGCCATCACCACTCCCGTTCTCTTGATTCACACTAAACTACCTGATTAACCAAGCAGCTAGTGTTGACATGATCCTTAGTAGCTCCACTGGCCTGGCATTCGGGAGGACGGTGGTTCGAATCCCCGACCGGGCATCTAGGTTTGGGTTTTCAATCGTTTCCCAAGATTACTCCAGGCGAATGAAGGGATGATTCCTCCAAAAGGCCATGGCCGAATTCCTTCCCGTTCTTTGTCCCCAGTTCCATCCAGCCGCTAATGACCTCAACGTTGACGAGGTGTAAAGCCAAAAGTAGAAAAAAAAGCAGCTCCAACGAGGAAAAATAAACTGTACTAAAATGTGTTGTACAATTGCACTACTGAAATTAGCAGGTATTGATACGACCCAAACTGAGATGCAAGAGCACATAAAGTCTAGAACTCTGACTTTCATGTAAATGCTCTGTGGGTACAAGAAATAATACGGGGGAAATAGGCTCATTGAAGAAAACTGGTGAAATGGAATTATTAGTTGCGCGGTCTCCGTAGAGACCTCGTATTTGGGGACACTGCTCGCTTAAAAAATAAAACTTTGTCTGGTTGTGGACATCTTACATGCGATAAGCGGACGTCCAATAATTACGTGAGGTGAAATGAGGGGGGGGGGGTCCGGCGAAACCTCACCAAGGGGGACGGGGTGGTGGTCAACGGACTCTCACGTGAGGTTTTGAAATTCTTGTAGAATGGTACATCATGGGAGCATGAGACCTAAAAACACTAAAAAAAAAGTCTCAAAAGTTTGCGAGGTCCAAACGTACGGGTGGGTGGGGGGTCGCCGCCAAAATCTCATGTCATTTTACAGCGGGGGGGGGGGGGTGTCCGCTATGCGTTATCAAAAACGTTATTGATAAGGCATTGAAGAACGCAAGTAAAAAACATTACTTCCACAGGACGGAACTGGAGAGTAAAATGTGGCAGATGAATGTAAAGAGCAAAGAAGTACTGAAATAAATAATTAAAAATAAGACGAAAATATGCAAAACATGGCAACGGAACATTCATACAAATGTTATGGCGACCGTTCAGCCTTATTTTACCCCGGTCGACCGGTGTAAAATAAGGCTGAACAGTTGCGGATGTTTGCTAGTCGCAATCGCTAATGGGATGGCGAAGAGTTCACATGCAGTCAGCTACATTTCAGTCCTTAGTGATAATCTTTCTTTGTTTATTTGCAGCTAGCTGAACGACAACTTTGGGCTGTGGCGAGTGTTCACTGGCAGGCGACGTATGAATTTGAATAACATGAATTGCACATTGAATACAAAGACAGAAGATGGTGAATGAATTTAACTTCACAACATGTCGAGTAGAATGAATGACGTGGGATAAACATGTTTGAATATATATACGAAAATGGTGTGAAAATAGTCTATTCATTATAATAATACTTTATTTGCCGGAATATTTCCGAAAAGTTCGGCCGCTGGCTGACAGAGTTCTGATCTGCCGTGCATGGCCTCGGTCGTGGCTACCTAAACCTAACGCGGAAATCCTACCTCGTAAATGAGATCTCCAGTTAACGTGGATTCTGAACCACCGAAGCGTTGGCGTACTGCAAATTACACAGCAAGCTGATGGTCGGCTTAATAGCCTTGGAAATCCTCGGCAAGACAAGGATTCGAAACTGGGAGCTTTCGGTATAAAGTCAGACGCCTTAATCTCTGAGTCACCAGACCGCTCTCAGTGTATTCATTCAATATGTATGACATTGGCACTGGTTTCAGTATCTGATTCTGCAGATGAAATTCATACGTACGTTCACGACTTACACTCACTCAAAGGCTGGCTGTCTGCAACTGGCGCCGAAATGCTTTTCTTGTTTTACTAGTCTCTTTGGGGAAAATTTGAGCGCAATATATTTTGGACAGTCGTATTCACCCGTTTGTGGGCGCGCGCTGATTTCTAGTTAGGTGGAGTAAAGCTTGAAGCATAAATGTGGTCAAGCTATCCTTCCAACTCATTACTGATCAAGCGAACATTACGTACAAAGACTCACACAGACCGTCATTACCAGTTAGATTCCAATGAAGCCGAGAATTTTTCTAAATCAGATTTATCAAATGATTCCTGGTCACCTCAAACCGCAGTGAGATTAGCACGTAAGGGTCGGGGACGGCAGGACTTTGTTAGAGCCTCCAGTCCTACCCTGGACCTCCTCAAGTGGACGCAAGTCCTGTGAGACGTGTCTGATTTGCGCGAGTGCCTTACGTGCACCCGCCTTGCGTAACTGGGTCGAAGCCACGCAAGGCCGCACGCAAGCTTTAAGGAGCCGGCCGTCGGATCCAATTTCCAGGGAGCACGTCAGTGGCAGGCAGCTTGACCAAACTCGGCGAAACCAAACCCCGCCGGAAATCAAATACATGCGTGCGCGTGCACACGCCTGCCAAACACACTTCCGGCGATGCGCGGCGGGTCAGCGAAGCTACAACTCAAGTCGCCTGCTAATAAAACAATGCTTTTCGCTGTATACTAGGGGTTCCTAAAGTTTTCCGTACAACGCACCCTTCTGTCAAAAGAAAAATTCCCATGCCACAATTTTATTATTAGTAAGGTAAATTCCTACTTTTCGGTACTAACAATGAGGTGTCAGAGGAAGCTCACAAAGTATGTGATGTTAGAATAAAGCAGACAGTACTTGCGAACCTGTAGAGTAAGGTACCGTCCACACGGGCGGCGAAGCTATCTTGCATCCCGCGCCCTCCCCAGGTTAGGAATCTATAGACCCTACTGTAAACGAAGGATCAGTAATAAAATTTTGGCGTCACCCCAGGTCCGTAATAAAACTATGTCTGTCATTTCAAAAACGTAGTATTTAATTTTCTTTCCATTGAGACTATACCTGCTGATGGATAAATCAAATACTGTGCTGGATGGTCACGGATACTCTGCGGGCAGTGATATATCTTTCCCCGGTCGCTTAGGAATTTGTTTTCGTTCCTTGCAGTCAATTGCCCGAGTACGCCAGCGAGTACGGACGCGCTTCGTTTCGAGAAGTTTCCTCAAAGATCTGTGAGTCCTACACGTCTGGTACAAGTGGCAGTGGGGAAAATAAATCAAAAACGGAAAAAAAATAGACAGTGACGACAATTACCTGAAATGTAGTTTTGGGAACGTGCACAAACCACGTGGCTTAGTCCAGGGGAGGGGGGGGTTAGCTGGAAGGCTGCACTGGGCTAAGTGGGGGGAGGGGGGTTTCCGAGCCAGGCCACGTAGCTTTCCTTTCATAACATTTTTCACAGTTAAAATGAGGAACTGAACACACAACAGCATGTGAAGATTTATTTCCCTCAGTTAATAATCTCCTTATGCAATTTACAATCGTCTGACAAGAGAAAACAGTACAAAATGTCTTCTGGAATCAAAAGGGAAAAAAGCTACGTGCTACGTGGAGGGGGGAGGGGGTAGAGGCAAAAGCCACGTAGAGCTCCGTGGGGGGGAGTTCACAGGAGGCCAAAATGGTGCTACGTGGTTTATGCACGCTCCCTTTACAGTGATGAATAATAAACCTCAATGTGTAATTTGCTCCAATTAGAAAGTGAATTTGTTATTTGCGTGTCAAGAATACAACCACGACCCGACAATTTACTAAAAATAAACAGGCACAGCTTTCTCACAGAAAATGTTGTATTTTTGTTCTAGTGTGGGACCTACAATCCTTGCTTTTTATTTTTACCTACCTTGCGACTGCGACCCCCAGCATGACCTTCAGGAGGTCGCGACCCACAGGCTGAAAAACTCAGTTATAGACTAATCAAATTTGATAGCTCAAAGGAAATCCTTTGCATAAAAATACTTGAAGGTGGTACAAATCCTCAAGATGTTTAAAACTGGTTCAAATCCTCAATTATTAGGATGTACAAAACTAAATCACACTTCATCTTTAGTTTTACTCATCGCTGGCATGGTCAAATTTGAATCTTTGGTTTTACGGCCACATGTCCTCGCTGACGCCAAGCATTTAATACCTACATCCAGATCGTATTAAGTACTAATAGAGGAAGCCAAGAGATATCACTTGTCTGTGAAAGGTGTAACTATATTCTGTGTGTGATAAGTGTAATTTTGTTTGTTTGTTAGATGTGTAGTTTATGAGGCCGTCCCGGCATTCGTCTTGATGGCTGTGAAAAACCGCCTAAAAGACGAAGTCAAAAAGATCGGCTCGCGGAGTTCCTGGGTTCGTGCCCGGTCTGTTGAACTTCCCCGATACAGTGTGTATAACTGAAACACTACTGTATCGTTATGACAGCTCCTTTCCCCGTATCTGTTTATACATTGAAGTCAATACACACACCATCTTGTATGTGTTTTTGAGCGTAAACTTACCAAGGTTGTTAATGTTCATACTGCACAACTTATTCCATGTTTCGCACCTTTTCACCATAACTGTGCTGCAAAGTAAAGAAAACTTCTAAAAGAGAAGAAACTGGATATCCAGAACTGCCAACCGCAAAATTTCGTGCGAGATTTCATACAAACTGATTCATTACTATCACAATGAAACAAACGTCGTTTTAAAATGACACAGAATAACACCAGAGGTGAAGATCTTCGAAATCGAAATCTTCCAAGACGGTAATAACATATCGATGCTATTGTATACAAAGGCATTTAAAATGTATAATGTAATCATGATACGATGAATTTCAACGCAAGTATTTTAATTCCAACATATGTAAGATTATATTCTTTTTTAGTTTGTAGATATCGCCTCGACGAAATTGATAAAAGAACAAATTGGAGACGATAGGCATAAAATATATCGCTTCTTTTAATGTTTTTTGTTATAACTGATTTGCCAATGCCGAAAAGTATATGAAATTATGTTTTGTGTGTTTGAAGAACAAAACTGACGACAAAAACCTATGTTACGTACGTGAAATAAACTATGGTTCACCCCACTAAGTTGGAATGGGAACATAAACTCTACCACGTGCAAATACTTTATTGATATGCAAACAAGGTTACTGTACAAAGCTACGCCTGCGTACTAATATAAAAACAAGGTAATCAATCTTATAAACGGAAACATCTAGACAAAAACTAAGACTTGTGTTACGCTCGCAAGATAAATATAAAAATGGCAGCAAAGATTGCTATTGTTGTTGTTGCCACTTTCATTCTTTAAAATGAGGATCAGATTGTTGGCTAGACTAACCGTGCCATTAATTAGGAATTAATCATCTGATATTTATAAATTACAGTCACTGGAAAATCCACCATATTTTCTGTTTGGTAATTAATTGACGATTATTTTATTCCGACATCGCCCTGATCAACCATCAACGATACCCAGGTAAGAAAACTCGGAAACGAGTACTGGCCAACGGCGACGACGACAAAGCTAAACTAGTTTCGAAATCAATTTATATCAATGTTTAAAATCCCTTTTATTCTACCACCTCCGTCTCTTTGGTGCTACTTTGAAATTATCTGCACAGAGCGAAGACGTGTCTCACATTCCATTCCACTGCAGAGGCGGCAGGTTAATCAAGTGTTAGTCATGTCAGCCACGTAGCCTCAAGGCTACTCCGCGGCCTTCACCCTGCTTCACGGTCACACACTGCACAGTCGCGTCCTCCACTTGTCTATAACATGTCATTTATTCATCGAGTACGTTCAGTGATGCCAACATTTTGTACCAACCCAGAAAGAGACGAGTAGGTAGCTGTTTATATGTACCTGGCTGGAATTTCGGTGTTTAGTTACAACATTATGCTGAATATATTCATCTTTAAAATTAGCAGAAATTAAATAAATAAAGCAGTAATCCTGCTCTATTCCAGTAGTTTTTCCACACTGAAGTATAACACTTATTGGATAAAAGTTTGTGAACTTTTGGAATAGAGTTTTTTTTTTCTCTCTCTCTTTCCACTCACTCATCTACTGTCCCAGTAATGAAAGGTAATATTTCAGAAAAACTTTATTTGGGATGTTGCCCAGATAAAAACCTTTCTTAATGGCTGTTTCGATGGGTCCAAAACGATTGTCTCCTAGAGCAGATTTTATGGTGGAAGACAAAATTTTGCGGAACTAGTTTGGGTAATAAGGGTAATACTGCAAAAAAATATAACATATTCTCTGTCAACCAATACTCTGGATATCGTAGAAAATCGGAGCATGCAACAAACTCGTGCCAACACAAATAACGTTGACAAACGAAGACACGGACTAAACGATTACGATGGATAGTGGTGAAGAGTTTCCGCTAGAAAGTACTATACATTTTCCATGGATCCCAATATGTAAAGTTGCCAATTTACAGATAAATAATTGCATAACAAAATAGATACATACACTAGAAGATGTACAGTAACAGCGTACATGGTACATTAATTACGTCAACTACATTTACACAACCTACTGAAAATTATTTGTAGATACCTTAGAAATAAATTCTGCGGCACAGCTAGCTGCATACGGATTCAACCGCCGTTTGCCCTGTAATTTGAAATTTTTATTTTCACAAAATTTCAGACTAAACCGCGTGATCAATAAACGGCAAGAAATGTTCAGATGATTGCTACTTTGTTTTAGTAATGTAGTAGGCGCCGAATATTTTTTTGCTTTGGTCAGTCCCGCAGTATGTGCGTGTTTACACGAGGTCAACTTATAACGCACAGTCTCTTTTAAACTGTCGATTGATTACAATTCGTGGAATTATAATCGTCACCCAGTCGGCAGCTGCACTCAATAAAGACTTCAGGCAATTTAAGATTCCTGAACGGAAAGAGAGTTACACTTTACGCAATCCTCCAACTCATCATCAACAATTTAATCTTTCTTTCTGTAATGATATTTCACACGAAGTTACGCATCTTACTAGCGTCACTCGACTGAATAATACCGAATAATTTAAATATTTTATAGTTAATGTTATGCAGTCTGATTATATTAGCTTTTCTTTTAACACCATATTATTAAATAGTAGAATTGTTTGTTGATTTGCCTTTGCACCAACATTTGAAATTGTGAAACGTATTTAACGAATGAGACTGAATTTACAACTATCCTATAATTTCTCTCGTTATCACCAGAGCACCTGAAAAAAACTAACACCCGACCCTTTCAATGATAGCTAATCTGACCAGTTTAAAACTGAATTTTGCAGAAGTGATATTAATTAACTATATCTAATATAATTTATGTAAAATTTAGTTTATTTTATTTATTTTTGTCTATGTAACATATAATTTTTTCACATCCCAGAGGTCCTTCCTCAGCTGTGATTTATGGAACAAGTCAACAAGATAAATAAATAAATAAATAATAAATACTGAAAACTAAGCAAATTTAACAAGTGCCAACATGCAAGCTTCATTTGCGGTTAAGTGTCCTATAAAACACCGGAATAGCAAGAAAATCACGGAGTACTCTTACTTGTATAGTTTGTGCTATTTAGAGTGTGAAGTATCTACTACTAAATATTAATGTTAGAAATTGAAAAATGAAATCTATAGCATCTAATGAGCATTAATGAAAGTATATGTAGCTTAATATAATTGTAGCTTAGAGGGGTTAGTGGAAATCAATCTACAAGTTAATGATCATAAGGGTAGAATACGGAAGTAAAAATGGAAATAAAAATAAATTAACATTTTCCAAAAATCTTTCGCTGTACGCTCACGGTAAATCACTTTCTGCTATAGAGAGAAATTGCTACAATAGTAAACAAAAAACATGTCACCAGTTGCTTCAACATGACGTGAGACGCAATTTACTCGTTGGCACTCTGAATTCCGATTGCTAGCACGTAGTGAGTTATTCCGCCTTAGACGGAGGCGTGTGTTTATTGAAGCCGCAGACACAGTAGTGGCAGTGTACACAGGGCAGGACAGATTCCTCCGTGCGGCCGCTATGATCAAAGAACTGCTCGCGCCGTCCTTTGGGACAGCACGCTCGATATTCCCTACAGCCAGCGAGGGATGCTTTGACTCAAAACCTTAGCAGCAAACGCGCAAGGACAACATCCTGTCGCAATCGGGGCAAAGCCGAAGGCGCTAAGTGAGAGTATTTTTGCAGCGGACGCGTATTGTCAGGTTGTTTACATAAAAAGGTCTCCATATTTAACTTCCGAATCCGTAAAAGAATGAGATCTCATTTGGATAAGTCGGAGATCTAACAAACATTCAAAGACGAGGGAATGCGAAAAATTATTTTAGTATGTTGTAATAAATCTAATATTGTGTCTACCACATATTAAACCCATTTCAGGAACATTTATATGGATTACCTACGGATTGTTTATCATAAGCAAACATTGTAAAGTGAACTTAGTTGTTCATATTAGCGATATTAACAAATTTCTGTTTCTAACGCATGATTTTCGAATGAAGATCAGACGCGCATGCCATAAAATGCATTTTATATGGATGCGTAAGACATAATATTCTACAGAAAAACTACGTATCCAAGAACGATTGATAATAATTGATTTTGGGCGTCTAACCGTTGTTTTAATCGAATAATTTCTTCTCGAAGTAACAATTTTATTTCATTTTCAAATTAATTATGTGTAAGATATAACTGCTTTATGTACCATCATAGTTTTCATATAACATTTTTCGTTTGTTCCAAAAATGTCCATCATGGCTGTAAATGAACTTCACATGCAAAATTTCAGTCAGTTAGTAGCCGATTCCTGAAACGCGAGGATTCAGTATACTGATACAACTATTACAAATTTGCTGCGTGATTATAACGAATAACATACACATAAAACTGACATTTTGGGAGGATACTGGTTCAATTTCGCTTTGTCTTTTTTCCCAGAAATAACTCCTAGCAAGTACCACGATAGTTTCTTCATAAAGGGCAAAACCTGTTTAATCCACGTTCCTTGCCCCCAGATACGCTACCTTACGTCTCATAGAAGAACCATAAAGCCTAAGAAAAAAACACAAAGCTTGAATAGTTATCTCTGTAACACTGTCATTAAGCAGCTTGAGGAACAGATGGAGGATTGCATAAAACCAGTAAAGAGACAGATGACAGCAAAAAAAGCTTAAAACCAGTAAAGAGACAAATGACAGCAAAAAAAGTGCTTCCACATATTTTTTTTCCGTAAATACACAATTTAGTGCAAACATTTGAATTGTCACAAGATTTTTATTACACAAAACTACTGTAGTATCAAATAATACCATTGCCGCTTATGTCAAATCCGGCGGAACACATAATCGTTTACTATAAACATTATTTGTCTGAAAGTTCATGAGTGCCGTAGTGAACTACATATTACGGGGAGAATAGCCAATCGGCATTCTCGGAAGGATTACTTGCGCAGGTTACAAGACCGTAGTGTTATTACACAAGTTGTAACTGTGTTAGGTTTTTGGCCGAATGAATTAAAAATTACCCTACTTTTCGAGTCGATTGCGAACACTCTATTTTTCTACGTGCATGTTTTATTAATAATACTACGTCTATCCCACTGTAAGGCCACGGAAATCTGCCCCCAAAACGTCCACAACCAGAAAATGAAGTAATTAAAAATACAAAATCAAACGACTTTTTCTAAACCAAGTACATCACGAAAAAATTGTTATTATTATGAAGCTGATAGGAATGGAAATGTTATTACGATGAGCAGAAAATAAATTCTTTCCGGACTCATCTATTAGACATATGGCCGTAGTCAGATGTTGATAGAACAGATGCAAAAAACAAAATTGCCTTTTGGATGCTTGGGCTTGAAGCGGAGAGATAGTTGCGAGAACAGTGCAAGATGCAAAATAAGACGGAGTTCTGAATAGATTCTGTTAAACAAGCAAATGGTAAATAACAGTTAGGATTAAGAAAATGGAAATCCTCTCATATCGTGGAATGTGTTGTATGACACAAAATGACTACTACATACAGGAGGTAGCCTCAGTATGTTAATTTTTTAAAAAAATATCTGTTACATAATGCTCTTCGGCTAAGCTAATGGTGCTCAAAGTACTTCGACAAAGGGAATAAGACTTTTAACTACTGGCGTCATAATTTTCCAATGGTAATTGTACAATTCTGTTTATGTGCTTTCGGTGGGGAATTAAGAATTTCTATCATTTGTTTAATATGACGTACCAAACAGACAACAAATCATATACGATTTCTTCCGGTTTTTTTTTTTTTTTTATCCAGAAATCTTATGCAACCTTCTCCGATTACAGGTTAAGGGATTAAGAGCACTAGCCCCATGAGCGCCTGTCCTTAGGATTACTACCACCTCTCTGTTGATATGGTTTGTGTGAGGAAGTTCGAAGCACAAATGAAGTAGAAGGGGTACTCGATACTGCAGAACTCTACCAATCAGATATCACTGTGAAGGTTAGCGTATCGAATCCCTTTTTTCCTCCTCCGTACTGCGTCAGACACTAACCTAGGACAAAACATATAGGGTTAGTATCTTAAAACCTATACTCGCAGAAGATTACGTGAAATAAAGGGATATAAAACGTACAAGCAAAAACGTTATTTCAAGAATTAACCCAGATAATTTTCTGGAATCAGTCTTTAAGTGAATAAAAACATGAATGGTCGAATTCACCTAATTGAAAAATATAAACTCAATAGCAAAAACCTGAAAAGTCATGTGATTGTAATGATTGATACTAGGGATATTTTGTTGAAAAATTTCCTAATAATGACACAATAGACAAATAAGATAGGTACTCCAGATGATCAAAATATCTGACAACATACGATTGCTAAAATACAGTAAAATAGCCACACAGAAATTTGGTACTATACAGCAACCAGTATGGGAAAAAGTTTGAAAAAAAATCCGCATATAATAATCGGTCCACTTTCTGTCATCGCTACAGTCCTCCAACTCTTCCTATTCTCAAATACTCTTCTGGCTTTATTTTCATATCGTGTATTTATACAGATATTTTACAGTCATCCTATGTCACAGTTTTATTAGATTTTTAATTATTCACACATTGAACTGGAAGGCTTATAAAAATGATTGTCTTTTTTGTAACCGATATATCTGAACTTTTCAGCAAACTTTGCAGAAACATCATAGACATTTGGAGCACGAGTAATTCATCCACGCGGCACAGTATTCGGGAAGGAAAGCACAAATCACATACAGGTAAACGAGGTAAATTTAACATAAAAAGTAGATTTAATTTAAGCATTTAGTTAATGAACAATGCAAATATACAAAATCTAATACTGTAAATAACACGATTGATGATGATTCTGGAAAAGGATCGAAATACAGACGAGAAATAAAAAGAATAAAATCAAATGCTTGTAGCGCGTAATTATTGGTAAACCAATTCGAATCTGCAGATCTGAATCATTATACGCAACATCCAAATAAAAATGCGAGGTAAGTGTAAGAAAAAGTCTCAAGACTAAATGAAATATCAAAATCAATTCTTAAACCGCTATTCTGTCAAGAAATACAATGATAATAACTGACAGGAAAAAGTATAGCACGTTCTAGATAATGTGTTTCAGGTATAGTTTATCATTTCAATGTTTTAACATGTCGAGGCGACGAATAAATACCTGTGGCATTATTAGCTTCCAGCTTAGTTAAATGATAATTAAGTGTTGCAAGTAATATTCGGTAACCGAAGAAATCCACTGACCACTAACCACTTATCTATTTTTTTTAAAACATGCATATACGTTACGTAGGTAGATCTGTAATACAGTGATGGTATACTTTCAACGACCCGCCAGTGTGGCTTCTAGTGCTGAGGCGCCACGCAATGGATGCGGGAGGTACAAAGGGGCCGGGCACCAGGTTCTTAGGCAGTTTCCCGCAAGCATCAAAGCATCATAAGTTACAAATGTCACAAACAAAAATACACCTCTCTCGCACTTGTCTCCTAAACGAGTTAACTTTACGATACCTTTTTAAGCAAATCAACAATATTTTAATTTTATTTAATTTAATTTAATTGCAATGGAGCACAGGCTCCGGTGGCAATTTCCCTACACACCCATCTTCCCCCTATCCTGCACCTACCTACATTTGCCCTCTACAAATTTTATCTTTAAATTCTTTCAAAGTTTTCGGTAAATTATTCATCATTTCTCTTGGTAACTCATTCCAATCCCTGACACCCTTACCTAAAAAAGAGAATCTTCCTACACCCTTGTGCCTGAAATCGAGTGCCAGCTTGTGGTCATGGTCATCTTTTCCCTTCCATGCACTACTTTTCATACCTATTGCAATATCTTTCCATGCCTCATCGCCAGTATATGCCCTGTACACTCCCATGACCCTCCATTCTCCTCCTGTCTTGAAATGAATCCATTCCAGCTCCTTTATCATATCTGTCACTTATTGCATTCAGCGATAATTTCCAGAAAAAAACCTAGCAGCCCTTTTTTGCACCCTCTCCAACTCTGTATTTGATACGTAAAATGAGGGTCCCATACTACACTACCATATTCAAGCAATGGCCTGACCAAAGTTTTATAACCCAATTCCTTTACTTCTCTCGTACATCCCCTCATCACTCTCTCCAACAAGTGCAGAACTTTGAAACCTTTTCCTACCACCTGTCCTATGTGTCCTGCCCAGTTAAGTTTGTTATCAAAAGTAATTCCAAGATATTTTACATTTCAAGTCTTCAGCAAGCAATTCTTTCCCCACCTTATATTCATAATTAACCTTTTGTTTTTATTTGTGTATCTAATAAGCTGACTCTTCTTTGCATTTATCTTCATTCCATGTTTACCAACCCAATTAGATATCCTGTCCAGATCACCCTGCAACTGTTTACAATCCTCTATCGTTTTGATTATTTTATACAGCATTATGTCATCTGCAAACAATCTAATTTCAGATAGTAAACAATCAACACAATTATTCATTAGAATAATGAATAGCAATGGTCCCAATACGCTACCCTGTGGCACACCCATTTTTACTTCAACTTCTTTTGATACTACATTTCCTACGCGCCATAAGCTTCACCCGGCTTCCCTCGTATATTTTATTGCAAAATGAAATTATTGAAAAAAATGAAAAAGAATTTCCTGAAGGAAAAAAATAAAAAGATTAATTCAGTAAGTTATTTTACGATTAACTAGGCATTAAATATTTGATCTCAATCGATTATAGACGGAAATAAACTAACCAAAAAGCAATCCAAAGAATTTTTCACACTCCGTAGCGATTCAGTGATACAACCTTCACACAAAATAACTACGAGGGATGTACTGAAAATAACCTAGCTCTTGAAGTAAAATACCAGTCAAATAAGAACAAGAAATTTTATTATATTTACATTTAAAAGGGACAATAGTAAACTATTTTTCTGCATAGTCTCCATTTAAATTGAGGCACTGATCATAACGACACACAAGATTTTTTCATTTCCGTCTCTGCAGAAATCTGCAGCCTTAGGTTTCAACCACTGGTTTACGCCGGAATGAAATCACTGTCAAAGCGCTGTGTTGCGAGCCAGATCTTCATCGCTGGAAAGAGGTGAGAATTACTCTGCGCTAGATCCGGATCAAACACCTCCCGTCCAAAACCATCAAGAGATGTCAGGTACGATGAGCCGTGTGCAGAGGTGCGTCAAGATTTCTGGTACCCATCTTGGACAAAACTTGTGATAACCAACCTTCTTCAATACAATTTCAAGCAACAAACTTCCTGAAATTTGGAGGAAATAAAGCGAGAGTTCTGTAATCGTAAAGTGGCGATTTTCACGAGTTTCATCGTTGATTTTCACTGTCAATTAATTCATCAGTCACAAGGCTAGGCCGACCACTGCGGTCCTCATCATGAACATTGGCGCGGCCATTTTTAAACTGAGTGCACCACTGCCTCACTCACCTTAACTCATTATTCTATCTCCCAGCACATCACAAAGTTGCCGATGAATTGCAATTGGTTTGAGGTAAAAACAAACACTGCATACACCTCATAACTAGCGGGATTTTCTATTGAAGCGCACATTTCAATAATTCACAGCGAACAAAGTAGAAAAATCGCAGTCCACACGTTACGACACCTCAAGTACCTAAGAGCAGAAATATTTTGATGCCAAGATGGTGGCTCCATCCCCACCCATCTCCATGCTAGGCACAAATGTAAGCAACTTTCTGGATAGCCATCG
>CM061920.1:149178172-149457162 GCA_031002005.1 Vandiemenella viatica
AAATATTTTATGGCCGTGCCTTGTTAAGGCGGGATGAACTCTCCTCCACTTTGTAGCGCGCGGCTCAAATTAAATATTCCGAAGGCTCTCTGCGCCCTCCAACAGGGCACGAAAAAAGCAGCGGGCTGAGATACTGCCGTAGCCTTTCTGAGCGAAAACATGTTTCACATTCGCGAATGACTCGTAGAAGTGTGAAAGAAAATGAAAGATTTACTTAAACATAATACATTTATTACAAACTCTGATACCCGCGACTTCGAACGAGTGGACTTGTAACAATTGTATATGAAAGCACGGAGATGGGAAAGCCATCCCAATACCATTCTGCCATTTAACCTGTTCCATGAACAAAACTAATTTGCAAAATGTTTAAATATAACAGCACCCTAAGGAGGAGGGGTTAATTGGGAAACACTGCGTACCCCAGTTCCTCCGGCAGTTTTTTTTTTTTTAGCGCTTTAAAATTATATTTCTTTTTTGGAACATCTGATGTCAAAACGGTTTTGTACACAACGTTTTGGGTTTTTATGTCCTTTGCTTAGAGCTAGCTTTTCTAAGTTTTACACAGCTACTTTCAGTGTCTGTCCTTGGGCTTTATTCACAGTCATAGTAAAGGCTAATTTTAGTGGGAACTGTAGTGTTTAAGGTCTGTCGGAATTATTGGCATTCGAGGTATCAACTCCTCATCGAATTTTGCCATTCCAGTCATAATCACAGCTTTTATTGCGTTGCATCCCAATTGTGTTAGTATGTGCCGTTGAACAGTCGCGGGACATAGAGGTTGCAAATCAGTAGTTTAATTTATCAAAAGATCACATACAAACTTATTTATTTATTTTTCGTGTCCAGGACATAACATTATAAGTTGAAACAAAACAAATAAAATTAATTAATTAATTAATATTAAGCTTATGGACTAGAGAACACAATTAAATGGAGTGTGACCAGACTGACTGCGAGAGAAATAAAATCTTAGTGACCAATATAACATTATAGAGACAAACGCTATTTATCTGTCTGTCGCTGTTCTATTAGTTTTATAAATATCATGATAAAATGTGTTATTTATACCGTAAAAAGTACCCTATGTTCTTTCTAATGATACATAGTATCTCCTTGTTAAATTTAATCAAGATCGTTTTAGCGGTTTAGTCGTGAAACTGTATAAACATAGAGAGACAGAGCTACTTTCACATTTATAATATTAGTGTACATATAAAAGGATGACTCATCTGTTGGACTGCACTCTAACACCGTTATTGACCACCTTTCATCTTGAAGCCGAGCAACATGACCGGTCGATTGGTACTTCATTTCTCATAGCAATGTGGCCGGTGCACCACCAGAGGTATCGATTTTTTCCCTTAGAGCTTTACGCCTCGTCGACGTCGAGGTCATTAGAGCCGGGAGAGGATTGGAGCTCAAGGCAAGGAACGGAAATGAGTTCGGCCATAGTCTTCTGAAGGATCCATCCTGACATTCGGCTGTAGTGAATAGCAGGCCTGAGCGTTTCAGTTCAACTACTGAGCTGAGTAGTAGCATTGACATCAGGCTATGCACAAGCTTGTTGAAATCGACGTAGCAAACAACGAGATCTTTCATCAATAGATACGCTCTATCGAGTCGCTCAAAGACAGCTTTCTCCTCGACGTCGGCTGTGGTCAATTGCTCGCGGTATCCATTATCCGCGCAGACTAGCTAGTAGCCATGACTGCTGGCTCCCTTACCACGCCCCATGTCCCGTGACTGACGCATTTGTCCGCATTCATTATCGGGGGCCTTCGGTTCCTTAAACTCTTCCTTAGGGACCGTGCACACAAACTACGTGGCACGTGGCTCGGTCCAGAGGGGGGGGGGGGGTTCCGAGCCAGACCTGTCATAACATTTTTCACACTTAAAATGAGGAACAGAACTCACAACAGATTGTGAATATTTATTTCGCTCAGTAAATTATCTCCGTATGTAATTTACAATAGTCTTACAAGAGAAAACGGTACAAAATGTCTTCTGGAATCAAAAGGGAAAAAAGCTACGTGGGGGGAGGGGGTAGTGGAAAAAGCCACGTAAAGCTACGTGGGGGGGAGGGGATTCACAGGAGGCCAAAATGGAGCTACGTGGTTTATGCACGTTCCCTTATATGCTCCCGTCCCTTGTTGCTCCTTCTGAATCGCCTTTGGGCTTCATTTCTCGATCTGTGTGGATTTCCCCCCCCCCCCCCCCCCCCCGTGAAGCCACTTAAAAAGCTCAGCAAGTTTACACGAAATTTTAGGCTTCACATTACTGTCTCACTCTGTTACTAAGCAATAATGGGCCCACCTAGAGAGAAGTGGGCTATGGTCTAGTTTTCGAAAATAAGACACCAAACGACAGCACGGCTCACGATACGTTGATTGTAACTAATAAAAGGCGAAATGATTTTCTCACATCTCTAAATTTGGCAGGATCTAAAAACTTTAAAGACGTTTTCACATCAATAATGATACCTTCATCACACTATCCAAGATACTGTGCATTACATCCAGGCACTGCTAACCAAACTACAAATCCGTTTCACTAGTTCTCCACTACTGTTATTAATGGCAAGATTTCCGAAACATCCTTACTCAACCACATCTAATGGCTGCACGAAGATAACGAAGCGGATTCTGACGTAATACGTAAAACATTCCTGGCAACACGTCGCGTCGGCAGGCCTGGAGCAGGATACGACAACTCTCATGACGTTGCCTTCAATTCATAACGCTCAGTATTATTAACTGCTTCCACTGAATCGTTATCCATTACCGTCCTGGCTAAGGTTGGGAGAGTAAGATTTTTTACTTGTAGATAGATGTTTCAGCAACAAAACAACAATAGTACATAATAATAGTTTAAATTGTTCGTTCGCACAGAGAGAACCAGTTTTCCTTCATTAACATAGTTCGCCTTTAATAAGATCTGTTGTCTGCTAGAGGTTTAGTAACAGTTAAATAAATTAATACCTATTTCAGATAACAAATTAGGGAACTTTGCCGAATCTTCCTTTATTCTTTGCGTGTCTCCTCCGGGCTATTTGCGCAGTAACAACGTGCCATGTCGACTTATTTTTTATTTCATCACATGTAGTGACACTTAGAACGGATATGCTAACAGAGAAATCAGAACTAACTTGTAACGATATGATAACTAAACACGTATTGGTCTTATGGAACATTTCACAGTGCATTTCTCTTAAATTAAGGAAGGAAAATGAAAATTCCGTTCTGACCTGAAGTCAGTCCTTGGACTGCGCTCTTACTAACTACCAGTTCGGCACCTTATCAGAGACGTATCTTTAATATTTTTATGCTTTACACTAAATTAACAATGAAGTTAGTAGAGGTGGGAGGACATTGAGGATAAGGAATGGGAAGGATTTCGGCCCTGGGGCTCACCTGCAGTAATTTCGGGAAACCATAGAAAACCGAAATCTCGATGACCGGATGGGGACTCGAACCCACATGATCTGGAATGCCAAGCCCGACCTTAACGATTCCTCCACCAGGCTCAGTTCAGAGGTTTTAGGACGTCAACAGTTTACCCATATAATTAAAAGTTATAATTCGGACATCTAATTTTCTCTTTTCCACTTTTCCATAGTAACTAAGCAACATAGTGCTAGTTCCCATCCCGCCCCCATCCCCCCTAACGTGATTCTGAATTGCCGTTTTGATCCGTGATCGCAGATTCTGAGCTGCATTTATCACTCGGAATACTACCAGTGAATTCTAGATTTCACACTCCTTTGATTGGTCGGTTGTACAATTAGGTGGTGTTTTATGTGTTTGCTGTAAACATGGAAGAAGTTTCACAGCTGCAGACATGTCACAGAAATGACAGCATAAGCCTGTGTACTGGAGCCCGAGCAATCCACTGGCCGAGATTCTCAAAGGAGATACGCACGCAGGCGCTTCTCAGTCGTGCAGAAACTGGTTTACTAATATGAACTGCCCATTAAAAGTTGTGCCACGCTTGTCGCTGTTTCGCGGTTCACCTGGCAGCAAACTGTGATCCGATCTCCATAACGAAGTGGCCTCCCACATGCTGTATAGTGTGCCTGTTTCTTTTGTGGTCCCTGGTGTGGAGAGAGGGCTCATGAAATGCCACGGTTCGGTCAGTGATAAGGTCGCCCCGCTCACACGAAGCGAGCAGCCAGTCGCTTCATCGCTTTTACCTGCCCCTCTGCGCCGTGAGTAAACCAGAACAGCACTGCGTGGGGTCAACCCACAGCCCTCAGTCCCAGACCTTATGTGGAATTTTATTTTAAGAGTCATGTGTAGCAAGATGGGAGTTGATTAATTTTGTATTTGTATGTTTCGTATGATAAATTGTGAATATTCGTCGTGTAGATGGAGAGAAACTGTGTAATACGATCAAGGGCAGTATTATGCGTATTAAAAGATTATAATTGTAAGTATTGATATGATCACGATGTTTACAGTACAATTCTCGACTGTTTGGACTGGTTTATGTTGACAATTTTGTATGTAAATGCATGTATTAACTTACATTCTAAGGTGTTTTCTAATGATTGTGAGTGATATTGTACAATTTGTAATTATTTTTGTATGGATTTGATTGTTAAAATATTGTTAACGCTCCGGAAACGTCTGTTGGTACTATTTGTGGTATTCTGGATGTTTCGCTGGCGCCTATTTACACGCGCGGAGATAGGGAGCAGAGTCCACGAAGTTAGTTCTTTGCACTGTAAGACTGATGTCATCAGCATATATCGCGATAGACTGTTTCTGGCAGTTCATAAGTATATAAATTGAAAATTATAGGGGAGAGAACGGAGCCTTGTGGTAGACCATTATTTAGCTTGTGAAATCTGCTCCTGCTGAACTCAGTGTGCACCTGGAACAGGCGATTACTTAACATGTTTTTCAGTAAAGAAATTATCTTTATGCAAGGAACTGCTTTAATCAGCTTGAGAAGGAGATCCTCTCTCCAAACTGTATCGTACGCTGCCGAAAGATCTAGAAATACTCGGAGATCATTAGAGGTGGAAGAAGACTGCGGACAACAAACAGAAAGGAATTCGGTCATGTCCTTTTGTAGGAATTATCTCGGCATTCGCCTGGAGTGATTTTGGGGAAACGACGGAAAATCCAAATCTGGAAGCCCGGACGGAGATTCGAACCCGCGTCCTCCCGAATGCGAGGCCAGAAAGTTACCGCTCTCCCACCACGCTCGGCTTATATTTCGTAATGCAACTCATCGATTCTGGTTTGTTCATGGAGAAACCGGTTCCGTTATTCCATTTTTTTATTTACTATTTAAATATTGTCATGCAAAAATAATATCATATCTGTACTAGGCAGTGAAATCCGGCAGCCATGATTTGCATAAACGCTTTCGCATGGAAGTGGCTGTTGTCAGAGGCGGCCCTCGCTTGACGCGGCTTCTGCAACGACAATACTGTAGTAATTAACGACAGCTGTCGGCGTCAGCGAAATTTAATAATTGTCGCATCGAGGCCGCTGGAAAATAAGCCCACACGTCAATCAAGCGTTCTGAAATCTGTCCACAGGGCCAGATTCATTGCTCTCCTGACCAATATTATTCGCGACACAACGCTCTGTTATTCCCGACCTTTCTTTTGTGAAGTACCAAATTTACGTGACACAGTGCAACAACTTTTGATTATTACAATGAATAGAAACCGACCAAAGAGAATATTCGGTCTACTGAGATCCATGGTTACGGTTTGTTTCTCATGATGAAATTGCTAAAATGTCCCAATGTGGTTTGATCAGCAACAGTACTGATCTTTATGAGCATGGTCTACAACATTGCAACTACCTACGATTTTGTTTTTGTTTTCTAACTGCTTTACGTCTCTCAACAGCGAGGTCTTTAGAGACGGGAAAGGATGGGGGCAAGGAATGGGAAGGAATTCGGCCATGGCCTTTTTAAGGAAGCATCCCGGCATTTGCCTGGAGTGATTCTGGAAACCATGGAAAACCCAAATCTGGATGCCCGCACGGGGATTCGAACCGCCGTCCTCCCGAATGCGAGACCAAAACGCTATCCGTTACACCACCACGCTCGAAAACGTTTTTGTATCATACGTTCGCAGATGTTGGTAAACTATTTAATTTTGGATCAACACACTGTCACAGGTAGGCTTAGTGTAGAAAATTCATATTATTTGTCATAATTAAAGTAAGGTACAGACCACAAAACAGCATGAGAATATTTTTTATCTCTGTATGTAATTTACAATAGTCTGACGAGAGAAAACAGTACAAAATATCTCCTGGAATCAATACGGAGACTAATCAATGGCGCTATTATGTTAGCAATTTGTAACCAGAACCAAACAACGGATATGATTTACTTCAACCTTCTTGGAGTTTATAGGCTGTACGTCTAATACTGGCAAGGAATAATAAATAAATCTGTAATCTTCCACATCATACACTTATCTCTTCATCCCCATTGATAGATATTTCGGACTGTGAAAACCCCATATCTGAATTGACGTACAGGAATTCGAATCTTCTACCTCATAAACATCTGTTCTCTGAGAAGGTGTACTTTGAGTAACAGCATTATATCAGATTAATGCATTCATCATGCGTACGATTTAGTTCCTCATCACGTTTTGTGGATATCGCCAATAATCCCTCGATAAATACGGCATTCGACTTAAAATATGGAAAACCGCGTACGTGAAGTGAGGGGTAACGAGTGGCGGGTCTGTTAATATCGACGGCGTTGAACTCTGTATGTCATCAGAGTTCAAATACAGGGATGGTCAGACGCTCCAAGATGTCCGAAACAGAATCAACACAGCCTGGATGAAGTGGCGTCAGGAAGGTGTCACTGTATCTTAAATCAAAGATTTACAAAACCATTGTTCGACCAATGGCACTGCATGGAACACAATGTTGGCCAGTTACGAGAAGACACGAGCAACAGCTGCGTCTCATAGAAATGAAGATGATTCGCTGGTCGCAGGAACTTACTAGATTGGACCGCAACAGGAATGAGAATGTTTGGGTGGTATTTGGTGTGGATTCAATCCCTAATAAAATGCGGAAGGGTCTTCTGAGATGGTTCAGCCATCTACTGTGCAGACACAACACTTTGGTTGCAAGAACTGTATGTAAGTCCGGAGGGCCGAAGACCATGGCTTCGCGGAGTTTACACCAAATCGGACTATCAGTACATGGCAATTGGAAACTTGAGTACTCGGACCGAGCTACCATCTTACAGTAAATCAAATATCGCGATTTCATTAATTTATGATGTAGTGGTTTGATTAAGATATTAAGTTTATTTTAGTGTATTACAGTTCAGAAAATTAAGGGAATAAATAACCTAAATCAAAAAATAAAACATAATCCAAAGAGTAGCAGTGTGATCTTTGGTGACTATTTCTTGAATGGAATGCTCATTTCTAATACAGAGTGATCTGTAGCGTATATCTGTCTCATTTCTAAATTATTATAATTTCTTGCTCCGTTCCTGTCACATAGTCAAAAGACAATGTCACAAATTTGGAGCCAGACCATAAGCTCTCAAAATTTGAAATTTCCAAATCGCTGCGGTAGTTTTTACATGCTGCCATTTCAGATCCTCAGACACACGCAGCTCGGTTACAGATTTATAACAGTACAGCCGTGCAGGTATCTGTTGTAGTTTAAGAATTATGTCAACAAACGTAAAGACAGAAAAGAATAAAATGAAACATTACTCTTTCAAAGACGCTTACAAAAGATGTAGCAGTAGTGTAAATACTGCAGAGCAAAAGTAATACCAAACAGTGAAGCTATAGAACAACTTTCAAAACTCAAGTAACTAATTTATGTGGATGTTAAGATATGAAGTAAAATAAGGTTGTAGAAGGCAATACGCAATTAACTAAACGGACAGTATATAGGGAAAGGATATTCAACGAAATCTAGAGAGAATAATAAGAAAATCAGCTGTGAAACCTAAACACTGTAGGCCAACAACAAGAAGTTTCGTTTCTGGGAACGCATTAAGAGAGAAAAGGAGAAGGTGAGGAAATGATTTATGTGAGAGGCATAAAACGAATGAAATAAACTGAAAATATCAAGCAATGCTCGAAAAACGTTTAAGAATGTTAAAAAAAACGTTTTGAAATATTTATAAAAAAATTCATGACGAGAAAAGCGAAACTTTTAGCCTCGGAACTGGTGTTTGAGACCAGTCCTTGAAAGAATTAATTTTATTTCGTAGATCTTCGGTCATATTATATGATGCGAACTTTACGTTAATAACTGGACTGTCTCTTTAAACCGTGCGTGGTGGGTGAGTGGTTAACAATGTGTCACCGTATTCGGGAGGACGCCGGTTCGAATTCCCGTTCGGGCATCCAGATTTGCGTTTTTCCTGGTTTCCCCAAATCACTCCAGGCGAGTTCCGGGATGCTTCCTTCAAATGGCAATTTCCGAATTCCTTCCCGTTCCTTGTCCCAAGTCCAATCCCGCCTCTAATGACCTCGACGTCGACGAGGCGTAAAGTGGTAAGAAAAGAAAATGTATCTTTAAAGTGCTGAGTGACGAAGGGTGTAGCGATTGCGAGTCCTAGCGCTTTTCCTTTCTGCTGTTCATTGTTCTATACGGAGAAAGTTTGCAGGCTACTACTGTGCAGTCTGTCTGTTTTAGTGCGTGGGCGTGAGGTTAACAATCAGAAGGCTCGTAGGGGAACCGCTGCTGACTTGCTCAAGGGCGAAGAGAACGGCGGTGACCTTAGGGACGCGGTGAAAGTCGCTCTTCTCCGCCGCCTCTCTCCCAACACGCAAACACGACTCAGGCCTGCCCAGCGCGTGGATACTGTAAGTCAATTCCTAGGATCGCGTGGCTTCTGTAAAACATTACTAAATGCATACATTCGAAGTTAGCTGCATGGATTCACACCAAAATTGCTCTTTTTTTCTTAAAAAGAACGAAGTTATCTGCACCATTCGTACGGTGATGTTCCTGCAGAGTACATAAATGTCTTTCACATCCTCTTTTAATCTTAAATGGAGTGAAATTTCAACATACGCCCACTTTTGGCTTATCTACATACATAAGGACTTTTTCCCCTCCCTCACACTTTAAACGAAGATCCAGCTTGTGGCTAGGGCTATCGCTTCACTTACTCGTACTACTGCTAATTTTTATGTCTGCTGAATTATCAAGAGGAGAACGACAGTGTTTATTTATTATATTTCTGAACGTGTTTAACCATGAAACTTCTTACATACTCAAATTGAGTAACAATATACCGGTTGTTTAAAAAATGACTGGTGTATTTGAAAAATCAATAAAAACTAAACGGGTAGCGATAGAAGTACACCGTTTGTTGCATTATGCTTGCGACAACAGTAAATTTTCAAGCAGACAAACTTTCAAAATTAGTTACAATTTTCAACAACAAATGGCGCTGCAGGCGATTTGAAAGATATAGATAGATGATCGTGTGATTGCTTTGGGCTATTCCACACATACAGGAAGCGGCGTGGATTGGCCTCCCTATTCGGCAGATCTGAACCCCTGTGACTTCTTTCTGTGGGGACACTTGAAAGACCAGGTGTACCGCCACAATCCAGAAACAATTGAACAACTGAAGCAGTACATGTGAAGCCATCCCGCCTGACACGTTTATAAAGGTTTCTGGTAATTTCGTTCAGAGACTACGCCATATTATTGCTGCGCAAGGTGGAAATGTGGAAAATATCTTATGTTAGATTATTCCAGACTGCAGCGCCATCTGTTGTTGAAAATTGACACTAATTTCGAAAATTTGTCGGCCTGAAAATTTACTGTTGTCCCAAGCTTATTGCAACAAACTGTGCATTTCTATCGCTGCCCGTTTAGTTTTTATTGATTTTTCAAATATACCAGTCATTTTTGAAACACTCTGTATTTTCTGTTATCAACCGCGTTGTTTCCGTCGTGTCATTACGCCGTGTAGCCGCTGCTGATACATTTGGCCACGCTCATTTTGATCCTAAGTAAGCATTAACTTCAATCCAGTAAGCTTAGTTTTGTTCCAAGTTCGTATAAAACTTCCTCGTTTTGAATACATCTTCGGTTTAAGAACAATAGGACAGCGGACACTTTCCTTGTCATTTGGGAGGATGCTAGTTCGACTCCGACGCGTTCATCCAAATTTCAGTTTTACATGGTTTCTCTAAATCATTTCCGGAAAATGCCGGAATGGTTTTCTCGAAAGACCATGGAGTGCAGAAGAAACCTTCCCGGTCCTCTGGCGGCTGTTATGATCTCGACGTTGACGGGCCGTAAAGCTCTAACACAACAAGAAACGCTATGGCACCTTGTGTTGCGATAAGAAATGGAAAAAGCATTGTTTTAGGCGAAAATTTCTGAAATTCTATTTACTGAACTTCGGAAGTTTATTGTATTTAAAATAAATCCATATTGCTGTATTTTCCTGTAGGAGGAAACCTATTCCTTCTTACCCTTTTTTAAAAAATTTTTGTCTGGTAGTATTCTGCATAATTAGTAATACTAGCAGAGATTGTTCAGCTTATTAAATTTCGTGACTGATGTTTCACTAGGTGTTATTCTCCAGTGCTTGGAAATAACTGGTACTAGTGAGATTGAAGCGTTCAGCAAACAGGCCCTGTGCCTACCATTGCCGTGTTTTACTTTGGCGTCGGCATTGTAAACGTTACGCGCTTAACAAACATGATTAGCGAGCGCGCCTCATTACCTGATATGGCCTCAATCACGCTGACGCAATACACTGACATCATCCCTCGCCGATGACATCAACCCGCTGCTGGGAATGCACACACACACACACACATACACACACACACACAGACATTGCTAGTTTCATTGTAAAGTAACATCCGGAATGCGGTGCAGTTTCGTCGAGCCGGGGAACACTTGTGCTTCCCACAGACCAGAGTAGTTGCAGTATAGGCTCAACTCACCGATGCTGCTGTGTCCGACTTTTGCCTACTGAATATTAACACTGCTGTTGCCTCAAGTTATGATTTGGCTTGAAACACGGAGCAAAGATGCAGGAAAGCGTCCGTATTAACATTTTTAGTATAGTGGTGTTGGACTGAATAGTTGGGGACTGATTTATTTTTCTGGGTAATAGATTCACTAATATCATTCAGACGTGAATGATACTTCACTTCATTCTTTCAGACGATATTTAATCATTTCTGCGTATATATAGCTATTGATTTTAATTTATGAATTGGTAATCTTTTCAAATCGTATGAAGCCAACAAGTAACTATCCCACACCCACCATAATACATCAGTTTATATAAGTGATATTGATTCTTTAGAGTCAACTAGAAAAAGAAGAAACAAGTTATATTATAAATGATTCAGACCTCATTTCTGTTGCATTCGCACGAAAAGTAATGTTGAATATCATAGATCTTCTTGTCGTGCAGTCGAAATACTCAGCTATATCTTAAATCTTTTCATAGATGGGAAATTTCAACTGTAGTTTCATTTCTGGAAACAAAACTGTTTTATAGCTGCTTTTCTGTACGCTGCTGTGTATTAAGGCAGAGAAGAAAGTTCCAAGCTTCGCATTCGCGAGGACTCACAGATCACAGTACGGTCATCCCAATTTCGGTTGACTCCTTCAAACTACGATGGCCAAATTTCTTCCCGTTCCCATACCCCCTTCCGCCTCTAATGATCTCGTTGCTGCATTTTATTTTTTGCTTATGGCTTTACGCCTCGTCGAGGTCATTAGAGGCGGGAAAGGAAGGGAAAACCCAAATCTGGTTGCCCGGATGGGGATTCGAGCCCACGTCCTCCGGAATGCAAGGCCAGAGCGTTATCCACTCACCCACCTCGCTCGGTCTAATGATCTCGACGTCGACAAAGCGCAAAACCATAAGCCAAAAAAATGGGGTATATTTTGAAGTTGCAATGACAACAAAAATTTGGAGGGATACACACTGTCTTACTGACCCATCAATCTAACTGTGACTCAGAACTACCTGCGACCGGAAACAATATTTATTCTTTTGTCACTATGTACTAAAGCGACTTTCAAGACAGTATACAAAATAGCTGGCAGTAATTATTTGGTGGTCCTCTTTTGAAGTTAAATATTTCTCCGCTCAACAGAAATGAAGAACAAGAATGTTCTGTTTCACCTTCTAAATCCTTTGTTAGGCGCAAGGGATGAACACCAGAAGTTTTGCACATTATTTCAGTCATATTAAATTATTTTGTGTTTATGTTCCGAGTCAAATTATTATTGTGTTTTTTTTCGAAAATGATACTTTCTTGAATTTTCCACCGACTTTTGAAAAATAGACAGCAGTAGCAGAGATGCAAGTTTCTACCTACCACTGAAACAAACAAACGTAACTAACATCCAGCTATATGTTCCAGAGAAACTGCAAGTAACGCACATTTCGCGGGGGTCTACTTTTCCTGAAACCAGTTCCAAGTCTCTTTGGCCCATTACAGTGCTGAGCTGTTGGCGTCAACTATTGTATGAATCCTCGGAGCGTCGGCGGTTTTATGTAACTGTCCTTTCCTAACGTAACTCAGACGCAATTTGAGAGATAAATGTTTGAAGAAATGTTAGAGAATCAGTGAAGGGAAATAACCTAAGCCTGAGCGGGAAGAAAACTTTCTGCATAGCCTGTATTGAAAGAGCTTAATTAATCCAGCAGTAAAGATAGAGCAGTGTTTCTCAATAGCTTTGGCATTGCGCCGCAGAATGACTGCTTTGATCAAGGTGAGTGTCGATCTGCCTCCGAGTAGCTTTGTAACTTTCCTAACTATTTTTTGTTATATTTTTCGATTCTAGTTGTGTAACATCATCTCGGAATTACGGAAAACCACTAAATCCGTATCAATACACTAACACACATACGATTACAGGATTTTAACCCGCACTTTAGCCCAGAAAGAAATCTTAATGCGTAACCAACTGTTGGGTTATAATTGAAAATGGTGACTTCCGGTTGCCACAATTTCCGCCTTTGTGATGGAATGAATTTAAGCAGGAAGTCTTCAACATGGGAGTTTTCTTTTTTTAGATTTTTTTTTTTTTCTAATGGCTTTTGGAATCTTAGGCCATACATCCAGCTCGATGGTAATTATGTCACTCAGTGCTTTCAGTATCTCCAGTATGAATTGATTCCAGTTAATTAGACACACCCCAGGACGGACATGACATTCACCGACACAGCACTTAAACACCCATGCCCGCGGCCGGACTCGAACCGGCGACCTTCGGCACGCGAAGCTAGCAGCTCTAGCCCCCACGCTACCGAGGCCGGCAACATGGGAGTTACACCTGTAAACAGTCTCTACAATTTGAAAAGCTAAAGTTAAAAAAAAAAATCCGAACCAGGAGATTCTCTTCCCCCAAGTAGCCAGGGGGTAACCACCGTGACAGAATTTTGTGTTGATCCGTATCGAAGAAAATTAATTATCTGAATGATTTTTTCAGGTTTAGGAATGCACATTTGTTGGTCGCTAAAGAGACTTTTCTGATTTTTGTTCACCACAAAGACACTTTAACAATGACACTTTGGGTATGATGTTATGTTTCTCAAAATTGAATCGTTCAAGCGCTAAAACGTAACAGTACAAAGTGATATGATGTGGGATCAACAAGTAACACCGACTGTTAAAGATAATTCTAGACTGCAAGTTACAGATCGATTTTTGAAGAATTATGCGTAGTCATCTATAATATTATTGTGCTGGAGGGGATGAGTGTCGCAGTGGATGGTTTGTTGGTATCCAAAATGGGCGCAGAAGAAGCGGCAGATTTGTAACAGTTTGCCATAGTCCTTACGAAAGTGTTACAAAATTTATGGGTAAATTGTGCAGCTATTCTCTGGTGGGCAGACGATGTAGCTTCCGCATTAATTTATTGCCAACAACCTCTATTGTTTACGAATACAGTGAAATACTTTCCACTCCGATGTACTTAGGATTCGTATATCGGGGAAATAAGGTAACATATTGATGATTATACACATTCCTTCTTCTTCCTTCGTGCCATTAGCGATTGGAATACACAGAACGTAGATTAGATTTGGTGCAAAGCACCTTCTGCCGCCCACAGTTCTATGTGAATTATGAGGCCCAGATATAGATCGTAAATAGTTTATTCATTCCCATCCTTTCCCCGACTGGTAAATAGAGCGGTACTTGTTGATGTAACATTTGAAAGGGCAATATTTTCTAAACGAAAAAGCATGCACGCTTATTCGGTATACTATCCGACAGACGAAGGAACAAGGTAATAAATAGCATAGCACGAGCGCGCTGTTGCACCGCTCAGGCCGGGGATAGCGGGTGGAGAATAAGACGTGTTTCGCACCACGCCCTAAAATAATGTGTCTCTGCATTGCTTCGTGACAGAACTTTATGTGAGGTGTCGTTTAAATCGTCTATCCAGTACTATTTTATAGTCTACGTCAAGAGCAGCGATATTGTTAAAAACATTGAATAATCATAAATCACGTTGTGAAAATTGTATGTTTGGAAAAAATCTCGAGGTATGTGATTGCTAAACATGTTTAAAAGTACTGTAAAAGTGAAAACGATAGTAGAAAAAATCGCAGTGAATCCAAAATAGCCCGGAATGACTAATGCCGATCGTCAGGGGGTTTACCATTTTTTTAAATTTATTTATCTTCTATATTTGCGCATCGTCGACGTTATTACAGGAGGGAGAGACAAGGAACAGGAAGGAATTCGGATATGGCAGTTTGAAGGAACCGTCCCCGCATTCATCTCGAGTGATTTCGAGAAACCATGGAAAACTGAAAGGTGGGTGTCCTGAAAGGGATTCGAACCTGCGTCCTCCCGGACGACAGACCCTAGCGTCGCCGCTCACCCACCGGGTTCGGTCGACCACATGTCATATGCCACTGTGTTTGTATGTGAGTGGACGATGCGGAAAAGACTGCTCGTTGTACGTATGTTTCCTTTCACGCAGGCCTACAGCTGATTTTCATGTCAGTATTGGAGGGTTTACAATTATATATTAAAAAGTCACACAGTTTGCAGCAGCTAAGAAACCATGTTTCCATTATAGCATCTGCATATCGGAGATTTGTTTTAACCTACTGTTCTTCATTTAGTGATACCTGCTAACCATCAAGATGTTTACACACAGTTGACATCAAAAAAAAATCAAATTAAAAATCGGAATTTGGAGTACGATGTGAGTGTTTCTTTCGAGTTTCCAGTTTTCGCAGCAAGCAGCAGGGGACTGTTTTCTCCCAGCCAGTGGGTTTTGTTGTGGCGGCGTTTGGCTGGTCGTGGCATGCTGCCATCTGCGGGGAGGAGGCACGGAAAATGTTCTGCGGAGGTTATTTCTGTGAGCCACAGACAAACAACTGGGCTACCCACAAACAAGTACCTCAGATTGTCCAACAGACATTCACGTGTAATCGCGAAATCTAATTCTTGTTTAACGTAGCCACGCTGTAAATCAACGTAACCTCTGACACAACAACCGTTTTCAAATTTATTATTTCATGGTACATTATATATATCCAACCAAGCGTGGTGGGTGAGCGATAACGCTTTGGCCTCTCATTCGGGTGGACGCGGGTTCAAATCCCCACCCGGCCATCCAGATTTGGTTTTTCCATCGTTTTCTAAATCATTCCAGGCAAATGCCGCGATTGTTCTTTTGAAAGGCAATGGCCAAATTCCATCGGCCATCATTCATTCTCTGTCTAGGTTAGTCGCCAGTTGCCATACAAATGTAATAGGAGGAGTTGCAGATCAGAAATTTCGTTTCATGGGGTCTCGAATGGATAACATTTCACAGATCCCTCCACTATTAGCTAAGAAGAAAATGTGGATTGAAACTGTGGAAACTTGGTCCTGTCATACATCGTTAAAGATCAGTTGGAAGGAGCAAGTGACGAATAGTATTTAACATAGCCGGTCAAACAAGCTTTCAGACTAGAATAACCGTCTCATTTGCTGTCCACTGCACCATAGCGAATATGTAATAAGGAATGCCACACCTGGCTTATTTCAGTCAAATTGTGTCAGGTTTTGGATGTGCCTCGGCAGTGTGCTAAAAAGGAACGTTCTGGAAATCTCCTACATTTAGGTTGATGACCGAAGTGTTCCCTCTGCCTGCAATAAATTCCACCGCACTTCCTAGGTCGTGACGTGAATAAACAGTTGGATCGGTTATTCGCGTGATTGCAGATAAGGGTACCATTGCTGAGTATTGATTTCTGGGAAATTTACAGCGTCGTTATTCGCATATAAAACTACATCGACTGATACATCTTACATCTCAACAGTCGATAAAATCTAACAAGTAATAAATGGACTTTCATGACAAAACATTTCCTTCACAGGAGCTAAGCTGTTTTGTGGCCGAAAGCATATATTTGTGAATTACTTTAGGCACCAAGTTTATTCTGTCAACAGAAAAACGTTCGTATGAACATAAATAGATGAATCCGTCATCCATTTTAGTGGTTCCGAAGTTGGTTCGATTGCTGCTAGAAATTATGTGCTATAGTTTGTAGCACGTATTTCTACCTCTTGGCAGAGAAGTGTGAAGTTGTTTTCCCCCCGTTGCTTTTTGGCAGTGTTCTCACGTGCCGAGTAAACACAAGATTTACACCTGGTGCGTGAGAAGAAACTGCGGCGGACACTCCAAGGATACGAATCCTCTTTCCTTTATAAAGCGTCATGTGGGACCAGCACCCTGATTCAGACATTACTTCGGTAACTCCATGCCCGGTAAGTAAGGCTCCATGAAGAAATGTCCACTTGTTTAAATCCGTTTTCAATTTATGTTTCTTACATCTCGTAGAACCATAGATTTTGAAAGTTTGATAATTACATACTTCGATTTTTAGAGCGATAACATGTATTTGTTTGCGTATTTTATGTGCCGTATATACTAACAGAACCGCGCATGCGTGTGACTTGAAATCATAGCGTTCCGATCGCATGGGGCCTGTGAATCTGAGCCAACCGACAAGCGACGACGCAACACGCAAGGAAAAAAACGTTAGGCACGTGGTATGCAGACTCAAATTCGCTTACACGTGTCACACGGGTTTTTTTTCGCCAGTGACAGTTCGTTTTGTTTTGATGATATGAAAAATCCTGTTACAGTTCGGATCGCTCATGTGTCACACCGCCAGAAATGTTGATTTCGTTTTGTCATGTGAATTTCAGAGCAACTTTAATTATAGTGCTCGCTGAAGTGTTGTTTCAAGTTCAAAGTGTGGTGTGAAATAGCGCTGTACAATAAACTTTCGGAAATATTTTTCCAAGCGAGTTTTCAATATCAAAAACGTCGTCAATGAGCTATGGAAATATTTTCAGCAGGAAACGATTCATTCGGTGGAAATATAGAAGAATAAGGAGGTGACAGAACTGCAGCAAAAGAAAAGAAATACAGCTCTTCTTAGTTTTTTCTATCGGCAAGCATACTTTGATTCATTTTATCAATTAATAAACAGTGATGAATTAAATGAAGTGATATTATTAACAGCTCAAAAATAAAAGGCTCCCTGTCTATACCTGAAAAAGATTTTTTCGCAGTAATTGATCATTTGCAGGAGTATCTAGTGTCACCATTTCATCTATAATATTTGTAACTATAGAAAAGTATATAAACCAAAAGTCGGTCCTGTTCATTATATGCACAATAGTTAACGATAGTCTGGTAATAGAAAACAGCACAAAATGTCTTCTGGAATCAATAACGAAAGAAACTACGTTCCCCACGGGGAATGGGTGGGTGATGTGTCATGGCTAAAGCCACATCAGGTTTCGTGAGAGGAGGGAGAAGGAGGGGTTCAAAAGTAGCCGAAATGGGGCCCCTTAGTTAATGGAGGCTCCCCTACCATCGGGTTGCAATGACGGTGTCGTTTGCGTCAGTGTTGCCAGCCATGTGGCTTTGAATATCCGTAGATGGCGGCTAAAATTTCCGTAGATTGGGTACAAAAATCCGGAGAGTCGCTAACTGAAAGACTGAAACTATAATTGAACTTAGAGTCAAAATTAAGAATACTTTTTATTTCCAGGTTTTTAAAATTCGAAATACAAAATAATACTCTGCATTGAAAATAAGAAATATCTCTGAACATGCTATATACAGCACCACTTTCAGTTTTCTTTTCTTTTTTTAGGGACCATACATTTTCTTTTGTTGACATTAAATTTAGCATATCTTGTGTTATAGGAAATGTTAAAAACTGCGACCCCTTTGATTCTCGGATATTGGTTAGGCCTTCTCGGGAGGCAGTGCTTTGTAAGCCGTGCCAACGAGGGTGTCATTGTGCACAAAGGGTGCGCCGATAGTTTTGATTGCAGTCTTTTAAGATCTATAAAATCTATAATCAAACAAAATATGAGCTTTATTTCAATCGTAGGTTCACACGAGCGATTGCAAGGAAATGATCACAATTATTGACAATTCTGTAATACTTTAACACTATACGCTCAAAGTTTAACAAAACCCCTATAAGGAAAAAAACAACCAAATATAAAAAGTATAAAAAATCCGTAGATATTTTAAAAAATTCGAAAATCCTAACTTTTCATAAAAATCTGTAGATCTACGGATAAATCCGCAGAATTGGCAGCACTGGTTTGCATGCTATTATAAAAGCGCAGTATCGTGAGCATGTCGGCGGTTGATTGGAGAATATTGTCGAAGAGAGGAGTGGCGAACTCTCCACGTCATGAAAGTTGGGAGAGAGGCAGCGGATCTTGTTTGTCAGCAAACTGGCGCTATTTACCGCCCGCCGCTGTAGTCTCGCCATTAAAATAGTGGCACACCGTGCGACAATCTTAATAGAATGGTGGCGCGGTGAAAGCAAACTGCGTTAGTAGACACTGTGGAAGGTAGTTCTTTATAAATACATCACGACTAACGTTTCAAGAATATCCTGTTATAAACATACGCCTAAAAGAACACAGATAACCGCTCACAAACTGCAATAGAAACAAATGCCTCGACAGAGGCAATAACGGACAAATAACCGCACAAACTAGCTCAAAAAGAGTTACGTCGCATTAGCAAAAAAATTGGAGGTAACACACAGAGGTACAAAATTGGTTGTGATTGTCTACATACGAATATTCGATTAACATCTCTCAGTTAAATACGTGAGTGTTTATGGTAGAGGCAAATTATTTGTGCCACCTTTCTATCTTTCCTCTTTCCGAAGGGCAGTATCGAAAATAACATCCCTTATTGAATTTATCAAGTTTTTACACTTGTGTACAAACATGACAGACCAAAAGGAAAATTATATGTAAAATTTGACACTAGTTTTGTGGATTTAAAAACATAAAATTTTTAAAGAATAATTCCAAAAAGAAAAGAAAAATTGTGTCGACTTAGAGTTAAAATATTCTTTGAATGTACACGTAAAGTTGCAAAAAATTGGACATTTTTCAACATTTTTGGTCACTTATAATGAATGATGTGTGGAGAAAAAGGTCAGAGCACCATAAATCATAATTGGTAATTTAACAGAGAATTCGTTTTTGTATATTCTGTGCTTCAGTTAAGTGGTGCTACCATACTAACACTGCTAGATACAGAAGTTAATATTTTAGACAAAATTTGATGGCCCCCTGCTTTATAGTGCGTTCTGGTTCACATGTGATTTCTTAACTGCCATCAACCTCTTTCCTTTTTTTATGGAGTCATCTCTTCTTATCATGGTCTTATGTTAACAAACCCATTGAAATCTAATTTCTCCATCGCTTGCTGGATGTATTCTTATCTTTGTCTTTCCCCTTACAATTCTTACCTTCTACAGTTCCCTCCATTAATAAATTAATTAATCACGCTTGTCTTAAAATGTAACCCACCATTTTCACTTATTCTTGTGAGAGACTTCCACAAATATTTTTCCTCTCCCATTATTTCCAAAATCCGTTGAATTTGTACTTTATGTGACCACTAATTTTTCAACAACCTACTGCAGCGCCATATTTCAAATTATTCAGTTCTATTTCTTTTTAACATGCCTAAAGTCAAGGCTTCTGTTCTATAAAGTATTGTTCTTCATACATACATTGGTAGAAAGTTCTTTCCGAGTTCCAGACGTATGTGTGAAACTAAAACATTTGATCTTTTTAATAATCTGATGTGATTTGGTTGTCATTTTAAACAGTTTGGTACGTTTTTCTGTCAACCTATTCACATCTTAGACTCGTGCAAGGTCACTGAAGGTCAGCTATGAATAAAAGCTCATTACTGCGACAAGCACTTGCCATCTGATGAAGTAGTTCACATATGTCAGAGATAATGTTTCAAACACACGCGGCAACAGGCACAAGAAATGGAGACCGCATAAACTTTCTCTCTTCACGAGCGATACAGCACGAATGGTTCAAGGACTTTAGGAATACTACGAAGGACATATCTCAATATGGCATTGTCTAAGGGTCTTTATGTGCACATCTGAATTAATAATATGCAGCCTATTGAAGTTAGTTCTTGCGGTTGGGTTACACATCTCCTTGCATTTTCTTTTGTAAGTGACCTTCAGTGATCTTTCCGGATTGTCAGATGCCGGGTTACATGTCTTCAGGTGCTCTATTCAGTAACTTCGCAAGTCATATGAATTAACTGTGCTGAGGTCCATATGGTATCAGGACGCCCACTACATTCAACCTCTTTTTCCTCTCTTAGAGGAGCAAAAAATAACATTCCGTGCAAAGAATTTTACCTCATCCCATTGTAATGTGATTTTTAAGATTGCTTTGGTTTAATTATTTTCCTAACGTCACTCCGTTTCCGTTTCTTCTTTCAATGAATCATAATAGTAAGATCTGTGTCTGAAGAGAGATTATTCGTTGTAGAATTTTATGTCACAGTTATTATTACAGTTTTAATGCTAGAATGGAGACGTAAAGGTTAGACATTTTGCAGATGACTTCTACGTAGCATGAATCCTTGAATGTGGAGATACATATTTAACAGCTGTTAATTAGCTAAAAGAAAGGTTCGTATACCGCCCGTTGTGGAATAGTCTTAAGACTAAATACACTTTAGTACTTCTTACACAGGTGGGCTGCCCAATTTCCTTCCTCTATTGCTTAAGTGCTGTTGTATATGTGTAGAAGATTGTAATGAGGAGTGTTCAGTTTGGTTTTTTATATATTCCCTCCCCCCCCCCCCCCCCCTACCAAGACAGGAAGGAAAACACCAAGTTTCTCCTCCTCATGCAACGGACCAATCATTATCGTAAGCTGCCGCTCAGTACGCTCTGCAGGAAGGTTTGAGATCTAGCCCTTGCGTAAGGAATTGGGTATCACCTTCTCTCCCGCCCTGATGGCTAACTCCCCTCCCATCAGGGTTTTAAGAACAGTCACTTAGCTACATCTACCACGAGGGGTCAGTTGTTTACTAAAACTGCATTAAATTTTCAGTATTCTTGGAAGGAAATAACAGGAGGCAAATTTAAAATCCTTAAATCGGAGGAGCGACATAATTTCACGTTTCTAAGTTATTATTCATATGGACTGAATCTAACAGTTACCTCCAAACAAATATTTGTGCCCAATTCTACGTCTTCCTTTTAGAGCTTCACTAAGGAGTCACTAGTTCTATGATACTCACCTATTTGCTTTGGTCGTAAGGTGAGATTATTTTGTCTTAGGACGACCGAGGTGATGGGTGAGCGGTAACGCTCTGGCATCACATTCGGGAGGACAATTGATCGAATCCACTTACGGCCACCCAGGTTTGAGTTTTCATTGGTTTCCGGAATGGTTGTTTCAAAAAGGCCATGGGCAAAATCCTTCCAGTTCCTTGCCTCCCGTAGTTTCTCGCTTCTAATTATCACGACGTCGACTAGGCGTAAAGCCGAAAAAAAAACCTCGTTCCAACCGCTATTTAATTTTTTATTTAAGTAATAGGATAGTTGTGTTGTTGAGTGGTGTAATGTTCAAGTGTGGAGTTTGAGTAAGTTTCCGCCGTGAGTTTTTGCTGCTCGTTAAGTGCAGAGGAAGCGAAGCGAGAGCTGGATGTTTTCGTCAGCTACCACTGCATTATTCAGTAGATTTCCAATTAGCTATGTAAAACAGTTGTCCAAAACAATGAATTTTTTTTTTTAAAAAGTAAACACTGCCGACAAAACCGACTTACAAATGACAGAGTGGGTTTTGTGTTGTTTTTTCAACAGATGAGATGCAGCCAGTGTGGTTTGCACTATTCGTTAATTCACTTGCCCTCCTCTCCTCAGACATGTTTCACTGCGCAAAATAACGTATACTATCATCCTCGACCAAGTTACTGTATGTAAGATTCGTGAAATAAGATGCCGTACTGATGCTTTTATGTATTCTTTCTTTCCTCGTGTTATTCGGGATTGGAATGCGCAGAATTAAGATTGGTGCTTAGCAGTCTCTGCCACCAACAGTTTGTGAATTGCAGAGTATGGCTGTAGATGTATTCTGAGAATATTTCCCACTGACATGTCCTGTTAATCCGTTCCTTAAAATGCGTGTAAATCGTAGATAGTAAAATGCCACGATTCCTCGTTGAAGATGACTCTTTCGGTAACTTGTAAGCCTCTTTATTATTCCTCAGTTGTTATGTAAGATGATTTATGAAAATCGCAGTAGTATCACAGAAAGCACAAAATCTAATTAAAATAAAGTGACGCTCAACTAAGTTAGTATTTCAAGAGATAAATAGGGATCATAGGCCGAGAATAATTCAATGCATGCATCACCATCTCTCCCTCTAGCAGGTGTTGATGCATGTCGCAAAATCGATGTGGTGGACAGGGTGTCAAATGTACGATCATCTCTCATGTCAACTTGGATATAATTCTTTGTTTAGGAAAGTGGAATAGAAGAAACCCTAACATATATGTTGAAGAAACATCTGGCTGTGAAAAAGTTGCTGAAAGCGAACTGCATAAAAAAATTCGTCAATTCACAATCTTACATATTGCTCCAGCTATACCTCCTCCGTTTGCGGTTTCCATGAGGAGCTGTTTTGAACTGAATTTTTGGCAGTAATGTTTTAAATTTACGCAAGTCGTTCGATATGGGGAGGCACCCCTCTCCGGCTTCTGCCATTAGACATTAACACATTCTGACGAACTGGAACACAACAGAAACTTTCTTTTAAGTTGTAAGTAATTCGTGTGTAGTTCTCGCTGATGTGGGTGGAGCTGACCTTAACTGAGGGCGCCTGTATTCCGCGCACGTCCCGCCTGCAGATCGGCACTGTGCCTCGCTCGGCGCATCCAGATTAGAGGACGAGAGGCCGCCGCGCCGCGCCGGTCACTATACACTCGCCGTGCCGCATCCTGTGATGCATTTCTAAACGCGGATCGAACTGAATCATCATACGAATATGTAAGATATATACATCCCTGAGCCGTACAGTTGTCTGGTTTTTGTTTTCGTTTCCCTCCAAATTAATAGAATGAGGTTACGTTCAGCAATATACAGCGTATTGTAGATATTTAAGTTGCTATGATAGTGACCTCAAACAATAATTTATATATCTGTATATTTCACTGTATCATTTGTAATTATGTGTGAGCAATTGTATTTAAGCATAATGTGTCAAACCCCTTTAGGGGATATACAAAAATGTTCCTTTCTGATTAATCAGTTTACCTAGTTCTATCGATTATATATTACTAATCATGTCAAGTCTTGCTCTCTTACCTAAATGTAAAATGTTTATATATGTATGTACAAATGGATGATGGTTGTATAGTGCCTAGGCGCTTAAAGCCAAATAAAAATTAATAAAAAATAGTGACCTCAACTCGGAGAATGTTGTGGTTATTGGGGCTTTAGGACGCGTCGACAGCGGGGTCATTAACGCGCTTTGGAGGACGGACGCGTACCATAACCTCTAACAGCGCGCTGGCCAACTCGTAGGGAACTTCATCAGGTGAACTGAGATTCGAGAGGTCGCCGGAATGTATTCCGCCTCTAGCAATAATTTGGACGCTTTCAGACATAGAAAAGTTCTCCAAAAAATTATTTTCGGAGATGTTTATGAGGTTAAACATTTTAATCCCAAGTTTTTAAAGCTCTTACAGGGTCATAAATAGTAATACTTCAGCTCTCATGTATATTATTGTCTTTGAACCTCTGTGATTGAAGATTATGAAAAAAAGTTTCAGTGTATTGGTACTGTGTAACCTACATCTTTTCCTTGTTTGAATGTCACTGCTATTTTTTATGTAAAAAATAATTTGTTGTTATGACTCAGTGACAGTTTCGATTTAGCGCTCATTTCGCCTTTGTCGTGTCTGAACCTACAGTTTAACGTGGAATCCTAATCACATAACGTTTGGGCTTATGTCATATTATCAAGCAGAAATCTGTAAGTCACGTAAAAGATATCACAAAAAGCACAGAGTCTGGAATGGCAAGAATCAACGTGTTTAAAAACAGCAACAAAGAAAGGATGGGGGGGGGGGGTTAACTAAGGGAGACTACTTACCACAGTTATTCCAGCAGATTTTTGTTTGTGGTTTAAAATTAAGCCACTTTCTGGGAGCATCATATGTCAATACTGTCTTATAAACGTTTTTGGTTTTTCTGTCCTTTGCTAGAATATATAAACTTTGGGGGTTTGAAACTAGTAAGCTAACTAAATATTACTGCCTACACAAAAAAAGTCTGTTCTAAGTGTAGCCCTGCTTGAGTGTCTGTTCTGGGCTTTATTGATAGTCATTGGAAAGGTTAAATTTAGCGGGAACTGTAGTCTTTTAAACAGGAAATGTTCTGCCGGAATTATTGGTATTTGAGGCATCAACACATCATCCCCTTTTGCCATTCCATTAATGACAGCTTTCATTACATTGCTCCCAGCTGTGCTATCTATAGGCGTGTGCCGGTGCACATGCACTGTGCGTCAAGGTTGGGCACCAGTAGTACGGCAACCAACTATGAATCTTATTACAGAGTCCACGACTTAATGTATTCATTCCGTTCATATCTGTCGCAATTCTATTTTTGCCTGTTTAAAGAGGTTGGGTGGCTCATAGGCCTAATGCTGTGTCATTATACAGTTGTATTCGCACATTAGTGGTTAAATTAATATTTATAGGCTGACATAACGTAGAAGCCTTCATACGTGTAAGGCCTAGTTATTTCATTTGCTGACGTAGCTCTTCATATGACAGGTAGAATCTGTCTTGAATTGCTAGTTAGTAATACAACCGTTCTTCCTATGATACTTAGGTTGCTATTTACGAGTATAGCTATCATAGTCCGAAGTTGTGTCTGTACATGAAATTTATGAACAGATCATACACAACACACGCTATACAACTGTCTTTCATCGTTCGGTTAGTTTTAAAAAATTCATGACAAATCATGTTACTTATTCAGAAAAAAGTGTCAATGTCTTTTCTAATGACTCGTAGTATTTCTTTATCAAATTTCAAGATCGATTTGGCTGTTTAGTCGTGAAAACGTAACAAGCAGACAGAGAGGCAGAGTGTAGTTTTATTTTAAGGCCGTGTCGGAATTTGTATACGTAATACTGATCGCCGTCCTTCTGTATAAATCGACAGGAAGAAAATTTATAAACTACCAGTACATGATAAAATAGTTGAACTAAATATATGGCATATGAAATGGATTTCTGGAGAAGACCAGAGAGATTTCATGGAAAGAAAAAGTAAGGAACTCCGAAGTAATAAGGCAAATGGAAGAGAAAAAAAGAAATCATGGTTATAGAACGAAGCAGATTGTAATGATGTGGCCATGTAAGAAGAATGGAAGATACTAGAATACAAAAACTTGTTCGGTAATAGGAAGTAGAAGGAAGGAGAAAAAGAGGACGATTTACGTTCACCTAGCTCTAAAATGTACAAACAGATTTGGTGCAGAAGAGAGAAATACACAAGAATGACGTATCTGGAGAAATATTTTGAGAAGATTAATTCGATTTCTGTGTTCCGCATTTTTTTATTGTTGGAGTAAAACCTCTGTAGTGAGGAAAATCTGTTACAATAATAATAAAAATAAACAGAGTATTTTCATTGCGTCGAGCTTACGGGTGTACAAATTGTCAGTTAATGAGAGGAACACGACTGACCGGTGGCTGGTAAGGAGTAGCATAGAGAGCTGAGGCCGTTTACCCGTGTCCATTAGCTAGCCTTACGCAGCGCTAACCCACAGTACCGCTTCCGCCGTCTACCAGGAAGACGCCTTCAGTACAAACAGCATCGACAGCGGCTCTCAGGCAGCATCAAGTCATGCTGTCACCCAGACATCCATAAATTATGTCTCACAGTTTTCGTGGTATTTGTATCCTCCTCCCTCCTTGTCACACCATGGAACACACTATCCCCCCCCTCCCTCCATATCACGTTATTGAGCTCTGCTCCCCTCCCCCAGTTAACGTATGATGTATTTTATGTCTGGTCACTACTGTCGAATACTCAGGAAAGTTTTTAGACATGTGTGAGTAGGAGTAGACCCACTGTGTGTTGTACTGTCCCACCGACAATTGTTGCCGGGTTATGATTTGGCACTCCACAGTCTCTGTCCTGCACCACTGGTAATTATTCTCTGATTAGCATTATTATGCAGAATTCGCCTCAGTTGTGATCAGGAGGTAATCTCGCTCAAAATCGTGAAGTGTGGTAGCTCCTGTTTACTGGTTCTCCTGTTATCTGCACAAGAAAAACAAATATGTATTGCCGCTTGTTGTATATCTGCCTGCTCTCTATGTAGACGATACTATTGCATAGAGGAACATAGTCATGAGTACTCACATTCAGTTAGTTTTTAAACAGTTATGTCTTTTTATTCAAATCTTTTTTTATTCTTTTTTACGAAGAAATCCACAGGACATTACACTTTTTTAGTGACACATTCCATAAAATGAAAGAAACAAATGACGGCATAACTTGCGTGTTAATTCCAGACTACATAAAATTCCATTAGTTTTAGCTGTGAAGGTTACTAATATTATTTTCATACTTGAAGTCTTACCTTACGTGCAGTATTCTTAATGGTTCTGTTAATAACACAGGGAACTTCAGACTGAAATTTGTTTATTTAATATAGCTGAATACTCGTTACGGAAATAACTAAGAAATAAAACTGACGACTATAAAATGCAATTTACTATATAACAATATTTATGCCAAGACGTCATCGCTGCATATTGCTCAACAGACGTATAAAAATACAAAGCATCACGTTCGAACCCACCAGTGATTAGTCACCTGAAATTCCATGCACAAAATTTGCTTCAGGAAAAAAACAAAAAACAAAAACACTTCGCTACTTCCATGGTAGAGAGTGTGTTATATGATGGCTGTACTAAAGAATTTTATTAAGTGTTTTATAAATTGTTCCAAGCAACGATTTCGGTTGTTTGGAAAAAAAAAAAACACTGCCTTTGCTTGTTACACTTTTCAGTGAATAATGAGTGTACACATAAAATATTTAAGAAATAGACAGGATGGCAACTCCTCAAGCAACTGACTACGAACTGATGAAGAGGAATTTTCCTGTAAGACAAACACCCGAGACACCTCCAGAAGTCTCTCCGCCTGTTGTCAAATGACTATATAACAATACGCGGCGAGGTAAACTGACAGGACTTTTGGGTACCACTGTGATACCGGCGTCAATAAAGGAAATCCAGAGCTCTACCTCCTCCAGTCCCACCCCAGAGGTCACTGCGCTTGGAGAGGAATGGACTTAATTTCTTCTTTGGACGGCGTACTAGTAGTGAGGCAACGGTTTTAAACTAACAGGATTCAGAGCTTGAAATTTTAGATTTCGTAAGGGGACATCCATAAATTACGTGAGGTGTTTTTCCGGAAATCCCCCCCCCCCCTCTGGTGAGATTTCATGAGATCTGGCCGGACCCCCCCCCCCCCCTCTGGTAAGATCTGGTCCGTGAGAACCCTCCCCTACTAATCACCCTCGAAACTTTTGGAGACCTTTTTTCATGTAATTTATGGATGCCCCTTTACCATATCATTTTGCAGAGTTCTAAGAGTGGATGGTTCTATTGTAAGATATACTTTGGGAGCAAACTTACCATCTGACACAGGAGATTTAGCAGAATCTAAAAATTGGCAGAACAAGATTTCAGATGCTTGGAGATACAATCACAGATACAGAGTGACATCATGTTAAGGTTCCTAAAGGTGTACTGGAGCACTGAATAGTCTTCAGAACAAGTTATGAAAAATTCGAGAGAAGTCTTTACAGGCGGCAGGTGGAGTCGCCGATGCACGGCCCAGTGCGTCCGGCAACACTTTGCCAGAGGTCGTTATCAGATTTTCGCTGGAAATTAATTTCTGGCGCCCGCCGTGGGCGCTTTAATTATGTAGCGTGGCCGCGCCTCAAAGGACAACCCGCAGGGCAGGTATGTGCAGTGAGGACGGCGCATACACAACAAACATGGCAGCTCGAAAAAAACACACAAGGCAAATAGTATCATTTTAAATATTCTTAAATTATTGATATTCTTTCTGATCGGTGATAGATTCATTGCTTGTTCAATTTAACATTATTAGGGCATAAGTGGTGATGATGTAGTGGATATATTCGGAGGAAGTTTGTAAAAGTTTTAATATTCGGAAATGGAAAATTTTACAGAGAAACAGGTTTCAAACGAAAATTGTCTAAAAAGTCGAACAGCAAACTTGCATCTAAGGAAATGTCTCACTCTTGCTAGTAAGTGAAATAATTTCATACGGAAAGAAATTAAGATAACTAACATCACACTATCGGTTATTAACTTTTTTTCTGGCTTTATGCCTCGTTGACGGCGATGTCATTAGAAGCGAGAAAGGGAACAAAAAATGGAAAGGAAATCAGGCACGGTATTCTGAAACAACTATCCCGGCATTTGCTTAGAGTGATTTGGGGAAACCATGGAAACCCCAAATCTGTAAGGCAGGAGGGGGATTCGAACCCGCATCCTCCAGAATGCGAGGCAAGAGGGTTACCGCTCATCCACCACGCTCGGTGTTTGCAAATACAACCAAAAAGAACGGCGAAATGCAGTTGGCATGGCTATTCTTTAGAGCAAATTAAAATCCAGTATAATTAAATGGTTTGCAGTTTTAGTGATGTAATGTTATCTACTGTATTTGTTCCTGTCTATATTCGTCTGATAATCTATAACCTGAAGAAAAAAAATATTGAAGGGATAAACTTTGATAATATTAACTGAAAGAAATCACGGTTACGTAAGAGCATATCGGGGCTTCACTCTCTATGTTTACGTTATGAACCAATTACTTAGCAGTTATATCATTTTATGACAATGTGATGTGAACCACAAGAGAGAGGCACACTATCCTTAGATGGGGCATAAATTTTTATGGCATTTATCTACAGATATGGGAGCGCGCACAAACTACGTGGCTCGGTTCAGGGGGGGGGAGGGGTTGGCTGGAAGTCTACGCTGGGTTATGTGGGGAAAGAGGGGGGGGGGGGGTTCCGAACCAGGCCACGTAGCTTTCGTTTCATAACATTTTTAACGGTTAAAATTTGGAACAGAACACACAAGAGCATGTGGATATTTATTTCCCTCACTTAATTATCTCCGTATGTAATTTACAATAGTCTGATACGAGAAAATAGTGCAAAGTGTCTTCTGGAATCAAAAGGAAAAAATGCTACGTGGGAGGGGGGGTGGGGGGTGGAGGCAAAAGCCACGTAGGGCTACGTGGTGGGGAGGGGGGTTCACAGGAGCCCAAAAAGGAGCTACGTGGTTTATGCACGCTCCCTAATTCTCAAGAATAGCGTATTGTGGATAAATGAAGGAATTGCTAAATCCTGTACAAGCACATGGTACTGGCACTTTAAAGCGACGTTATACTTAGGTTTCTAATTAGTATACTTTGTTGGTGAGTATTTCGATAGTGTATACACGTATCTGCCTGCAATGATCCATGGCCTGAACGGTACTGTTGGCTTTATAGTGGCACTGGGTGGAAACTAACAGCCGGCAGTTGTTCGCAATCTGTCCTCCTGCAGAATTCAATTAGCCCAAGTCACTCCGTGTCTGTAATTTTTTGGTCATTTATATTGTTCACACGAAAACGTGTTCGACGGCAAGTTTGTATGAATAAAAATAAATTCATGTGATCTTAACAATTAGGTGGCAGAGTTTAAGTTGCCGCTCATTCTGCGTCTGTCTTGGCTAAACTTATAGTTTAACGGGGAACCAGTATAAATTACTGAAAGTGATACGTAAGCTGAAACCTTTTTCATATGTTTCGTCTAGCCATAGAAGCAGTTATAGTTACTGCATTAAAATGAGTCGAACTGGAATGTTATAAATTTCTAGCTTCCTTAAGCTGGACTGTATTAGTTTCTATTGCGAAAGCCAGTCGCGAAATATGCATCAGCTTTTTTCACTGCAAGGTTTTAATTATTCCTTTGTAGTACGGGTCCCACATGCTGTACTCCAGGTGCGCTTTCACTACAACTTCTCGTTATACTTCCTGCACATCACATTTCTTGTAGTTTAAGCTAATCTTTTAACACACTACCAGCCACAAACGGACAATGAAGCTTACTCCATGCTGCAATAAAACATTTTCATAATCTTCGTAAAGTATTGACTATTTGCAGACTATCGAATTTCCTAACATTTTCCTTAAATAATATGTTTCACAGTTTGCCGAGACCACAGACATCTGCATTTGTTGTCGAGAACTTTTCAGAGTAGCCTCGTATATTGTACTAGAGTTAACTTGCTGTTTCCACTTCACTTGGTTACTTCAAGTAGCGTCAGATGTTATTGAAAACATGTTAAGAGTATCGATTTAGCTTTAATGAGTGGGGTTCGGGTCTTTATAACAAAAAACAAAAAAATAACAAAAAAAAAAAACGCAGGGAAATATGATCTTTAAAACGGGCAAATATGACCAAACATTTAAATTTACTATACCAAAACATTCTCAATTACGTATCATTTATTTTATCTAATAGTGTCGCTTTCACGTAGACAGCATAATTGCTTCCGTCCACTCTCGGCAGCATTGGAATATTAAATTTTAAACCATTTTGTTTAAGTCACTTTAGTTTCATATTATTTACAGATAAGATCTCTTTCATATGTACTAAAATACTCTTCTCCATATTCCCTCAAGTAACTTTGTAACTTTGCACTTTGATAAAATTTTGTTTTCGTCATGTCGGTACTAACTTATGCACTGCAGATTTAACACTGACCGAGGATTATTTTTAAAAGAATTTCATTGACACATATTGACGCGGATCGACACAGGCATGATGCTGCTGCATTGTCGAGATTAAAAGCCGGGCGGAACATTAAAGTTTAGAAAATGAAAATAATGTTAACTTTAATTCTTGACTGGTGAGTTCTGACCAATTCAGTGACAATTAGTTTGGTTTTTCCTCCAATATATAATAGGAGTACAATTCTGTGAATAATTATCTTAATTTTTTCTCTATATCTAGTGAATTCACGGTACTATTAAAAAATTACCAGATTTTTCCTCAAAATATGACCATAGATATTATCGTAGTATGACCAAAACTAGGAAAATGGCCTAAATATACATTTATATGCTGTATAAAATACAGTCAGAAATGTTCAATGAGTGTCTAACTCAGCATTACACCTCAAAAAGAAGGTAGGAAAAAAATTGACTTGTCCTATAAATGATCCGAACCCTATTAACGAGTCTCTCCCAGATTTTTCCTCAAAATATGACCATAGATATTATCGTAGTATGACCAAAACTAGGAAAATGGCCTAAATATACATTTATATGCTGTATAAAATACAGTCAGAAATGTTCAATGAGTGTCTAACTCAGCATTACACCTCAAAAAGAAGGTAGGAAAAAAATTGACTTGTCCTATAAATGATCCGAACCCTATTAACGAGTCTCTCCCGGGGAGCTCTTAACGTTTTTTTATTTGCAGTAGGTGTCGCCCCGCCGTGTTGTTACTCGCAGATCGCTGATTAGTAAGGAGTTCCGGGATGCGGCTGTTATAGGTTTCGGCTTAACGTGCCGGACGTGTCAGCTGTTTATCTGCGGAAGCGGACGCGGGGCTATCGCGAGTGTTCCGACCGCGGGCTGCCCCTGAGAGCCTTGTCGTGTAGAACTGGAGTGGCCACCCTGCGACTCCACACGAGCAGTCGCTGCACGCTGTATAAACCAACCAACTGTTCGCCTTCTATTCTTTCACTGTAATACACGTCACTGCTCAGCGAATATGTTGCGCGGCCAATTTTACACAATTAACTTTGCACAAGAAACTTGAGTACAACCTACATCAAAGTACCGGAAGTTACTCTATCAATACTAATAAAATACTAAGCCTGGTCATGAACGTACGCCGACGTCACTCACCCAGTTTTCGTTGCTAGACCAACAACGGCCAGAGACATTAATACAAAGTGGAGATATGATCGTGATTTAATAACAACTCTATTCAGTTAAGCATCCGCGAACAAATGAGTTGCCAAAACACTGAAAGAAAACTGTGTTGCGTTCAAATTGACGTATTAATTATTAGTTGCTATGTTTTCGTTAAATTGTTTGCCCAAAGATATATGTATATAAGCTTTAACTTTCGAGCAGCAGTGTTAGTGGAAGTTATGATTAGATTGAAATTTTGCCTTCGTCACAATGACAACAGGCATTTGAGGTTACAGAAGAGGGTATTGGTAATTTAAGTTTTTGTTTTTTTTTTTAACATTTTTTTCATGAGTGTCATATTACTGAAAACATTAATTCATGAGGATGAAAGTGGTTTCAAATTTATCGCGATCTTTGCGGCCTGAACCAGGATTAGAAAGAATATTACCCGGCGTAGCAAAAGTTTAGATTTATTTTTAATTTTCTTTCTTTTTACTGACGTCATATAATAGAGGCCACTATTTCAGTTTGTGGATAGGTTGAAATGCAACCTGTGCCAGATTAATAACTGATTTTTTTTTTTTGCTAAAGCAGAAGGCACAAAAATTGCATTACACGTTATTTTTTTAAAAATCTATTTAGTTTTTTTATTACTTGGCTTTACGCCTCGTCAACGTCGACGCCATTAGAGGCGGGATAGGGACAAGGAACAAGGAGGAATTCGGCCATGGTCTTTTATAGGAAGCATTTCGGCATTCGCCTGGAGTGATTTGGGGAAACCATGGAAAACCCAAATTTGGATGCCCGAACGGGGATTCGAACCGCCTCCTCCTTCTAGTTTAGTTAAGCAACTACGAACCCCTTCATTTTTGGCGAGCTTAGGTGCTAGTATTATAAATCTGTAGGAGGCAGTGTCCTGTTTCTTCTGCCATGACGCAAAAAGTACTCAACAGAATTTTATGAGTTTTTCGCAGTTTGCTAGCTTACGATCTGGCTTAAAATCTGAAGCACATCCAGCGCTGTTATGTGTTCTGGCGCCGGAGCAGGGAATGAATATCTATTCTTTGTCACAAAATTTTTACCGCCATATTTCCTTTCTTTCTGTACCTAAGGAGATGTTTTCATTGCGGGTAAAGGTGGTGAACAGTATGACACTTTAGGTATCTGACCCTTATGCCCATCGTCATGGTGGATCTTCGTTTTTCAGAAATCGATGGTTAAAAATTGTAACGTGCTGTGTATACCAGTAGAAAAGCTGATTAGCCGCCCACATTAAGACGGTGAGTTCCCGTACACGTGGCATTTGGTTTGGTCCACGCTCATCATTTTTTTTCTGAATTAGTTTTTTTTTTTTTTTTAATAGTAATCACCGTTTACAGCTTTACAAATTTATTTTACAAAAATACATCACATTAAACTTTGACTTTTCCGTTCACTTTCGATCCACTTTGACTGTTCTGCAGGGCACAAAGAATTATGGACGACGAACATTTAGGGAGCGAACAAGAACATCTTAAATGAGCACTTAGACATAATGGATATGGGTCTAATATGATGATAAAGGTAATGAGAACTAAGCAGAAGAAAAACTGTCTTGATGAATACCAGAAACAAAAAGCAGTGCTATCAAACGTGAAAGGTGTCCCAGAAAAAATTTGGAGAATTTTAACGAAAACTAATGTTCTATCCATATTTAGAAATGGAAATAAAGTGAAAAAAAAACTGCGAACCGTCAAAAATCGAAGGTCTCCTTTACAAAGCAGTGGAATTTATGAAGTACTCTGTAATTGCGGAAGGTATATATAGGCGAAACCGAACGAGCCGTAGCCATGAGGATACGTGAACATAAGAGTCACACCTGTCTGAGGAATCCCACAAAATCAGTATTGCCGAACACCAAATGGAAGAAGAACATGAAATACAGTGGAAAAATACAAGAGTGCTAGCTAAAACCGAAGGTAATCTACCAAGAAAAGTAAGAGAGGCTATTGAAATCTTCAAACACCCAAACAACCTCAACAAGGATGGTGGTTACGGTCTTAGCCAGTCTTGGAAATGTGTGTTAGATAATAATTAACTCTGGACCCACAGATATTAAGTCATAAACAGCATCTCTGGATAATCGATATTGTGAGACAATCGACAGTACAAATACGTAAACAACTAAACACGCCAGTCACCAGCAGATACAAGTCTGTAGCAGATTCGGAAGACGACCCCTGACCTGAGCCTTGGTCGATACGTTGGGTAGACGAAGAAGGAGTATTTCAACGCAGCGTTAATCCCGTAAGCCATTTTATATATATTTTTTTATTTTCATGTATTATGTAGGTATTCCGGAGGTCATTACTGCACCTCTTAGGAAGTTCAGCAGTCTGTGTAGGATGATACTTACCGCCCAGTCTTCAGTTAGATCCACCCCTGTTTCCTGTAAGTAGGACAACCTACTTGTCACGTGGAAGTGATCCAGCTATGAAATCCGGCTCCCGAGCTGTCTACCACTTGGCTTCTCACTCACGCCCTGCTGCCGTCCATGCATAATTCATTGTATACTGTCTCTCAGGCTCTGCTACTGTGCAGCTCTGGTGTCATGACAGCATCGTGGTCCGTCTGCAACTGGCGCGTCTGGTATACGCCCAAACCTCAGGCAATTAAAGCATTGAACGTTTATACTTTTGGTCCCTCCTCTTGATGTCCGACGAAGCAGTCGTTTTTGACGGTATTACCATTTCTCATCTTGCCTCTGACGACCCTTCGGTTCAATACGTTTAAGTTTCACATACTAGTGTCGAAAATGCGAACTTAGCAACTTTCACGTTTTTCCTTTTTTTCAGCAAATCACTAAAAGAAGAAAATACTAAAATATGTATCAATTTTGTAGATTCTCGTTGACTGAACGACCGTATAAATGCAAACAAAAGTTTTGCAGCATACTTGTTTATGCGTGGATTAGAGGACACCATTCTGAAAGTGCCTTGGAACCTAGCGAAACTGTACTTTCATAATCGAACGATCTAAACCAAAAGGTATTAAGAGAGTCTAGAAATCAGAGTCATGTCATACTTACAGAAAAAGACTTGTTGATTATCTTTTGAAGCAAGATGGAGCCGTCGGAATATAATCGTTAAACAGCATACATGAAACTAATATTTAGGGTGACTATTTCCTTGCCTGATGTTTGTTAGTATTCCAAAGAAACGAAACAATCGTGTTGTAGAAACCTAACTACGTGCGAAAAGAAGTGAATGATAGAAGTTCATTTTATTCTTTAAAAAATCTTTTTCAGAAAAGTGTAAAGGTTTGGGTGAGGCTTTAGTAATCTTTTCTAACCAAATGTCGCCTCCATTTGTTTCATCTTGCGACTGAACAGTTGTGGGAAATAAGAAATGGGCACTCACTATTTGCTTCCTGAAAGAATGGTGAAGTATTATGGTAATTGCATGTCGGTATGAGGGTGGGACATATGGTGGTTGAAATTGGTGGACGAAGGGCATTTTCATATTTCGAAGAAAGACATGTGTCCGTATACTTCACTTTGCAGCCACTACTACCTAGTACAGACCACTGGTGTTTGTGTGTGGTAGTGGCCTCGAGTCTCCCATCGTGTACTATGGTGGTTATATTTCGGTAGCCGTGGGGGTGTGGGATATATGGTGGTTTAAACTGGTCGATCTAGCGCAGTTTCCTATTTCGACCAAAGACATGTGTGTCCCTATTTTTCACTCTGCTAACATAAACACCCTGAGCAGATCACTTGTTTTTGGTTTTACTAATGACTTTACGCCTCGTTGACGTCGAGGTCATCAGAGGCGGGATGGGATTGGGGACAAGGAACGGCAAGGAATTCGGCCAAGGCTTTTTGAAGGAAGCATCTCGGCATTCGCCTGGAGTGATTTGGAGAAACCATGGAAAACCCAAACCTGGACGCCCGGACGAGGATTCGAACCCGCGTCCTCCCAAATGCAAGGGCAGAACTTTAACCGTTCACCCACCAAGCTCGGTGAGTGGTATTAGCTTTTAGTCTCCCATCGTGCACCATGGTGGTTGCATTTATGTATGTATCAATCAAAATTCTTTACATACACAAACGAAGTAATGGGCACCGGCTAGTTTTAAATTAAAAAAAAACCCTGTAATTCTGAACGCTGTATAAACTATTTCTTTTAAGAGTAATTTTGGAATTTATTTATAGAATTGTGTAAATTTGTTACTTTTGTGTTTAAATGCCTGTAAATATTCTCTATTTTCATTTAAAAATGTTTCTTCATAATTGTAATTAATTTTTAGTTTTGATTGTTTTTTGTAATATTTACATTGCTTGGAGAGATTGTTATGTTAGCGATCCAGCAGCGTTTCTGATTTTGTCTCGAATAATCTGTATCGTCTATTTAAGGTCTCGAGATCGCGAGCTGTAGGATTGGTTTTAGTTGGCAAAAAATGATGCTAATAGGACGCTGTATCTGTAATGTGCTTTGGAAACTTTGGAACGAGTTGATATAGGGCTATATGTATTTGTTAAGATTTCGGCAGTATAAAAATTTAAATTAGTACGTGAATCGACGGTGATGTTACTTACAACTATCATATCATTCAGAAGTTACAGAAATTAATTATCATACTTGGGTTAAAGTACAAATCACTTAGCGACTTGACTAAAATAACCTGTAAATCGAAGAAATGATTAGTGAGAGATGGAAAGACTTCAATTAGACGTTGTTGAGATCAGGAAGATTAAATGGAAGGCAGCACCGGATTTCCGTTCTGGAGTATTTAAACTAATTGTCACAATAGTTAATGACGACGTAAGTTTATTGTAAAAGTTCAAGGAGGGACAGTACATATTCTGCGATTTTATGCTGATGACATATTTACTAAATGGGGAAAATATTGGTAAAATAACTGAATGGGGTGAACATAATATTGTGGGAAGAATCTGATCTAAATATAAACCTAAAGCAAGACAAAAGTAGTGAAAATTAATATTAATGATAACAATGACAATAGACTAAATATAAAAATCAAGTTTTTAGAAGAAATAAAGGAACTGTATTACTGAGGAAGCAAAACTAATGCCGAAATGAAACGATGGAGCACAGTAGCTTATAAAGAGATTGTTGCGTTACAGGAATACGAAAAAGAATGAAAATAAAAAATTTCGAAATGTGATTGTGTAAGTTGACAGATTAAATACGAAAACTACGTATTCTGGCCATGACTGCGGACGAAGTTTATGTCAGAGAGGATGGGAGTCATATTTTAAGGCAGGCGGGATTAGTTACTTTGTAAGTATAGGGCACGGTCGATAGTACGAACTGAAGAATTTACGCAGTCGATAAATGAGGAGATGACCCTAGATTTAAATCATGTGCCGAGATGAAATTTATAGCTCAGGATACGAAGCAGTGGAGAAACTCTATGCTGTTAACAAACTAGAAGTACTCTCCCAGATGTTTAGAAAATATTGGAATATTTATTTTAAATACTGATTTTTATAACAAATTACAGTCATCAATCTACTGCACTGTGTCACACAACTAAAGACTGAGAGATATATTAACTAACATTTTAAGAAATTATTGATAATATGAAAAATTGAAAAATGTTGAACAATATATTCACCTAAAAATAACGGTCATTGTAGGTCTACTAAATATCATTACATGCAAAAAGCAAGGTAAAGACAGCTAGTGGTACATTGTCTTTCTGACTATTATTGTTAACTGAAATTTGTAAGTACTAGTGGAATTATAGCTTAAACAATATCATTTAATTTTTTCTACTATATTTACTATGTGCTTACAGTAATTGATTAGTTAATTGTTTTTTTTTTTTTGTTTCCTTGATCGCGTGCGCTTCCTTACTCTTTTCCTAACACACGTATCTTCGGAAGGATCATTAACTAAATGGCCTTCTTGAACTGAAGGCGTGGAGTTTGATTTCTCGGGTTGTTCGGGTTGTACTCTCCCTTCAGAATGGACACTCGTTACAGGAGGTGTCAATTCTCCTAAAACTGTTGTCTGTTTCGAAACTGGCATCGCTCCTGAAGATGACATCGCTCCTGAAGATGTAGCAGCATTGGAAGATGCAGCAGATTTGGAAGATGTCGCCGGTCTAGATGATGTAAGCACTATGGATGACTTCGCGGTTGAAGAATTCGCCGCGGTAGAAGCAGGCTTTCTAAAGCTTGGGGTGTTTCTGAAAGACTGTACACTCCTGGAAGGCCGAGTTCCTTGATTTGAATGTCGAGAATCTTTTGGAAACTGTGTTCCTCTTCCTCTTGAAAGTAAACGTCCAAAAGGGGTTGCTGTAGCTCCCCTTCCTCTAGATTGCCTTCTGGTAGAGGGAAAACCATCACCTTCCAAGTTAATGTAAAAATCGAAATCGAAATCGGGTTGGTTGAAGTCTTCCAAGAAATGGTCTTGCAAGTAGTTGTCATCGGGTTCGTTCAAGTCTTCAAAGAAATGGTCTTGTAAGTAGGTGTCATCGGATTCGTTGAAGTCTTCCAGGAAGTGGTCTTGTAAGTAGTTTTCACCTAGAAAAGATCAAAAAGTTAATAACTAAGTGAACTAGATTCATAAATATATCGTTTAGTTCAGTGGTAAATTGTAGCTTTGGCATCTTGTATAAGAGTTGTGTATTCTTCCAGCTACATTGTGTGATCAACGACAGGTGTAGATAATTCTAGAGCTTTTGCGATTAGTCGACAGCGCATGAACTGTTGTAGTGAAACATGAAATCAGTATTAAATAGGCAAGTGAAACGAGCACTAATGCTAGGAGACAATTTTCATATTTTAGTGGTACACTTTTTGAAAAAACTACTGCACGGCTGGATGTGAAATTTAACATAAGGTATCATCAATATTATTTTGGAAAAAACTAATTGCAATAATTTAGTTAGTTATACATATTTTTATAATAAACGGTACGTAAAGTGCTGCCAGATGCGTACCGCTATCTGTGGAATTTCTGTAACAATATTATTATTATTTTCATCATTCATATTATGCATGTCCTGGTGTTCAAACCAATGAAAATTTTTATGACCAACAAGTTTTGTTCCATGTACCTTGGCGACAATTAAATGATCTAAATCCAAAATATAGGACCTGGAAAAGTATATATGAGCATCATTTTACAAATAAAAATATTCTGAATAATGATTTAGTTTGTATGCTACAAAATTTAGAAGAAGAAGAGTTTGAAGAAATAGACAAAATAGAAGTAAATCAACCACTCAACTGGATGGATGTAGTCGCTGGATCTAATAATAATCATCCAAAAGTATACCCAGATAGAAAACGATAGAATCGATCCCAAATACATAATTGGCACGCTGTTTCAAATGAACAAGTATTGAATGCATTAGAAAATTTTATTGAAAATAAATAGCAGAGAAATATTAATAACTTACTCAATATAACTTAACATCGAATTTTTTTTTATTTAATGAACTAACAAGAACTGACAAATACTGTATATTTAAACAACAATTTAGCTTTCTACAAGGTTGTGAAGAAGAACTTCCAATTAAAACAATTGTTGTTAAAGCAAAGGCGGTTCTGGAAAGAGTACGTTAATTATCTTACTACTACTAGCATAAGCCCGTGACCGTCTTTGCGAATCGCCACGGGTCTAGAATAGTTCCAGTTTTTACGATCAAAGATTATGACAGGTTGACCTGATTTGACCAAATATAAACTTGACCTGTGTTTCAGGGTGAATAAAATCTCCTGGGCTTGAAGGAAGCATTAATAGAGGTAGGTATTAAACATGAATAGGGACGGTAGCGCAATCGTATAATTGTTTCAAAGGTCAAATCACTGAATTGGAACTGCGAATTCGCGTCCCCCGTCACAATCTGTATCTTTGTTGTACAACTTGCGATAAATAGTTGAGATGTAGTCTAGAAGAGATATGTTTAAAAAATAACTAAACACTAAAACACGGTCAAATTTAATGAAACACTTCAAATGTTTACAAACTTATTTTTTTAATGTTAGGTATGGAAATACAGGCTAAGTTAAAATAAACCATTCTTACAGTATTATCCTGGGTCGATAAAATTGGTATACTACTAAATACTGAACGATATGGCACTGGTTGCAGTTATTTGTAATTATCGTAGGGTAGCATATCTCAGATAGGAAAATTAGTTCCTTTACAGTCGTAAAAAACGGAGGTTAGGTGACAATTTTACTCTGCGTAAACTTACAGTGAGGATTGTTGGTGTGACAAGGAAAGTATTGCCGCACCGAGGACACGAAATTGGGTATATGCATTTAAATTATTTAAAATTGTTGCTATGAGTGCCAATGTTCATACTACCGCATCAAAAATATGCAGTTGTTACTATGAGCGCTCATGTTCGCACTACAGTATCAATAAGTCCAATTAATGCTCAATACCAAAACGGCCTAAATTTACTGCAGTTACAGCATACTTACTGCACTTACAGAAAAAAAGTGATAGAATTGCATTTATAAAACTGACGAAGAAAGTGATATCAAGTGAACTATTCGAATCTCCGAAAGAAGTTCACAAATCTCATCATTATCACTGAATTTACGATTTTGGCGAACTAATTTCGCTAAAAAATAATGAAATCGGAACATTCACCCCCCCCCCCCCTCCTACAGAATGCGCTACTTCAGCCATTGTGTCGTACTGAACAGTTTTAACCAACCGCCCCAGTACAGAAACCCAGAAGCATCAGTTCTGGAGTCCTGTCATAGGTTTTTTTTCTTACTATTTGGTGATGACCCACTCACTCAGATTGAATGTTTCTGCAGCAAGCTGGGTAGGGATGGTCTGCAAACACGGCTCATTCTGCACCGGCCGGCTGACTCAACTTTGTGTCTCTCACTATGGAAGCGCGAGGAATGTTCAGATCGTAATGGAAACAACACAAATATAATGAACAATGGTTCACTCGCTTGCCCTTACTTCCCTGGGCGTAACTTTGTTTTTAAGAGAACTAAAGATATAATGTGCATGTTAATCTCACATCGAATTGATCAACGTTCAAGGTAAAGAAAACACAAATCGGCGACAACACTGAACCAACATTAAGCCTGACTCAAAGCTATCTATAGGCGAAACTTGGGCAATAGTTTCTGTGGATTTCCGTTAATTTTTACTTTGTTAAATAAGTAGCAAAATGCCCTTCCACCACGTACAAATGCTACACGAAAAGTACTACTCCTCCACTTCTTCCTCACATTACACAACCAAACATTGCGTGGAAGTTTCGGTTAGGCTCGGGAGAACGCAAGAACTTTAAAAAGTGTAACTGCTAATACACGTATCTCAAATATACAGAAACATTTAAACTATTCTTTTACTGTACAAGTAGACGTGCTACTCTGTGTTTTCAAATAGACAAAAAACCTGCACATTTCATAAAGTAAAAAAAAAAAGTAGATTCCTGTGGTTTTGTCAGTTGGTAACAGTGTTTCCAGCGATTCCTCCCCTGCCGTGGATGCACCTATAACGTCGATCAGGACAACGCTTGGTTCCTGGCGTTCTTCGCACACATAAAGCAAGCTTTTCCAGACGTGATGATTAAATGCCTTGAACGACCACGGCTCTTAGCGGCTAGCTTGTGTTTTCAAGGCAGACGCCTTATTAAAGACCTACGAGACTTCTCCTTTAATAAATCCAAACAATTAGAACTGAATTGATATAATGACTTTTCATAAAATAATCTTTATTCTATGAGTTGCTATGTTTGATAAAACTTATCATGCTCTTATATTAATCACTACCTTGAACAGTTGTTAAGAACTGTGATCACATGTGTTGCGTGTATTTGTGCATATCTCAGTGCCAAATTACAAGAAAGTAATCACATTTAGCTTAATTATAAAACGGTATATAAGCTCTTTGCTTCCGTCCAAGTCTTCACAGCTTTCAGACTTCAACAGAAAAGCGGCGAACAAAACGTTTGCCACAAATTTCACAGAGATGGCCACAAAACATATATTAGAAACCAATAAAGATTTTTTATATATATTTGATGACACCTACGATCACCGTAGTCGTGTTTCTTCCCCACAAAATGTAAACAGTGGTTCCAAACCTTTAACTAATATACTAAAACAGGGATACAGTAAGTTAAGATACTCACTGTAGCAGCAAATCAAAACATTTCCATGAGGCACCGACACAAAACGAAGCAACACGTGTCCACAATAGTTTACCAGATGTATTGTTACGAAGATATAGGCTACGAAATACAGCAGCTGCCTGGATCTATGCATCCCGTTGTACAGTCCACTCGCGCGGGCTGTGTAGTATGACTCGTGAGGCGACGCTGTGTAGCACTGTACGGTATGCAGTAGTCTCATTCGTGACATTCTACTCATATTCACTGTGTCGTATGAATGAAAGGGGAACTCTGTGTAGTAGAGCGCGGTATGGACAGAGAGCTTTAGAGTCCCATTTATGACTCGCGACGTAAAACTCCACCATTACGGCAGGGCTATTGTTTTTAAAGGAACTTTTTCTGAGCAGTTATTCAGTCTCATCAGACACGGAGGAACTGTAGCTGTACTCTCATTCTAGAATAGAAGAGCCGCTCACTCTGCAGTAAAAACAAAGCGCTTTAACTGACTAAAAATGTAGCTCTGCAATACTCTGCTTTCAACTGATTATCTGATTTTTTTGTGATCTTGTTGCTATAATTGCCTTGAAAATGAACCAAATCCACGAAACTGGCTGGAGAACTCCTGTGGATTACAGAGCACATGATATTTGATAGACTGATGAATTCGTCAGATATTCATTGCTAAGTTATTTCTCTCTAGGCGGGGGAGTGTTAATGAGTTTAAAATGAAGGTTAATTTCAATTCCAACATTCATACAGTGTCCGCGTTCAGAATGAAGTACTTGTGTTAGTTTGGATAGTGTTTAGATACACGGTTTTTGCGTTCTGTGTTGCCATATACTTTGAATCGCAGTATTCGATTCTTTGTTGCGGCGATAGCTGTGATGGTCGCTGCAATATTCTGATACACAGCGAGCAAACATAAGTGAGCTGTGTTAGATAGTAATGCTGTTTTTCCTTTTATTGAGTTTCTGCAAATATTTATTCCTACCTAATCCTGATATACAATTAAACTAACTTAGTCTATTGCTTGGATCCTTCCGAAGGAGGCATACTAAGTCATTGCGTCAGAGGCTGGACGTCCAATTCATTTACTCTGGGAGCCACAGTTTAACGTGGAACCCGAACCACGGAACGTCTTGCCGTAGCTCTTGTGATAAAACTTTTAATAATTCCTGTCCCACTCGGTATTTCAACCCGAGACCGGACTCTAAACTTTTGAAAGCACTGAACTACCAGATCGCTCCCTGACATATTGCTATTTTTATGCTTAGAACAGTATTTTTTTTATTTAATCTGTTGTTTTGAAACACTTTAGACACACGCTGATAATTAAACAACAGAGTTCCTGCTGCATGAATGCAAAAATTTTACCCATCTTAAATGTAATTTTCTTGAAAATATTACGAGGCGTATTCCAAAAGTAAGGTCCGTTTGATCATAATAAAAACATCGTTCAGGATACAAGGTTTTTATTAACGTCAGTATGTAACTACATATCTAGTTCACTTTTCCACATAATCGCCGTTCATATCTATACACTTTCTGTAACGCTGTACCAGTTTCTTTAACCCCTCGGCATAAAAGTCTGCCGCCTGGGACGTGAACCAATTGGTAACGCTCGTCTTGAGTTCTTCATCGGTTTGAAATCGTTGTCCACCAAGCCACCGTTTCAAATGCAGGAAGAGAAAATAGTCGCTTGGTGCAAGATCTGGACTGTAAGCAGGGTGGTCTAGGATTTCCCAACGAAACTCTTGAATCTTCTCTTTGGTTTTGGAAGCGGTATGCGGGAGTGCGTTGTCGTGCAGGAGGATGATGCCAGACGACAGTTTCCCGCGGCGTCGATTTTGGATGGCACGTCTCAGTTTGGTGAGCGTTGCACAGTACACGTCAGCTGTAATGGTTGTCCCACGGTCCATGAATTCGATCAAAAGGACGCCCTTTTCGTCCCAAAACACGGAAGCCATCATTTTGCGGTTCGTGTACGGCGATTGCTTACACTTTTTTGGTTTAGGTGAACCGGAATGGCGCCACTGCATTGATTGTTGTTTTGATTCTGCGTTGGTGTACGCCATCCACGTCTCGTCTCCCGTAACAATTTGGGAAAACAAACTGTCTCCATCTTGTCTATAGCGCTCCAAAAATTGTCGTGCGCTATGCATTCGTTGCTCTTTGTGCTGAGCGTTGAGCAGTTTTGGCACCCATCGCGCACAAAGCTTCCGATATCCAAGCTCTTCAGTGACAATCCTGTAAATTGAGGTTCTAGCAACATTTGGGAATTCCATAGCCAGACCATTAATCGTCAAACGCCGATCACTTCGCAGTTTTTGGTTAACTTGCTCGACGATGTCGTCGGTCCGAATACTGGGCCTGCCACTCCGCTGTTGATCGTGCACATCTGTGCGACCAATTTGAAATTCTCGACACCAGTGTCGAACTTGTTTCTCACTCATTATGTTTGGTCCATACACTACACACAATTCGCGATGGATGTCCGCAGCTGACGATCCTTTTGCCAACAAAAATCTAATCACACCGCGCACTTCACAACTGGCGGGAGCTACGATTGTCGCGGCCATTTCGAAATGCTCTCAACAATAGATATACGGCTACTGCGGCACGCCAACAATACTGCATATTTACCAGGAGTTGGTAGATGGCGCTGCAGGTGGGAAACGTCATTCAGGCCTATCATCTGTGACATCTTGTACCCCGGACCTTACTTTTGGAATACGCCTCGTAATTTCAGTGTAACCATTAGTAGATATTGTCATTCATTCTATGATGAAAATTATAATATTTTAACAGGTTTGTTCCGATTTATGTTGCAGGTCGAATCCGTAATCAGCTGCGCCATACGCTGTTACCAGATTTCAGCTGTGTAAGTACTACACTTACCTATGCTACTACCTACTTACTACATAGTGCGACCGGTTAACTTTCTCGCCTGATATTCGGGAGGGCCTTTCCGTAATACACTCCGAAGGAATTAAGGGATGGCTCCTTCAAAAGGTAGTGGCAGAATTCCTTCAACCCAATCCTTTCCCGGCTCTAATGACTTGCATCTCTATGAACCTTAAAGCCTGTAAAAGTATTTAGTTCTTTGCTGCATTTTTGAAAGCGGTACAAGACATCTATCAAACTCCTGCATGTTCAATATAACATTCAAAATCCTGAGAAATTATTGTACCCAATTTACCAAATTTCATACAGTATATGACAGATTTGTGAATTCTCGATTCTGATACACAGTCTAAGAGAACCTTCTTACTGAGAGTGGTGGGTGAGCGGTTAACACTCTAGCCTCGCCTTCCGTAGGACGTGGGTTCGAATCCAGATTTTGGTTTTCCATGGTTTCCTCAAATCACTCCAGGCGAATGCCGGGATGCTTCCTTCAAAAGGCCATGGCCGAATTACTTCCCCAATCCCATCCTGCCTCTAATGACCACGACTTCGACGAGGCGTAAAATCACAAGTAAAAAAAGAAAAAAGAACCTTCTGAAGCTTCGTATCTGTGATGAAAAGATCTGATTAACATCTTTCAAACGAAATTTTCAAAGAAGAATAGAATGCTTAATTTTTAGTAAATTTAACCAACTGAAATGTACATAAACTGAATCTTTTGACAAAAAGTAAACTGAGAACTAAAACAATATTTGTTAATTCGAATTTTACTGTCGAAAGTACTTCGGTTCGCAGAAAAGTTGAAAAGGAAAACGAACTTTATCAATGTGTATAAAAAAAATAAACAAATGCATAAAATTTCCCGAGAAACATTGTTTTCAATTTAGAAATCAATGAAAATTTTGGTAAAAACTGCACTAATATTCTCCCCCGATTTTCTATTGTGTGCATCTGTTTGATTCTTGAAGGGAACATGCTTAGCGAGAAGAGTCGCGTTCATAACTTTTATCTCCCCGCTGATCTGCTGAAGTCAGTGGAGATGAAGAGGAGGGGCAACAGAGACGAATGGCCAGGTTTCGATCGACTTCTGCTCCTGACGAGCTTTGTTAGCATTACCTGTCCATTATGGCCACCTCGTAGGTCAATAAAGGTGGGAAAATGACTGGTAGCAAGGAATGGGAGGGCATTCGGCCATGGCATTTTGGAGGAACCGTCCCTGCCATCGCCTGGTGTGATTTGGGGAAATAATGAAAACCCAAATCTGGATGATCGGGTGGGGATTCGAACTCTCGTCCTCCCGAATGCGAGGGCGGAGCGTTGGCACTCACCCACCACGCTCGGTGAGTTTTATTTCTACTTTACACTATTTTCGTAGTGGGAGAAGACTCAACTGCAACGTAACACATTAAACAGGATTTAGGAATTTGTTTGAGTAACGGTATGTGAAATTTGTTGTTGTCTTTTTAGAATTTGGGTTCTGATTCTTCTCAAATCAAAGACAGAATCTTTGCTCACCCTATATAATTAGAAGTTATTTCTGCCTACATAACTCCAGTAAATGTTCTTACAGCGAAAAAAGACAGCTTTTAATAGGCACAGTTTTAACATTAGTTCGCTATGTATGATGTATTCAGATCCTCCCATTCTCGTGAGAAAAGTAGGGAATTACAAAGTTCTACAACTTACAAATCACTCCGTTATTTTAAAATGAAGCGATAACGACTCTTGAAGTACTTGAAAGAGCACTTGCAATGGTATAATACATGGTTTGTTGTTAAATGACTGAGAGGTTGTATGCAAGCTGTGACTATCATATTCGTTTATGACTGCGGCGCGATGGAGACGCCTTGGTGTGTGCGTGCTGTCAACAACGCTCTATCAACACACCCCGAGGGAGGACTCGTCACAGACGTCAACGAAAATGCGTTATGTTGACAAGATGGAAAGCTCACACCCCACCAAAAAAGTGCCACCAGTAGTTTAAATAAAATCAAAAAAAAGTTTTACTATCTCATGTACATAACCGTTACAATCATTAATTTGTTTGACTGGTCATACGGACACGTTTGTACTGATCATATATAAAAAGTACAGTGACAGTATAAATATGAATGAACTTTATATCTGCAGTTAAATTCGAACGACTCGGCTCTTTGCAGTGGCATAATATGGCTTCTTTTCGTAATTTCTGTTTTGGTTAGTAGATATATATGTCTAGAAAATCGGTTGTGACAGATACCTGCACATACAGGTGAACTTTTTTGCATTCCTCGTTTCGGCTAACAGTATATCGTGTTACTTCAACTGCTTTCTTCCCTGTTTTAACTGTTGCTTGGTATTCCAGCATTGGCTTTCAACCTCCTTCTTTCCTTGTTTCAGTCCACGTCATTCCGGTTCTTAGCACCAGATTTTTTTTTCTGAAAAGCTGTCATGTTAGAGCTTTCATGTAAAGGATGTTGTCAGGCGTGATCCCAACTTATTTCGCCGTTATGCTAGAATGGCATACGCGAAGCAAAATTATTGCTCGTTACGATATTGCTAGCATAGTTGGAACATAAAACTAATAACAAACGGATTTAATAATGTAGTACACTTTTCTAATGTCGCAATACAAACACAATTAGAGAATCCGCCAGAGTGTTTTAGTGCGCTGAGGCGCCGCACATTGGATCGGGGAGGTACAACGCGATCCGTTCGTCCGTCCCACCAGTGTGCACAAAAATACAGTTACGCATTAAAATAAAGCAGTGAAAGTAATGTGTCAGTCAAACATACTAAACGGGATTAGACTGAGACACCGGCAGAATGGCTTGACATTTGAATGTCTCGCTTTTGCGGATGACATTGCGTTCTTTGCAAGAGATATGGAGACTGCAATCAAACAGATAGAAGTCTCGAAGGAAACAGCTGAGAAAGCAGGACTACAAATATCGTTTGAGACAACGGAATATGTGAACATAGACGCAAAGGACCAGACATGGACAATGAAAACTAAATATGGTGATATTAAAAGAACACAGAAGTTCAAATACCTTGGTGAAATTTTTACTCCCAATGTTAATGAAAAGGCTGCAGTTGAAGATAGGGCGAGAAAGATGGAAACGGCTTTCAGGATTTTTCAGAAGACATACAAATCAAGATTACTCTCCCATCAGGCGAAATACAAGCACTATAGTACGGTAGTGAAGCCAGAATGTTTATACGCAGCAGAAACACTAGCCAGAAAGGCACTGACGGAAATAGAAAAGAAAGAAAGAAAGTTTCTAAGGAAAATCATGGGACCAAAAAAAGTGACAGGAAGCGAATTTAATTTCCGTTTAAGATTGAACCAAGAATTATACGACAAGTTTGAAAAGGTATCAAACAAAATTAAGAAAATGAGATTAGCTTTCTATGGACACATCAAGGGAATCGAACTAGAAAGAATGGCAAAGAAAATACTCAACTTTCAAGAGAACTGGAAAACTCAAGTTTCGTGGGTGAAGTAGGTCCATCAGGATCTGAAAAGATGTTGGATCAGCATGGAAGACATCCAAGACAGGGAATTATTCAGAGGAAAAATTGCGGAGGTAAAGGATCTGACTGAAGAAAAACAAATCGGGAAAAGGAGGGCTTTTTTTTTTACAGGAAGAAAAAGCATGAGTTAGCCAGAGAATGAAAGAGTGGTGGCGACGGAGGAAGGAAACTCAGAAAAGGAAATGAAGTTGCGTAGTCGTAATCCATAGATTGCTGAAACGAAAAGGAAAAATAAATAAATAAAGATATATGCATATTACAACACTGACTATCATTGGTTAAGTCGCTTAGGTGGGAGGTTTAATAGACCACTCAGTCCGCTTCTCCGTGGCCGCCTAAGCTAAGCAGGTGATCGTGTGCGATAATGGATACACACGTTTCTAACTGGAATCGGAGCAATGGAGCATTCTGACGTATTTCACAAGCTTTGCCATAATTCAGGATTCTGCCAGCCGGTGGCAACAGAGAATAGTTCCAAACTCAGGAAGCCACTTGCACTGAGTGAGACACAACACTTGTTACTGCGTGAATTTGGAATGCAAGAACTGATAGTAATAAAATACAAGTATCATTTAGGTAAAATTAATAAATTAAGCTTACATGTATCCAGTAAAGCATGAACAATATTTCTAGAAAATCGAGCAAATACGGTTACATTTTCTACCGATTGATAATTTTTATGAAGATCATGTGTGTTGTTCTACCGATAAATAAGTGCATCTAAAAAAGATGTGTTGAGGGACGCACGACCAAAGAGAGAACATAGTGTCTGTTTATTTTTTTCAGTGATTCCGCGACTATATACGAGCGCGACTGTAATTCTTAGATGTCATCTTCTTTTTTTTAAAAAAAAAAAAGAGAGCACGAGAAGTGAAACTACGGTGGGTCATACACATTTTTCTTTGTAATTTTCCTGTGTATTTTTTCCTGTATAATTTTTTTGCTTCTTTTGCACTGTTCTTATTCCCGTAAACAAATGAAAATTACCAAAAATTTAAAGCACACTTCATTAGAAGTTAGAGTATTGCATCTAACCTTAGTCTGTATTTTGTGTGTAGAGGTTTTATATCTGAGAACAGGTTGGATAAAATTATCTTATATTCATATTTACAATCAACAGAATCCAAGATACTTCAGCAAAATAAAATTATTTGGAAAAAATGAAAACTATTTTATTATATCGATATTTACAGATAGTATGATGATGTTGATGATCATTATTAATATTAATTTAAATGACTATTTATTATTATTATATTTCCGTTGTATTTTTGTAATCAAAGGATTATGGTAACAGGAATAGGAAATATACGTTTCACATTTAATATAATCCATTGTTTAAAATGAGCTTAAGTGACAGCGGGCACCATCGTATCTGCTTGAATCAATGTATCGTTAAGTTTAGATGCTCAGAATATCAATGGCGTAAGGGCAAAATTTTAACTGCGCATGCGCAGAAGGTTGCGCACTTGTCGCATACCGCGAACATTTTTTCCCTAGCAAAGTTTCACTTCAACAACAATGCAAAAGTGAGCATAATGTAATTCATGGAGACAGATGCCACCTATGGGTGCAAAAACTCACGTGTAGTAAACTGCACACAATTATAACATTTGTAAAACAAATTTTAAAATAAACATTTTTTTTATGTGTGAGTTCCTGAAATGCTGAAGACTATTCCGTTGCGTTTCGTTGGCGTCTCACTCCATGCTAACTGTCGTCTGTCCGTCCTTGTGTATAATTAACCGGTAGTTAAAAACCGATAAATGTCGTTTAAAGACTGAAATATGTCTTCAGAATAGCAACATGCGCATGCGCAACTGCGTGTCGCCCCAGCGTCCCGTGACACGCCGTTCTCTTCTGAATCCAAGTGTTAAACTTTTCGCTTCAGTGAACTTGTGCATTGAAATCAGGTCAAAAAGATTACAGATTCGTCATTTCTTTTATAAATGAGTGTCGATCCTTGAAAAATCGTTCTACATGGACAGTCTTCAGAGTAGTTTATGAGCATAACCTTATTCACGTAAAGTTGCGTCAGCCCTGTTTAGTAGTCTGGATACAGACTCTGTTTAATTATTCGTTACTCGGTCGGCATTCCTGACTACCGTGGCAACTTGCATTCTGCTGCCAACTTTGTAATTTTCTACAAAATTTGTGGGCTTAAACAATGTCTGCTCATCACAAACATTCGTTTTGAAATCTTGTTAAATCTGAACAAAGGCCGATAGTTTAGAAAACATCTGACGACTCGCCGAGCTGCCAAGAATGTCGGGAACCTTTGTGACGCTTCGGATGTTCACCTGTTTGATCCACTGTTGGCAACAACGCATATCTCGTTGCCAGCGTTAAAGATAATATAGACCTGAAAACATAATGGTAGCGGGTGAATTCATTGTACTGAGCTTGCACTAATACAGGAACAGATGCGAGTTAAGAATCAGGATCCGCGTCTGTGATATCACATACACTGATTAGCCAAAACATTATAACCACCTACGTGTGGGGCTAAGTTTGGAACGCAATATAGCAGTGATTCGGCACGGCTTGGATTCGACTAGTTTTTTAGACGTTTCCGGAAGTAACTGGCATCAGATGTCTGCTCCTAGGTCTCGCAATTCACTTAAATTATGGGCTAGTGGTTTGTGGACGCGGAGCTGCCACCCGATAGCGTCGCAGATGTTTTCTATCGAGTTGTGATCAGGCGAATCTGGTGGCCCAGACAGCAATGTGAATTCACTACCACTGCAGCACAATTCTGGCCTTGTCATACGGACAGTTATCTTGCTGCAAGATGCCATCGCCGCCGTGGAAGACATTTTCACGTAGTGCACAACATGGTGCCTCAGACCGCTACCACATGTTCCGTGGAAGTCTCAGCACAATACTGCCTTCGCCAGACTGCGTCTGTGGCGCGCTGCATTTTTCCAGCAGCCGTCCACTTGGAAGACTGCGTATTCGAAAACAACCATCGGCCTGGAGTAGCAAAAAACTTGATTCATCCAACCAGGCGATACGTTTCCATTGTTCCATGGTCCTGTCTCGACGATCTCGTGCCCACTGCAATCGTAATTGATGATGTCTGTCGTTGGGTCAACATGGGAAAAGGTAGGAACTGTCTGCTTCGGAGCCCCATGTTCAGCAATGTGTGCTGCGAAACACGTATGCCTGTCGTCAGATCTGCCACAGATCTTCCCATATCCCACTTACAGAGCAGGCAAGCCTTGTTACCTCCACATTTTGTGATAAAGCGTCAATGTCCACGACCATTGTCGCCTACCCGTGGTTTCACCGTCGTTCAAACACTTTCAATAGATGCTCACCACAGTAGCACACAAACAGCCTACCAAGGGCACAATTTTTTTCCGTACCGCATCGAGTGTTTTATTGCTAATTTAAAAATGAAATGAAGCATTTTTATTTTGAGATATGAGCCTCTTGTTATCGGTTCATATATGCCGTAATTACGAATGCTTATTTAGGTTCTTAATTTTCGAACGAATCTTCCGCATGTTTATAAACAAACAAAATTTAATTGTTACATGTTTTTTCCATTATTTTCCTTTTATTATTTTATTGTTATTATTAATTATTTTCCAATTGTAGAGAACACACAGCAACATTTTCCGTCGATTACAAAGATGCTGTTCTATACATCAAAGATACAATCCATAAAGGTTGCTAACTCCGTGATAGCTAAACTCTCGACTGCGACTATAAACATCGCAACCTCATTTGTATGGGCAAGTGGCATGAAAGCTTGAGTAAGATATCAACGCAATCGCCTGTACTTACAATCGTGATGCATTTAGAAATAAGCCTACACGTGGCTGTATTATGACATCAGTAATAATACAGCCAGTGAAAGAAAATTAAAAATGAATATTGAAGTCCTAACATTTTATGATTCACAGCGTAAGATTTTTTATAATTCTAGTCCAGGCCGCATAGATCGCGAAACACATAGAACTACTTCCAATGTAATGAAGTAATAGCGTTTGTGTAACATATCTCCTGTGAAAGCAACTGAAATTACTGTCAGAAATTTAACTGTTTATTTCTTATACTGTACTGCGGAATGTCAGCTTCTCATCCACGCTTCATTTCATCCTAACCACAACGTCTGCTGCCACAAACAGCTGTTGTGCGCCCATTGATACAATCACTGTCACCGACTAAAGGGGGACCACGTAATCACAATGTAAAAGATACGGAACCCTGCGATATGCGTATCTAACACGCTTTTCAATTTCAAATAAGCTGTGGCTTTTCGCAACAGAAGATTCATCTTCGTTGAGCTGCGTTATGTTAATTAACTGAGGCGACGTTTTGCCCGGACATCTTCCAGGCCGAATTCATATTAAAACCTGACAATGGAAAATGCCGCGCGATGGAAACAGAAACATAAATAAATAACAACTCCCATTTACCCGGTTACAAAAGTAGTAACATCTCTGGTATGTCTCTAGTTTATTTTATTGTTGTCGACCACCAGACAACACAGTCAGGAGTTAATCTGTTTCGGCTTAGAAGATGACCGGTGGTTTGGGGGTGAAACGTCGCGGGAATGAACCGACACAACGCCGCACGGCTCCCTGTAGAAGGAATGTGTGTGTGGCACCCCTCGGTGGCAGGTGAGCGACACGCGGCGCCACGGTCCTAATTACAGGTGAGGCCGCGCCGCCTGTCGTGATTGATGCTCCGCGCTACTAATTCAGCAGCTGCGCTCGCCCGGGCCCGTCGTGACCTGCCTAACCTGAATTACGTCACGCGTCCAAGTGAGTCGCACATACTTCAAGACACAGATTTAGTGAGTCTAATATACCGGTTGGTTATAGTTTAAAACTGGGTAACGGTGCCAATAAATAATTTCGCGGTTAATTAAATATTAAAGAACTATGCTAATGAGAGTATAAATTTAAAATAAGAGTTAATTAGAACCGCCAGTTTTCATGGTCCCATATTTTGTGAGCTGTGTCGTACAACTCGTAATCACTAGACTACGATGACTACTGATGACATGACACGCAATACATGTTGACCGCCTTCGCCCAACCGAGCCCGGTATTCTGGAGGACGCAGGTTCAACTCCCCGTCCGGCCACAAGTATGAATGGTTTCCCGAAATCGCTTCAGGCAGTTGCAAAAGGTCATGGCCGTATTCCTTTCTGGTCCTTGTCCTCAACCCTCTAAGCCAGGGGTGGCCAACCCAAATGACGTTGCGGACCACTTTGGTAATGCATCATAACTCCGCGGGCCGCATATAAAACTATGTATCCCCATATAATATTTAGACCCACTATAGACATTTTTTTGGGGTGAAAAATTGAAACATAATGAGTTATTATTATTGTGATTACTATTATTCTTACATGTAAACATATGTAATATAATAATAATAATGACACTAAACGCACATTATAAAGATATATATAACACTAAAAATGATAGATATAAAATGTATATAAATATAAATGAAATAAATTTTGAAAATATGGATGCACAAATAATTTATTTGTTAATAAATTGGTTTTCAATACTCTGGCTGTTATAAAATAAATATATTTTGTAAAACTGTGATGAATCTCGCGGGCCGGAATAGAATTCAAGGCGGGTTGGCCACCCCTGCTCTAAGCCTTTGATTGCCTCCACGCCGACCAGATGTAAGGTCCGAAGCAAAAAAAAAAAAAATTCCACTACGTTCGTAAGAAACGCTATGTTTAAGACCCAATTCATACAATGGAACCACGGCGCGGACGTCTGGCATAGGCGTGGAACTGGCGACGCACTGTTTGAAATCGCTTCGATGTGAATAACTAATACGATCCATACTGAGGTGGCGGGGCAATGGAGTGTCCCTTTGAGGTTAACTCCGTATCTCAAGTGGCGCACTGAAGGGCATTTCACGTGGATGACGAAATGGTGCATTATCTTGATTACCGAAATGCGTTGTCGTTTTGAGTTTTAACTTACGGTTTACTGAAACCATTGATAATTTTCCTAAAATTTACGATTTTAAACATTTGTAGTATTTATTACTGAATATAAATGAGGAAAGGTCGCTAGGAAGTCAAATGATACAGAAAAGTTTTAGAATTTATAATCAACTTTATTGGTATTAATTATTCCGTAGGGGAAGCTCTTGTTGCACATAGTATATTATTAAAAACTACTATTATCAATCCACACACTATCTATCGATATGGAATGGGTGCACATTCAAAGAAGTACTTGCACAGACAGTCCTTGATGTATGTTGTACTTTGTCTTCTTGGCTTTCATTAGGTGACTGGGTTTGCTGTTATAATATTCTCAGTGTGGCGTGTTGAATACTTCCCATTTTACTTCTACGTGACATAGTACATCACGCACATTATATGAATTGTTATGTCAACTTTGAAAGTAGCGCAACACATTAATGTATTCATGTGCCTGCTTTATGAAGGCACTGTAGGGAAGCACATTCTAAAGATCGTTTTCTCTACACAACCCCGCGTTGAGAATTCTGCAATCAATGGTTAAATTGTTGCGATTGCTTCATCTGTAACAGAAAGGGATGTTCGTTTTAACTCCAGAAAGAAGGTCAGGATTAGATCATATGAGAGTCTATTACTGGAAAACTGATACGTTTAAGGACTCTTTTGAAAAGAATCCTGTATAATTTACGATTATTTTGACGGAGCTTTGATTGTGAAATGTTTCTGATTGAAACTGGCAATACAGTTTGCTAAATTCTACTGCGCGAAAGAAACGTTGATTTATTTCAATCCATGTAACTGTGCTAGGTCTTGTAGCGTTCTGACCTCATTACCTGATTTAGAATTATAATTAATTTTATTATTTTAGTTAATTATCATGAAAGGTAGAACTTGCGTGAATACTTTATATGAGAAATCACAAATGGTTTTATTTCAATTACTGACATGACATATATAACAAAATTAGTTAAAATTAATCAGTTGTCCTTTTGTGGGCGCCAGGGTATTTTATATAAAATACACAAAAATTAAACAGTAAACGAAGTCAACATTTTGACTTCACTTCTGAAAGAGATGTTTGCTCCGGGCTATGAGAGTTCTTATCTGCAGGGTCGTAGCTGGGCAATGCTATGAACTTGAAAGTCTAGCTAGCACAGTATCCTTCATTGGCGATGTATAATTACCGAATGTACATGTCTGCCGCCACACATTGGATGACGGTCTTCTCTGCTATGGACCAGTGTAGCACAGTTCCTCAGATGTCGTCCTTTGCCTGAGCTCATCTGCTCAAACAAAATAGCGGGTGTCCGGATCCAGGCAGCAGCAACAGTCCCACTCACGAATAGACAGTCCAGAAATCACATCGTCGGAACGTGCTGGCCGGCCGGCATCGAATATTCCTTCACTCGTTCGTCGTGCCACATCAAAAACAAAAAATCCCGTTCGTCACTCTGTAAATCTACCTGGCTAGCACAATACAATACTCCCCTCTCCCAGCGTCGCATCACCCCAGCAAAACTCGCCCGCCATTTCTAGGAACCTGGCCAGCTGACATTCCTGACCAGCCGCTTAGCACCCACAAGCTAACTAAAATATTCTCCATTAAAAATAAATAAACATATAGTTTATTAACGTAACTAACGGTCACAAGACGCTTTCGTTACAGTCTTGGCATGAACTATAGCTGTAATTTTACTTATATCACCTGAAATAATTAAACCCCGCGGAGCGACTTAAAGTGTCTCAACGATATTCCTTTAAAACTAAAGAAATTAGAAACGCTGTATACTAGTTACCCATTTTAAAATTGAAGAAAAGTTCAGTAGCGACGGAAGGCTCTAATCAAATCGTCGACGGTTACAGAGCAACATGCCTAGACAGTTGTTTCTATGTCTAGGATCCATCAGTTTTCACGTCTGCAATCAACCAGTGCAGCGCAAGGTACGACCGTAATTGGTCAATTCCCGCTGTCCAAGCGGCAGCCCCTGATTACAGTAGACGACTGTAGGGGCCTTCCATTGTTTCAGCGTCACAAAAACTCTGTTCGAGAATCGCTCTGCAGACCAACATCACCACTAACTCCACCCATGACACTCATCGACTACTCGCTTCCTCCCACGTGTAAAGCCGCAGCATAAATTAATCGAAAAAAGTAGGATCTACACTACTTAATCATTTCGCCTTTTGCCTGGATTGAGGCGACACGTTATTGTGCATTGCGGAGCTCTAGATACGCAGTGTTAAGACAACACGCAGGTAGTATAAAGACATTCATAGATATTCAGAGAACAATTAACGGTTTTTAAGACAGACTACCCGATAATTAGAGAGAAACTGACGATTTCCTTAGGATGGGCTGAGATGTTCCTGAAACTCAGCGGAATTAGACCTCAAAGTTTCACCACACGGTACAAAAACTGTTATTTTATGTTTTAAATGACTATTTATTAACAGTGTGCAGTTTACTACATGTGTCTTTTTGTACATGTAGGTATTTGTATGACTTACATTTGTTGTCACTTTTACACTGTTATTTTGTCCGGTAACCATTAAGCAATATACTTTCAAGGAAACATATCACCGGACACGGTATCACAACTGTTGAATAACGAGAGCGTACTTTCACAGGTGAATCTAAATGTCAAAAAGAATGTTTCGTACAATTGTAATCGGAGCAACCCCTTAGAAAGAAAGATACATTATGTTCACACTCGTCTCGTGCGTCCCACGACACAGCAAAGTTTAAAAAAAGGAGTGTTACATCCCTAATTATCAATACTCTTGTAGAACTCTGTTAAGGCCTGTTCCCACGATCCCAGGTAAACGGAGGCGAGACGAGACGGGACGTGACGGGACGGGACGCCATGGGAACAGGGCCGCCTCTGCTAGCAGAGTCGAGACAGAGCTACCCACTTCGAGTCGGTATAGATCACAGGCGCGTGTAGCGATGCGATGTTGCCACTGGTTTACAGCAGCGGTGCGCTCCCCTACTGCTGCTGTAAAGTGCTCAGTGCCAGTGAATGTGTCACTTCAGTTCGTTTCGGTCCGTACTTTTGTGTTGTCGACTTGTGCGTGATAAATATGGAGTGATCAAATGAAATGATTTTCGAGTTTTTGAGTGCATACGAAGACGAACCAGCTATATGGAACACCAATACCGCAGAGCATAAAAACAGAAACGATTTATACGATGCGTGGACTAGAATTCAAAGTAAATTAAAGGATGGTAATATCCCGATTAAAGAATTAAAGAATAAAAGGATTAACTTAATGTCGTCTTATAGGAAGCTACGTAGTAGAGTTAAAGACTCCATGAAGACGGGCAGTGGTGCAGGAGATATTTATAAGCCTGATTGGCCGTTTTTTAATACCATGTCGACATTTCTGGATGCTGTATATATTCCGAAACAAACGAAGAATTCCGAGGTAAGTACATCTTATATATATTTAAAGTTTGCTTGTTTGGAGGGTTTAAACGTGATAAATTTTTAAAGTTTCTGTGCGATTTAACGTTTGAAGTTTTTGAAGCCTCTGTGTGTCACAGCATGATTCTAGATTATGTGTAGCAACTTACACGTGATTTAGTACTCAATATGCTCCAAGGAACAATCAAGTTAGAAATATCCAAATTGATCCTCAGTACCCATTTCTTTCTGTTTTCACTTACATTTCTCAATGAATACTACTCGTGTAGCTATGAAGTAATTTTTTTATGAGTCTAACAGTATTTATTTCGATATTGAAGGATAGTGCCAACTGTTTTAAAAAAGTTATTGAATTTGAGAGATATTTTATTGGTGTTAGCACATATATTAATTTTTTGCCAAAATTAGCTGTTAGCCAGAAATTGATATATTTTAAAGCCAGATTGTACACTGTATCACAGCAGCGTAAGTCAACATTACATAATTCTGTTAACAATACTTCTGAAACAATTTAATAGGATTCTATTCTTTTTATGGTTTCCAATATTGTTATCAATGTCTGACAGTTAAATTCATTTCTAGCAACGTTATTTTCATTGTAAATCCGTTATAAATCAGTGAAAGGCAATTAATTATCCGTTCACCATTCCCGAGCGACGCCGGGTACCATGGCTAATTTATTCATATTTAGCATTAATAAATATTTCAGCTATTATTTTCTAAAACAAAATTACATTTCTAGTCTTAATAATTATTTTGCCATGCAACTGCACCATCCGTTTGGAAGAATTCAGCAAAATGGTCTCTTACAACCTTGGCAGAAAGCGGAGGTTTCCTTGGTACATTTCTCAGTGGTTGTAATGAAGTAATTCCTTCTTGGTCATTACGCCATGAACCAGGTTGCACGACGCCAACCTCTTTATCTGCATCAAAGGAACCAACGGGAGTGTACACTGATCTTGACTTTTTAGAGCGTCTTAAGAAGTTGTGTAGTAAAGCACATGTCATAACAACGTCAGTCACACTGTCTGGTTGTATTAGCATAGGTTTTCTGAGGACTCTAAAAACAGCAGACATAATACCGAAAACGTTCTCAACTATTCGTCGAGCTCGTGAAAGCCGATAATTAAACACGCGCTCTTTTGATCCTTTATTGTGAGTTCCAGGATATGTTTTCATCATATTTTGAGTTAGAGCAAATGCGCTGTCTGCTACAAAAATATATGGCAGTGGCGTTTCTTTCATTGGCAAGCATTCAGCTGGAGGAAAATTTAGTTCATTGCCACAAATTTTTTTGTATAATTCTGTATTTCTGTACACGCCCCCATCACTTATTCTTCCTTGACACCCACAATCCACAAAAATAAAATTGTAGTCTGCGTCTACTAGAGCTAGAAGCACAATGCTGAAAGTGCTATGATAATTGATGAACTCGGACCCACTATGGATAGGACTTTGCATTAAAATATGTTTGCCGTCCAGTGCTCCAAGGCAATGAGGAAAATTCCAAATTCTGCTGAAATCTTTTTCTATTTTTAACCACTCAGATGTAGTTCGAGGCAACTGAAACAAACAAATTAGGTAATTGAGTATACAAAGTAAAGCAAGAAGCTAATTTTAATTTTTTTTAGGGCCCTGAAGATAAAGAAGATACCGAAGAAGATGATAAGGAAAACGATGTTGGAAACGATGAAAAGAAACAAGAAGAGGCTGGAGGATATGAACAATCGTTTAAAGAACCTAAACATCTTCCAAAACGTTCAAAAAGAGAAGATATCGAAAAAAAAATGGATGAAGCCTTCAATTATTTTAAGCAAATGAGCCAAAAGCCAGAGCGAGATGATTGTGCCTTGTATACAGATTTATTGTGCAAAAAACTGAGAGGATTGCAAGAGAAAGTACGAGAAATTGCAATGCTTGAAATTGATAGATTAGTTTATCAGTTGAAAAACGAAACACAAATATATCAGCCACAGCCTTTTATTCATAGTTCCCACAATCAATCTGCTTTTCCACAACCATTGCAACACATGCAACATTTTAATTATTCACAGCAGTTGCCAAGTTCCTATTCACAATCACAGCCCTTTAATTATAATTCCCACCATCATTCTGCTTCTCCAGAACCATTACAATACACGCAACATTTCAACTATTCACAACAGTTACCAAGTTTCCATTCATCTCCTTCCTCAAAACCATCATCAAACATGGAAAACTCTAATCATTCACAACAGACACCAGATTTCGATTCATCCCTTTCCCCACAACCATCATCAGACACGAAAAGCTGTAATAATTCACAACAGTCACCTAGTTGAAACCATCTATTTCTCTACTACTAGTTAAAAAAAACCACATCAATAACTTAAAAAAACCAACAAAAAAAACAGTTGAAACAATTTTACGAATTGGAAGTTAGAAATATGCTTAAGTGATTCAATTTAATGACCTAATTATTGTTTATCTTAATTATGATTAATAAGTTAATATTTCTTGTGATAATTCCTGTGACAACGCTCTGCAAACATCAGTAACACTCCTTGAAACGGTTTGGACAGATACTTTAAAAAGATAAGAAAGGCTATGGTAGCTGTCTCCTGTTGCCAGAAATCTCAGAGCAATTGCAAGCCGTTCTTGAACAGGAATACATTTTCTCATGTTTGTATCTTTTTTTGCAATGTGAATGCCAATTTTATTTAGAAGAAATTCGTAGTCTTCTATAGACATTCTACAGAAATTTTCAAATTTCTGACTCGGTTCTTTAACAAAATCACTTAACATATCCGATCCATTGTATCTGAAATTTTTGTAAAACATGTTAATTTGTAAAATTAATGGAATAAATTAACTATCTGTTTAAATTATATGGAAAATAACTTACCTCGACCGGCTCTTATTAAATGACGACACCCACCAACGTCTTTTCTTCTTCTTTTTATCTTTGTTCAGTAAACAGTACGCACTGAATAATACAAAAGCGGCTGCAGAAACAACAGCGTTTTCTCCTTCTCCTTCACGTGGCATGTTGGATGGTAGCCCAAACGACACTAGGCAACGTGGTGAGGTTGTGGTGGCGAGGACTGGAGGCCTACCTGCGGCCCGCGGTCGTCCCTACACTTCGTCCCGTCTCGTCTCGCCTCTATTAACGGGGATCGTGGGAACCCACCTTTAGAGATACATTATCCACGGTCCGCGGTCACACGACATGAAAGCGAAAGCAACGCGCTGGTCACTGCGCTGCCGAGTCCAAATTCCCTTCGTTTGAATATTTGTCTTGCCAGTGCACATCAGATAGGAAATTGCGCTTACGATTTCACGGGTGTTAACTGGTTTTTAGTTGTCAGGCCTTGGATCACGATGGAGGTTTCAGTAGGCTGTATTCGCAATCAGTGTGTTAAGATGATTTCCCACTTGACAGTAGTCGCGCGATTAACTCTCGAGAGATACTCTCAGCGATATTTCCATTTGAGAGTAGATTTTGGCTAGCCCTACTCTCGAGAGCACTCTTCGAGCTGCTCAACATGATAGTTCTCGCGGCAATTCTCCGAACCATGTCCACTGTAGATCAGCAGATAGTAGTCAAGATGGCGGCGCACAATAGAAAGGTAGCAGCAGCTGTGATCGTAATGGTTACTACTAAACAGAGATAAAACAGAGTAGCAAAAGCTGCTGCGTTAAGACGTCGACAGACAACGAAACAGTGTATGACAATTCGGGAAATCTCACGCAGAATTGTCTAGTTCTCCTACGCGCCTTTTCATGTGACCCGATAATCAGTTTTCGTCTACAAACACTTGGAGGGTACTACAGTAGGTCGTGATATCGCTCCAAACAACAAGTGAGTGGTCAAGCGAAAAGGAAGGATGACAAAGAGTAGATCGGTGGTTGGTTTGTGACTGACACGCAGACTGACTGCGGTTGCTCTTTGTTAACGCTGTGTCAGCAGCTGTGAGAGCGTCCCCTGCAGCTGGGCACGCCCGCAGCACACGCTGCAGCCCATCAGCTGTACGTAACTACGGCGCGTGCGTCGGCAGGGCAAGGTGGAACGTCGCTCACACGTAAACTAGCTAACGGGTCTCTCGGTACTCGTCTGTAATAGCTGCTCAGATCGTATTACTTGCTCCTAGTACAGCGTGATATTGGTTTCTTTCACTTTCTCTCCGCAGGGGAGAATATTGATCCAACATCCAAGGTAAGGATCACACTTGATAAAACGATAGGACAACAATATGAAGAAAACAAACGTTCAGAAAAATAGGGGATATTAGCACTGTGCAAAAACCAAGGTATTCATTGAAATTGTCTTTAATATTACAGTGCCTATCTGAACACCTGAAAGATACGTCATTCGACCATGGCAATAATCAAATATATTCAGAATCACTGCAACGAATCGTGAACGTTTTTGGCCTGGTGACATGGAGCTGTGTCGTTCTGTCTGGGAACATGACCAAATGCTCCAAGGGACTTAATGTAACCATTTCCACTCAATAGACTGTTCAATTTAACCAGAGGTCTAAGTTCTTACCATTTAAACAAAGACCACAGCGGATGGAGCCACCACCAGCTTGCACAGTGGGCTCGTGGGGTCTGCACCACTCTCGAAACCTGCCAATAGATCTTACCGACTCGAATCGTGACTCTTGGTGACGCAACCTTTTTCTAGTCATCTAGGGTATAATCGATATGTTGACGATTTCAGAGGCGGCGCAGCCGATTGCGTTTTGTCTGCTGAGGCACTCGCGACGATCCTCTGCCATTTCCCATCAGTGACTAATTTCGCTGCACCGGCCGCACCGACTCGACCCGCATTGGTTTTGCGGTTCTGGTCGACGCAGACGTCGCAGGTTAAGGAGACGTGACTGGAAACTGCGTCGTCCACGGCGCGAGGTAACGAGGGGGATTACGTATTCACGGCGCACTCTTGACTCTGTGGAGCGAGGAACGTTGAATTCAAGAACAATTTACGATATGGAAGGAAGTCTGCGTCTAGTGCCAACTACCACCCTGCGTTCAAACTCGGGTATTTCATGTCGTGCGACCATAATCATGTCAGGAAATCTTTCATCTAAAATGACTCACAAGAGTACAAATAAAAGCCCGAACACTATATGGCATATTTATACGTTTCTTCCATGGTGATACCGCCATCTGCATCTTCCTATTTCATAACTTTTGACACCTCGCTGTATGCCTTCCACACTACACGTACTCTGCTAGAACGTTTCAGCTAAGGTGTTCTGTCTTTTTAATATATGTTTTTTCAGGCAGATTGAGCTCCATTATAGACGTCGTAAAAGGATAACCGTTTAAATATCCTAATTATCTTGTCCATTAGCTAAGCGGACAAGGTATTTGAGGTAGGAACAACGGAATGAAGGCGTTTAGCAATGCAGTGGGATCTGTATTTCAATCCTGGTGCCGGAGCACACATGAATGGCTAATATCAGTTTTTTAAGATAATACGTGGTTTCATCTCACTACTCGCTAGTGTTGTGGTGCTCAGTTCTTCCAAGATTTTTTATTGTTATACTCCGAACCAAGGGATAGTATTTCATGGAATATAAACTAAGTAGCTGTTACCCGCGACTTCGTACGCGGGATTTAGAATTTGATTGCTAGAATTGGATACACAAAGCTGAAAGTTACCTAAGATATGTCGGCATAATATGACGGGAACGCTGTCGATATACCATTCTACCGTCGAACCTGTCTCATTTATTCATATAGGAAAAAAAGTATCCTATTTCCTTCCTAATGATACAAAGTATATCGGTATAGTTATATACACACACACACACACACACACACACACACACACACACACACACACACACACACACACACACACACACACACACACACACACACACACACACACACACACCGCTTAGGGCACTATTCTACCGCCAAAGATTTGCCAGAACAAAGTACCCTTACTACAGAATCCTAGGCTTGGCTTAAACTATGAAAAACCATTCATAAAATTTTTTGGTCCCAGTGAGGTTTGAACCCGAAGCCACACGGGAGTTTTCTTAGGAAGCAAGCACGTTACCACTGCGCTACGCTGCCATTGCTCTCTAACGTTACGCATTACAAACACATATAGATATTATGCGTTTGTTTTTCACAGTTCATAATTTAATGACAATACTGTATGTTCTTATCTATACAGAATATGGGATCCCATGTCCATACTAATGTCAATTAGCATCTCCTTGTCAAATTTCATCACGATTGGAATAGCTGTTTAACCAAAGAAACGTAACAAACAGACAGAGTTACTTTCGCATTTATAATATTAGTATAGATGAAGTCTTAAGAGGTTCGAGTGTACGAGATGTGTAACCTGCTGCCTTCCATTGCTTTATGTTTGGTGTAGTATGCGTCGTGCTTAGTGCCTCACGCTCAGTGCACACACGGTCCACATAGACCGAGCTCCGCGCTTTGTGGTATAGGCCTGGCAGCTTCGTGTATGGGACACTGGGGGAGGTACGGCCACAATCAATAGTCTCTCGTAATCCCCCAGGCGAATACTGCTACGGTCCCTACTTACCGTTTCATAACTGTTTCATAACTGTACGTAACACAGAACCAATCACACAATACGCAAGGCTTACACTATTCACAGGCAGATGGTAACTCTCACTGACAGCCACCGTAACCACTCCAAAGAGTCGCACAGGGAGAGAAAAACCAAGCAACAGGGTCGATGTTTTGAGTAAATATTGGCTGCCTCCAAATATTTACATTCTTCGCAGAGTCTTACAAAACAATATTTTTAAAACCTCAGTGGTAACTCTTTTGTTAGATCGTCGTTTAACTGAGAACGAAGTCGAGGAAACCATTTACTAGTACACGACATGCCCCGTCTTCGCTAGTCACTAGTAGATCCTTGAGGAGCAGAACCGCGTATTAACGTAAAGACGACTTGGCCTTACGTTAACAGGTTGTCAGATGAAATTGTGATGCGGCGTACGAAGTTACCTGTTAGAACTTCTTGGCTTACAGGTCTTAAGACTGTTAATCCATCAGCGATGTAGTTTGTTGGCAGAACTTGTTATGTGGAAACTGTTTACGCCGCCAACACAACTTGCAAAGCCGCTGCGCTGTAATGGCGTCTCGGGCTTAACACCCGGGCCATGTTTAAATTACGAAACCATCAGCGGCGCAATTAACGTAGTATCCAATAGTTTACTTCACTAAAAATTCCGATAAACACCACTTTCGACATGAGCTTAGGATTCTCACATATCACAGTAATATGTAAAATAACCAGACCACCGAATAGTATTTAATATGCCTAAATAAGTGATGTATGAAGCCTTCAGACCGAACCGGTATCGAATTCGTCAATATGACCGCTGTAGTAAAGCAGCTGATTTCACATTAGCTCTTCTCCTAAGTTCAGCGCGTGTGGGACATACTTCAGAATGTTTTAAGTTTATTCAATTCCATTCAGACCAGTTTTATTAATATTTGTTGCTGACAAGTTTCTCACTGTATCGCAAGAAAATGTTTGAAACAAAAGGAATTAAAAATACGCAGTTCAAAATACATCTGCCATTCTTCTCGCAGAGTTTAAATCATGCGAATTAAACAAGGATCATTTGCATGATCGACTGACATCTCCGAAGTCGAAATTAGGTAGTTCAGGGTTTAGCACTCCACTATTCTACTCTTCAAGATACATGATTGACTGCATTCCACAGACCAGCCGCACAGTTTCATACTTAATTACCACCAAAATTAAAGAAGAATGCAACTTATAAAATAAGTGCTACATGTATGGAAACTTACTTTTTTCACGTTAATCGCATAAAGGATTTTAATCTTCTTTTTCACCGAAATCTGCAACATATGCATCAATAGTTCTGAAGCTAAAAAATTTAATTTTCTTTTATTGCTATTGGTACCGATACTTAACTAAGTTGTGCTTGGCAAGCGCAAAGCTGATAAAGTTTTTTCCGGAATTAATTTTTTCACTCTTTGCGTTTTCATTAGAGAATGTGCTGATAGTCCTGAGATTTATTATGTGTGCGTAATAACCCACATTTAATTCAGTTCCAAGTATGTAATGTATTTTGGTTATACGTTTTAGGTTAACATCACTAAAACGACTTCATTTGAAGTGGTGCGCCCATACAATAAGTTAAGACTTCCAGGTATCACTTGCCAGTATACGGACTGGTTTTACGCTGTGTGACGGAGGCGGGTGAGCACTTGAAGGGAGCTGAGTCACTTGTTGTCTCTGTCGCGGAGCTGTGTCAGCCACGGCGGCGCCGCTCCGCCTGCTATCGATCCTCGACAATTGTCGACCCGCGACACTGACTCACACGAGGGGAGGGGCGACAGACGGCCTCGATTGCCTCACAATTTGCGGACCTGTTATGGCGCTATGTGACGGGGACAAAGCTGTCAAATTTCTGCAATTCGTTACTGTCGGTTCACTGAAGCTAAATTACGAACTAAATCTAGGGCGGACTACGCAACAGCTACAGTCCTTCTGGCACCCGCGTACGTCCGCGGCTCAGAAATAGCTTTTACACTGTGGATTTCTGTACGAGTGTTGAGTATATGTAGTAGAGCCATCTCGCGTAGATTCACATATTACAGCTGAAGGAACTTTCTGGCCTCGCATTCGGGAGAACGCGGATTCGAATTCCCGTTGGTCCATCCAGATTTGGGTTTTCCATGGTTTCCCCAAATCACTCCAGGCGAATGCCGGAATCCTTCCTTCAAATAGGCCATGGCAGAATTCCTTCCCGTTCCTTGTATTCTGTCCTTTCCCACCCATAATTATATCGACGTCTACGAAGCGTACAGATAGTGGATACTGCAAAATATGATCATTCATATCCGCTATCGGAAGTCAGTGCTTATACAATCAGACGATCTTACATAAGAACATGTAAGCTGCTGCACCAGTTTCAAAGCTACTAGTTTCCCGGCAAAATAAATACTGCCCTCTGCAATGCCGTCAAATTCCGAAAGTGTACCACTTGGTCTCATACTGAATTTCTACGGGCTCTCCTCTAAAAGCTATGCTTTATGTGTGTAAGGTACTGTAGGGCACGCCATCGTCCAGATTTCCCATAAAGTAAGACCACTGGACAAGGGTAGGATAGACACGACAAATACGGATACCGGAACAACTTGAAACTCTGCACATTACATTTAGGAGGATGAAATAAATTTCTGGGTATTCAACCAATTATGTCATACGCAAATATCTGCTTTTAACACACAAAAAAATCCTGAATTCCTGAGCTTGCAGAATTTACAAGCCATAGTGAACTCGCTTAAGCTGATTGCATATATAAGCTCGTACATATTACCTTTTTTTTTGTCACACTCATTAATTCTGCACAAATATTTAGATTAAGTATATACGTTTTAATACCACGGGACATGAGTCCCGGTCATTAAATAGTGTTTCATTTTGTTCGTAAAAATCATAATATTACTAACTAATAATTACAATTTGTTTAAATAGCATTCCAATGCAATAAAAAATCTCCAGTTTTCACTACAAACATATAAATTTCCTTGTTTATTATTGAATTTGAATACAATTTCCGCAGAACTTTCTGATTTGTTACATTTGAAGATACTTAAAAAACAAATTCACATAACACAATCAATAACTTCGTTACCCGTTTCTTACCGAAAAGAGTGTAGTGTGGTTTTAATACTCTTTACTTTCCACATAGAAAGCGAATTCAAAAGGTGCAGAGCATTACATTCCTCATATTTGTTCCTTGTCTGAAGTTACGTACTATTTTATCCGAAAATCTTCTCGGCTTCAAACATGGATTGTAACAATTTTAGTTCCAAGCAACAACGACCAATTTAAGGAAACAGTGAACAATGTAAATCTGGATGACTGGACGGGTGTTCGAACCTGTCTTCTCCTGAATGCGAGGCCAGAATGTTACCTCTCACTCACCACGCTCGGTTAGCAGGTATCGAATTTGTTCAATATATATATATACAGGGCGTTCGCCGGAAAACGCAACCCTCCCAGTCTGTTGCCGTCGGCAACTTGCTCGGACAGCGGAGCCAGCAGTTTCCGCCACGCGGCACCGTGAATCACCGCACTGTTTAACACCTCCGCTGCCCCAACAGTGCAGTGCAGTGACCCTTACATTGTTAAGAACGGTTTCTTTGCATTGTAGCTAGTTTGTGACTTCAGTCTTTTATTAATCAGTGTTGTGAATAAACGTTTCTTTGCGGTTTGGCTGGTTTGGGGCTTCATACTCTTACTAATCTGTACCGTGTTTGAGTGTGAGTAAAATTATGGTACGTTACAGTTTGCAACAAAGAATATTTCTCTATGATACATATGTGAAGAAGAAGTCGTTTAAAAAGTGTCGCAGTAAATTTCGTCGCGAATATCCTGGCGCTTTACTGCCAGCTAAATCAACAATTCTGCGTCTGGTTAAAAAAGTAAGAGAAACGGGTTCATTTTTTAACAAAAAGAGACTGTCGGTCGACCGTATTCTCACAGAGGAGAAAATTGACGATATCGCTTTTCGACTAGAACAGTCACCCAAAAAATCATTAAGTCAGTTAGGGCAGCGTGTGTCTCGAAATATGTTCAGAAGATGTGAAATGTGCATTACACAAGAGTGTCAACACTTCCAGCATCTTTTATAAGGTAAGCTAATGAATTACGTCACATTTAAATGCTTAGCACATACAAGTTTATGGAATAGTCCGCGGCCGACGGTCGAACAATGCCGGGAGCTGACCGCTCGCTCGCCGCGAGCAGTTTCTTCCTTGTAGCGCTAACAGTGGGTTGCGTTTCCCGGCGAACGCCCTGTATATATATATATATATATATATCGCGCACTGCGAAGACAGAGAGCTGAGAGCAGACAATGATTAGGAACAAAGGTAAAGGAAATTAAGTGACGCTTAGAGTTTTACAGCTGAAGTGCGCCCCTGCTCTGTGATGTGCAAGTTTAGATGGCGCTGTGGTCAGTACGCTGGCTTCGTTAACTTAGCGCAAGCAAGGACGCTGACTTACCTGTATTCTCTCTATTTTGCTTTCAAATTGTGACATAATGCTTTCACACTAGTTTTTTAAACTGATTGAAGTAGCGCAAACAACTGCTGAAAGCTGCTGACTTTTCAAATTACTAATTCATAAGGAACAGTGCAAATTATTAATTGGCAGTAACATTTTTATTGTAATTTTATGAGCTCTGAACTGCTCGAGACAAGACCATTGAAACGCAACGGCCGTCTGCCACACTAGTTCGTTAAGGGAGCGTGCACAAACCACGTAGCTCCATTTTGGCCTCCTGTGAACCCCCCTCCTCCCCCCACGTAGCCCTACGTGGCTTTTGCCTCTACCCCCCCCCCCCCCCACGTAGCACGTAGCTTTTTTTCCGTTTTGATTCCAGAAGAAATTTTTTACTGTTTTCTCTTATCAGACTATTGTAAATTACATACGGAGATAGTTAACTGAGGAAAATAAATATTAACATGCTATTGTGAGTTGTGTTCCTCATTTTAACTGTGAAAAATGTTATGTAAGGAAAGCTACGTGGCCTGGCTCGGAATCCCCCCTCCCCCCACGTAGCCCAGCGTAGCCTTCCAGCCAACCCCTCCCCCCCCTAGACCGAACCACGTAGTTTGTGCACGATCCCTTAACGGCGGGGTAGCGTGACCGCCTCTCGCTACTGACTAACCATTCTCCACCAACACAGCGCAATGTGCAGTAAAAAACAAAACAATAATGCGTTGTTTCGCCGCACACGGCGATCTGATATGCCTCGCTGCCGCTCTTAAAACGTAAGCGATCTACGAGGATGTGTGCAACACGGCATATTGAATCTCACCGAAAAAAGTACCGATTAAAGCGCGCGCATTAACAGAGAAGACAGATTAGCAATGTTGTGGCTGGACTAACTACACTATAACACTAAATATTTAATAAGAGTCTGGTGTCTCGACGTCTTAATAACGTGAGGAGCTTGGCTGTTTAATATACTGAAACGTCATCCTGCTGTGGCCGGTTATCGATCTATATTTATTAGTTTAAGGGTTAAGTAGGTAAGTATCATGCAATACTGGAGGCGGCTGACGTACCCATGAGCTACGTATTGGAAACTAACACTGGGGATGAGGGGATGCCGTAAGGAGAAACTTTTGGCACCAATTAAACAACAAAAAACTTTGAGACCATCGGAGCCTGAAAGCCATAAGCAGTTAAAACATGATGAACAGCTGATTAAAGTTTATTACAAGACACCTCTGAAGCATCGTCAGGGCTCTGGTACTGTGGAATAGTTTCCTTTCTGATCTTATTTATACGATACATCACAGTGTCTGACCGTCGAAAATTATTTAGACCGTTTTGAGAACTTTCATTCTGAGTAAAGATCATTTAATATATTGAAAACTCTATGGAAAAAAAAAAAAGCCTCTACGCTTTATAACAGGTTACAGTTAACCATCACGATTTGACCGAATGGGTTTTTCCACTTTTTTTGTTTAAGGAAGGAGGGTGGGGGCAATTTAAGAGAGAATAGCGTGTTCACATGTGTATTCAAACGGTGTAAGCGCTTGAAGGTATGTTAAGCGTTATTAGTTCTAGTAGTTCTGAGACGGCAATTGGGATCTCTATAGCATTCGTCTGATGTCCTATATGGCACACAGCGTGGTGGGTGAGCCATAACGCTGGAGCCTGGCATCCGGCAAGACGCGGGTCCAAATCACAGTCCGGCCATACAAAGTTCAGTTTTTAGTGATTCAGGAAATCACTTCAGGTGATTGGAGGGATGGTCTCTTCAAAATACCATGGCCGGATTTCTTCCCGTTTCTGGCCCCATCCTCACCATGCTTTTCCATTAATGCCGTGAGACCGAGGATGGTGGTGTAACGGATAGCGTTCTGGCCTCGCATTCGGGAGGACGGCGGTTCGAATCCCCGTCCGGGCATCCAGATTTGGGTTTTCCATGGTTTCCCCAAATCACTCCAGGTCAATGCCGGGATGCTTCCTTCAAAAGGCCATGGCCGAATTCCTTCCCATTCCTTGCCCCCATCCTTTCCCGTCTCTAAAGACCACGTTGTTAAAAAGGGACGTTAAACTGTTACAAAAAAAAAATGCCGTGAGGTGAAAATGGGGGTGGGGGGGTGGGGGAGGGTCCGACGTAATCTCACGAGGGAGGAGGGGGGGTCAACGGAAATCTCACGTGAGATTTTGAAAATCTTGTAGGACTGACGACTTTAGGGGAGCTATTTCGTCCAAAAGTAGGGGTATAACCGCTCTTGGGGGGCATCCATAAATTACGTGAGGTGAAATAGGGAGGGGGTCCTGCGATATATCACCAAATCTCACCAAGGGGTAAGGGGGGGGGGGGGAGGTCTACGGAAATCTCACGTGAGGTTTTGTGAAAAAGTTTTTCGACTTTAGAGCTAAAAAAAAAGTCTAAAAATTGCGCGAATGTCGATTTTAGGGGGTATTTCGGCTAAAAGTGGGGTTGTAACGGGATTTCGAAGGGTGAGACCTAAAAAAAAAAAGAAAAAACAGGTCTTCAAAAGTTTCGAGGGCGATGACTAGTGGAGGGGGGGTTCTCACAGACCAGATCTCACCATAAGGGGGGGGGGGGTCCGGCCAGATCTCACGAAATCTGACCAAGAAAGGGGGGGGGTCTGGAAATCCGGAAAAACACCTCACGTAATTTATGGGTGTTCCCTTGGAAGCATGAGACCTAAAAAAAAAGTCTCAAAAAGTTACGAGCTCGATTAGTAGGGGGGGGGGGGGGAATGTCTCCGTCGAAATCTCACGTCATTTTAGAGGAGGCGTCCGACCAGATCTCACGAAGTCTCACCAGAGGGGGGAGGAGGGTCCGGAAAAATACTTCACTTCATTAATGGAAGCCTCCTAATGACTTCGTCGTCGACGAGCGGTAAAGCTCGAAGCAAAAGCAAACCAATATGGCACTACTAACCACTTCGTATCATACTGCAGCGTCAACTAGAAAATGACCTACATCTTAACTTAGACGTTTACGGGTTTGTTCCTGTTAAGTGCACTGCTTGGTACTCAAATAACATTAATTAAGATATACGTAATAGGTACTACAATTTGTATAACTCATAAGTGAGGAATTATTGAAATAATTAATACCCCGCATTCAGCAAGAGTTCCTCCCTCAGTCAAACCTTTCTAGATTTTCGAAGGTCATTCCAAGCAAGTTCAGATATGGCTCTTTCCACAAAAGGCTGTTCCAAACTAGCTCCGCACCTGGTACATATTACAGATCAAGTAGGACGCTCACTCTGCCGCTAATATAAAGTGAAGTACGTGGTTAAATAACGGTAAGTTAAGCTTTCCGGGTATTTAACTATATTGGTAGCAATTTGACGCCCCCTGATAATGTATCCGGTGGGCACTTTTCATATCGTCGTCTAAGGCTACAAATGGAATACGGAATGCGTTAGACTTGATAAAAGCTGTGCCACAGCAGGCCGCACAGTTTGAGGAATGCCAGCAGGTGATGTTCCGTCTCTGGCTTGGCGCCCACCCTCAGCTGGCAGCACCTGTCAAGTCGTGACCTGCTCTGCACACAATGGCTTGCATAGGGCAGGGAGGTTCAAACAGCCCAACGCAGCGATGACACACGCTCAAGTCAACGAACAGTGCAGTATGATCGACATTTCCAAATTCTTATTTCCAAAATAATTGTTCGGGACCAACATGGATTACGAAGAATACGTCGTATGGAATACACAGAAGTGATGAAAGTTATAGTTATACTGTAGTAATATATTCTAACCTCCGTTTTCTTCTACAGTTTTTACCTTCCACAGTTCCCTTCACTATCAAATTAACTAATCCCGCATGTCTCATAATATTCTGTAAGACTCTTCCACAAACTTCTTTCCTCATCCATAATTTCTAAGAGACGTTCATTTCGTAAGTATGAAAAAGATACAGGATGGTGGACAGTTCTGCAGGCACTTGGCTTTGATTATCCGTAGGTGGCCACTAAAATTTCGGTAGATTGGGTACTAACTAGAAGACTGAAACAATATTTGTTGAAGAGAGAGTGAAAATTAAGAATACTTTTTATTTGCAGGTCTTTAAAATTCGAAATACAAAACAATATACTACATTGTAAGTAAGAAATATCGTCACTTTCATTACTTCTTTTAGGGACCATACATTTTCTTCGTTGACATTAAATGAAGCATATATTCTGTAACAGGAAATGTTAAAAACTGTGACCCCTTTGATTCTCGGATATTGGTTATGCCTTCTCGCAAGGCAGTGCTTTCTAAGCCGTGCAAACGAGCGTGTCGCCGTGCTACGATAGTTCTGCATTACGGTCTTTTAACCTATAAAATCTGTAATCAAACAAAATTTGCGCTTTATTTTAATCGTTGGTTCACACGAGCGGTTGCAAGGAAACGATTCACAATTATTGACAATTCTAAAATGCATTAATACTATACGCTCAAAGTTTAACAAAACACCAATGTAAGAAAAAATCAACAAATAGTAAAAAGTAGCAAACATCCGGAGATATTTTAACAAAAACCGGAATTCCTAACTTTAAAAATAAAATCCGTATATCTGTAGAATTGGCAGCACTGAAGGTGCGACCGATTTTAAGACAAGCAGGATTGGTTAATTTCGAAGACGAGGAAACAGTCGAAAGTTAGAACTGTAGAGGGAGACAGAGATTAGATAACATGAAGGAATTAGGTTGTAAGGGATATGCTGAGATGAAAATGTTAGCGCAAGATAGGAAGATTGCAACAAACCAGTCGACAGACTGATGACAGATAAAAAAACAGTAATGAACAGGAATGGTAGTAATACAGTACTATACTTTTCATTTCTGCTTCCCCTAGTATTACAATTTCTAGTTGGAGTGAGCAGTGAGCAGTAGCGCTCTGACCTCGCATCCGAGAAGACGCGGGTTATAATCCCCGTCCGTCTATCCACGTTTCGGTTTTCCATGGTTTCCCGAAACCGTTCCAGGTGAAAGCCGGAATGGTTCCTTGAAATGGCCATGGCCAAATTCCTTCTGATTCCTGGTCCCCAGTCCTTTCCCGCTTCTAATGACTTCGACATCGACAAAGCGTAAAACCTTAAAGAAAAAAAATGTTTTTCCTAAGATGACTAATCGCTTTCTGTCTGCTAAGATGTTACTTACTGATTCATACTAATTCTTCTAACGTTGTCCGCAATCGTTTTATGGTTTACACGGTCGAATCTTTGAGACACTATTTATTTCGTCAACTTCGTGCCTCGCCCGCCTCCAGATTACTTTCGCACAATCCAATTTTTTATTCAAATTCCAAACCATCACCTTCATCTTCTTGCAAAAATAGATTGTTTATTGCTTCCTGAGGGAAGGAAGTTGGTATTGTTCAGAGGGCTATTGTTAACGCCACACTCATCAATACAGTACATGGATCGTGCTATGTGGTCACAGACGATGGACAACTGAACCAGTTGAGGTAGACACTCTGCTTCAGCGTTGTCTGCGGTGGGGATACACGCGGTACCTATCGGCCAGGTGTAAAGCAGGGGAGAGTAGAAAATCAACGCCTGCTGCGACCGACCTCTCCAGCCCCTCACCTTCTTGGCTGCTTTCATGTTGTTGCTTAAAATATAAGGCGACTTTCACAGGGATCTATATTGGCACACACTGGAGACTGTGAGAGGGGCGGATTGTGTACCGTGTAAAAATGCTGTAACCAGCTCATTACAACAACGCGAGCCGTTTCTATCCCAAACAGAGATATGTTTTCTAGAAGCGCCAGCGAATAGTATTCACCACCTCTCTTTGTTTTTAAACAGTACTGCCTAGATAAAACATAATATAAGCAATATATACTTTGTACACACATATACGCGTCTAATATGAAAGTGGTACAAGAAAAAAATATTTATTTTGTAAAATTCGAAAATACTTATTGTATAAAGGATCTGACACGACTTAACACGTGGAAAACAGACAATATAATGACGAACTTTCAAAACGATGCAAACTCTACAACGCACAAAGGAGACATTGCCAAAATAAATTAAAAACAGCTTAGTGAGAATACGAATACAACTAGTTTTATGCTGTTTCTTGCTGCGGCCTTCAAAACATGGGGAGACTTACTAGTGTTGGCTTTTATTTTATAGGAGACTATTTATATGCAAGATGAGAGGTGACTACATTCCAAGAGGCCACATTCCGTGAGCTGTCCAGTTGTATCGGAGTCCATCTACGCTCCCTGGTTAGTTGACGGCCTTGGTGGAGATGCACACGTGTGCTCTCCTCTAGCTAGCTGCAGGCCTCGGCAGTGCGGGGCTAGCGAGCTGGCTTCGGGCTGCGGGGGTGGTTTCAACTAAGTGTTGTGTGCCTCCTGTGTTGTCCTTTCCCTTGAGACTATCAACAATACTAGATAAGCCGAATATAATTCAGGAAAATGACACACGATGATGCTGGCTGAATGGCTACAAAGCTGATTGCCATAAAGAAAAAAGACAAACAAACAAACTAGCTAATTCCTTCTTTGTGCTTTTAGTGTTATGCGGCTACTTGAGTAAATATCACTATCTCTGAAAACTTTTAACCAAAGATATTTGCATAGCAACGGTACTCTGAAAAGGTAAGGTTGTTGCGTCTTATGTCAGCAAAAATTTCTTGAGCAAAAGCAGTATCAAATCAGTTGGTTTTTTCCTTCTTACACATTTCCATTCGTGCTTATGCGGCATACTCTACAACTGGTTATATGTAATCTGCCAAAAAGGAAATCGCTGCTCCTTAAATTCTCCTTACGGTAGCGACTGAAAGAAAAAATTGGAGCCAGTATAGTAACCGGTGCGTAAATGTGTTAGCCAGTGAAACGTTTGAATCTTCGTTTTTGTTTCCAACACTAATTCCAATAATTTATTGACTAGAAGTGGATGCATATAAAAACTAAAATGAAGTAATAAATATGTGTGTGACATTACTGTCCGTTGAGCCGGAAGGGAAATATCGCCATATGACAGTTTCAGTTGGCTGCGATGAGCAATGATTAATGAGACGAAGAGAATTTTATAGCAATACCCGAGAAAGAGGTTTTCCCAATAACTAATCATTTGCCGCAGTGGCTAGTAACCACAATAATTTTAACAATAGTGCATAAGAGAAACAGCACAAAATTTCTTCTGAAATTAACAAGGAAACAAAAAAATGTCACTTGGGAGGGAAGAGGGGGAGGTGTCAGGGTAAAAGCCATGTTAGGATGCGTGGCAGGGAGGCGGCTACGTAGTTTATGGAGGATACCTTATTTGAAGCAGATAATTGACGAGAGCTTGTAATGCGTATCTGGAGGAGGCCTCAGACGACTCGAGAGGCTGCCGACAAAGCTCCGCCTTCACCGGCCGACGGCTTATCTGCGTAACGAGCACGGCCGCAGGTCTAAATCGCGACCCGCACTCGTTAAGCCAATTAATGAAACATCGCTCCGCGCCACTAATTGGCTGACGGACGCGAACCATTGAAAACAGAGCCAACCACATCACAAGCACCACAGCTCCTACGTCACTGACTGCTTCTCCCACAGGTCGACACGAAGCTGCTACCGTGCGAGGTGGGTGAACTGTTAACGTTCTGGCCTCGCATTCGGGATGACGCCGGTTCGATTCCCCGTCCGGGCATCCAGATTTGGGTTTTCCATAGTTTCCCCAAAATCACTCTAGGCGAATGCCGCGATGCTTCCTTCTAAAGGACATGGCCGAATTCCTTCCAGTTCCTCGACCAAATCCCATCCCGCCTTTAATGACCTCGCCGTCGACGAGGCGTAAAGCCCAAGCAAAAAAAAAAAATGAAGCTGCTCATATCACTTTTGGATGTTGCCACTTGAACCTCCATTCAGAACACAATTCAGACTTCTTCGTTGATACTCGAAAGGGGAGGTACCAGATATGAGAGATGCCATTGGGAATAATAAATGCAGCTTTAAGTAATTTGAGTAATATTTACACTACAAAAATCAAAACAATTGTACTTTTGTTATTGTGAATCACATGATAGTTATATACAAATACACCAACAACAGAATGCGTTTTAGTGTTCTTCGCCACAGACAAAGTTCCAATGAATATCGTAAACAAAATACAAATAACCATTAATAGGTGGTTGTTTTTACTGTTGAAAATCACTTGACTCATATGCGGTGTTTAGTGAAAAAAATCCATGAAACAGGAATACTCTCAAACCAATAAAGATTGCCTAAATAACGACAAACAATTACTCTTTCCATTGTATATACTTTTTAGTGTCGATTGCTACTACACTCGCTCAAGTATGTTGATGTTTGTAACGATTTAAATTTTCTACTGACTTGTATCTTTTGATATTATTTGTAGGAATTATTTTTAAACTAGTTTTAATTTTTTTTTCTTGTTTTGTTTTAGAGTGACTGGAAGGCGACAACATATCCATATCAGTTGGTAAGTTGCATTCACACAAACATTGCTTGTAGACTCTCTAAATGTTTTAAACTCATTAACTGCCCTTCTCCTATAGCCGGTAACGAGATCTTTGTTAACATCGTAAAAGGTCACTACGACCTTTGCTTCTGACAGTGGTTCCAGAGATGAATGTCCCTGAAGCTAATTGTCCGATGATTCTTTTGGATGAAACGGTCAGTCGAACCCTGCTGGATTTAATTCGAGGAAATGAAGTAGGCCTTCGATCGGATATGAGTAATCCACAGAGGCTTCACCAAATTACCATGATAACAGATGGGATAATATACATTTTATGTCAGGAATTCTGAAAATGAAAGTATTTTTCGATTAATTGGCTTACGCCTTAGTTCGAGATGTTTTTTGTGTAGAGAGCACACTTGGATGCTGTACGTGCTGGATAATTCGACTGCAAGTAATGCTGCTGCTCAGCCAGTTATTGTTAAGTAGCTAGGTTAATTTGGGATTTGTTTTAAACAATTTGCTGACCTGATTACAGAACGTGTTGATTGTACCTCGTGCACCGTTTTGGATGTTCTACGTGTCCTGTTTCATCTATATGTTATGTTATTTTGGTGTCTCTAGTAATATAAACATTTTTAAATACATATTTATTTTAAACTGCACTAGTTTCAAGTATTCATCTTGACAGGAGAGTGGGAAAAAGTTTAAGTAGAAATTTTTGTTATGTAAAGGTTTTGGTTCAATATAATCTTCACGGGTTTCACTATACTGTTTTCTCGAGAGCAACATACCTGATAAAGACAATAGAAAACGTCGTCGCAATGTCGTCTTCTTACGACACAATCTGGCTACACCCCGGGAAAATCTCCATTCACACATGAAGGTTTCGGTTGCAATCATCTTGTTTTAAGTATCTTTCCCAGCAGATAACCGTCTTTAACATTGGTTTGATATGAAATTAAGGTAAGCTGTCACCCTCTAGTAATAATATCTCAAAACGGGGCTTTTCTCCCCGACATGTATGGCTATTCACGTAGAAAGAGTTAGTCCTGTGTAGACTGTATTGGTATCCCAAAATGCAAAATGATTAGCTATTGTCATGGGCTGTCCCAAAAGTGTACCGTTAAAAGTGAAATCTTCAAATCTTGGTATATGGTGGCCATCTATCTCATTTCACTCTCAGGTCGTTCAGGATTAATTTCGCAGGTCGTTTGTCGCTCAGGTTTGTTTGTTCATTTTGTCCATATGACGTTATACTCGGATTTCTCGATCAGTGCTCAGTCTCCGTATACTTTGATGAAGAGTAATGAATCAGCGTTCACGGATAAAGTGTAACTGTCTCTGGGACAGTGCTCAGAAAGAGTCCCTTTGGAATAGCTTAGTGTCACGAGAAGCTAAGATAGAACCCACGGCATATGATTATTCAGTTTTTCGTCATGCCCTCGGGATTAAGTCCGCGGTGCTATACGTTTTAGTCTACAGATCACCAACATTTTGTTTTTGTTTTTTGATCTGTTGTCGGGTATTTGTTTCTGATACATATCGAATGTCTGTTTGTGATGTATGTTTAGATCTTATAAATGAAAGCGTGTGTCATCTAATTACTGAATCTGCTATGTAGAACGACTGCATGGTGTTTAAATTACATTGAAGAACTGCAAACTTATCGGTAAGTGATGCTGACAGGAATGTGCTTCTGCCTAACAAGAATAAAACAAATCACTTTGTTTTACTGTCATTCTTAGGTAGTATTTTATTACTTTAAGTTTTTAATGTTACGAGACTGCCTATATGGATATTTGCTACCAGCACTGTCACTAGAACGTAGTCAATCCGCGAGGAAGAAGAACTGGTAGGAAAGTCATGTTGAGTTAGTTTTTAAGCTGGCGTCCGCTATTATAGCAGAAGCTCCGTTACATTACAGTGGGCGTCAGCTGACAGAACCTCTCTACACAGCAGCCACCAGCAGCACACACAATTTTAACAGGTGGAATGAGATTAGGGGGTTGTTCCGGATGTAAAGGAAAGAAGAAACACATTTGCCGGGCTTTAACGAATTGTACTTGACGTAAGAGTTTATTTGAAAAGCAGCGTTGGACTGTAAAATCAACTGCCATGTACTTGTGCGAGAGTTCAGACTATTTATGAACACGGTTGTGAATGTTCACTCGTGAGACGCCCAGCTAGCCGGGTCGTTCCAAGGCGCTTCTGGTCGACTGCCAAGCGGTCACCGGGACAGTGGGCCACTCAAGCTGACTACCGACGCACAGGTCCCCTATTGGAATACTGCTCTCGGAAAGAATTCATAGCTCACAGTCCGTGGAAGCTAGGCGAAGAACACTACAAAGCTGATAGTTCTGATTTCACGCTAAACTGCAGGTTCCAAAGGTTCCCTTCATCCGGTAGGACTAAATCATAATATAAAGTCGCCGCTTTTGAGGAGAACTGTGGGGCAAATTGAAACACTGTCGCTTAGGCAGCCAAGATGAGTCTGACACACGGGGCGACAGCGAGTGGTCGTCTCCCTTTTGATGCGCTTCCAGCTAGTCTAGGGCTTCCCACAGTTCCCGCGCCCCCTCCCCACCAAAATTTTATTATTAAAAAATTAAATGCCTGCTTCTCAGTACTAACAATGATATCTCCGAGAAACTCACTAATTATGTGATGATGATTTTCAACTCTAAGAAGCGGTGAAGGAGACGTAGTGCTTCCGACGTGTAGAGGTAGGGTATCGTCCAATCGGATGGCCAAGCTAGGTCGCACCCCCCCCCCCCCCAGTCTGGAACCTATAGAACAGTCGCACGGGAGCTGCTGGTTTGTACGCAGTGAAGCGAAGAACTAATCTGGTCCGTTGTTAACGGCGTCGTATAAGTATAGATGTATAATTCTGAAACAAATCGTTCGTTCCGTTTGGACTGAGTAAATATGTGTAAAAAAATTGCAAAGACCGTGCAAAAAGAGAAAGTAGGTTAGAAACTAGATTAATACAACAAGTATCTTGCCAGGCTAAATAAACCTTTAAATAAATAAATAAAGTAACAGCTTCCACGTTGCTTTTGAGGTATCACTTGGTAAGATATTTTTGACGATATACCTGAATTAGTGTGTTTTTACAGCTCATCACCTTGTTGAGGTAATTAAAGGCTGAACTTTCCACGTTTTATTGAAAAAAATATGCTGCAATTTACTCATTTTGACAGCATTCCCGAAAGGTCTTGTTTAATACTTGCATGACGAACCTGCATAAAACTACTGCATCGTACTGTGTATTTCACTAGCTGCTCGAATGTGTGTTTTTGTTTACGTTACTGCTGAAGATGTTCCGGAAAATGGAATGAAATGCGTCAGAAGAAAATGAAACCAAACGAAATTAGCTTTCACCTACGTTTTTATAGATTATTTATAGAAATTTGACATTTTTTTTTTTTTTTAAAGAAAATCGCTTTTCTACCATTGTTAGCATAATGGCAATCTACGAGCGCCTATCTTCTGTATATAAATCCCAATAGCTTAATCACACTTTATTTTATTTATCGTATGATTATTTACGAGGTACACGATAGGAAATGTACATATCACAAGCTTGTACAATTTCATATCTCGAGATCTAATGTTTTAATCCAGCCAACTGCACTGATCGACGCATCATGAATTTCCGCCTTAATCACACTGCCTTGTGGTGAAAAGAATGCTATGGCTATTTTATCCCATTGACCGGGTTGAAAAAGATTTTATCTGCAGATGAACCTAGTTAAAAACAGTCTCGCAAATGAGCATATTTTGCATTGCCTGTCTCAGGAACATTTTTTATTTTTCAGTTTCTGCTTACCATCATCGACAGCGTAGGTATATAGAAGATTTTCAACGTTAATTACTGTGCCATGTATCTTGGCTGCAGTTTTCTTTGGTTTCATAAAAATAATCTACTTGAAATTAGATCAAAAGAAAGAAATCTTAAGAAGTTATCACGATGTCATTAAGTTTTATTATGTAATTTCATTCCTAACACATAGTGAGAATCGACAGTAAGGTATGACTGCAATATCAGAATTCTTGAGTCCAGTGGCAATTGTTAAACACCGGGCGTGTTAGGTACAGTAGAACTCCAATTATCCGAATCGATTGGGACCGTGTAGTGGGGTTGCCGAGAGTGGTTGCTATTATATTAATTATCCAACATTACTAAAGATTTTCATCTAACTTTCAGTTTACTTGTAACCGAAAAAAAGGAGGGGGAAAGGTGATTAGCTAGGAGATGTTAATTCTAGCAATTTATATCAGGTTCTGACACCAGGTAATCCTTGATTACCCAGAGATTACCAAACTGCGATTGAATTTATACTTAACTTACCTCGTGGAATTATTACATCCTTCACTCTTCTTTATGAAATTAACTTCAGTTAGCAAAATACTAAATTAACAATATTATTCTGAAACACAATATAATAGCGGAATGTGGGGCTATGGATTCTTTAGTCTACGAGTGTTATTGAGACCAAACAGTGCGGATTAAGTTACAAACCATTTAATATAAAAAACCTAACATACATTTTAGTCCGATTCCAACTAACTGACCTGAAGAGAAAATGACACGTCTTTGCATTACTAAGCTGAATTCACTGCTCAAGGTTATCACATAATTACTGCCTTTACTTCAACGAATGCTTCCTACAATCAATCACTTATTACTTCACAACCATTAACATAAATAGGCCGCTCTCTCTCACACACATACACAATATCCTCTCAAATGCAACGGCGACTGAATAATTCTTATACCTAGCGGCAAGTCCTACCAACACCTATAAATGGAAGCTTAATCAACCAAATAAGTTACACCGGGGCAGTTTGAGCTACTTTACGACATATTATCCAACTTCAACCAACCGAATACTTTAGAAATTATTATAACAAAGACTGAACACTTTTGGAGACAAACTGACTAACTTGGAAACCAAACTTATTGACTTGGAGATCAAACCGAGGCTTGCTGCGTGTCTTACCTTCTGTAAGCGACTACATGATTACTGCGTGCTGTCCCGTAAAGAATGAAGGACTGGAGCGCGCAGGCTAGCTTTCTACATCTACATCTACATATATACTCTGCAATTCACAAAATTGTGGGTGGCAGAGGGTGCTCAGCACCAAAGCTAATCTCTTTGTTGTGCATTCCAATCCCTAATGGTACGAGGGAAAAAAGAATTCATATAAGAATCATTGCGGCACCTTATTTCTCTAATCTTATCTATCCTGTCATTCCGGCTCAAATAGGTTGGTGGACGAAGTATTTCACTACACTCGTGAGTGAAAGTGGGAGTACGCATGTTTACCAATAAGTTTAAACGAATCGTGCGTCGTCTATCTACCAGAGACTCCCAGCCTAGTCTACTAATCAGTTCTGTGACGCTTTCATAAGGACTGTAGCAAGCGGTCACGAATCGAGCGGCTCTTCTCTGTACTTTCGCTATACTTTCGATCAACCCCTTACGAAACGGATCCCAAATGGCACAACAATAGTCCAAATGTGGACGCACAAGAGATTTGTACGCTATCTCCTTTGTTTGTTCATTACAATTTTTCAATATTCGACCTATGAATCGCAGCCTAGAATTAGCTCTACCTACCAACGAATTAATGTGTAAGTCCCATTTCATGTTCCTTTGTACTGTTACTCCCAAATATTTCATAGAATCGACCATATCAATAACTGAATTGTTTACTCGTATTTCTGAACAATTGGATTCTTTTTGTTAGTTATGCTCATTGTCTTGCACTTTTTACAATTTAGCGTAAGTTGCCACTCAGCGCACCATGCCAAAATAATATCCAGATCGCGCTGAATTTCTAAGCAATCGGCCTTGTACCAAGCCTATAAACGCTGATGCAGAGCGTCACCTCGTGACTGTAGCGTGATACGCGTCTGCTCTAGCTGCAAGCAGCGACTTATAACTCGCACATACAATGACAAAATTTACGTACCAGTTCTCAAATAAAATTAAATCATGTTTATCATCTTGGTTCCCTTACAACCGGGCCACATTCGGATAATCACAATTTGGTTTAGTTGGATTTTTTTCCGAAAAAGAGTCTATTTCAATTAATTACTGTATGTATGTTGAAAACGGGAGAAAAAACTATATTTAAATACAAAGCGTTTATAATTAATTAAATTAAAAGGCAAGACTTTTACATGTAAGCGCACTTACAAGTGTTGTACATTAGTACAGTATTTATGTACCGTTTTGTAAATAATAGTCATTGCTTTCTGAGCATTTCGGTCAAAGTAATTTGTTTTACTCTATTCATCCATTTTCGGGCAGCATGTAGTCCCATTCGGGCTGACGCTCCATCCACTTAAACGCAGTTTCAAGGCCGGCAAATACTTGACTGGCTGATGGTCCCGTGTCTGCTTCAACTTCGACGTTGAGGTCATCTTCTTCCTCGACACTTTCTTCTCTCACACTTTCAATAAGTTCATCATCATTTAGAATTTCATACCCAGGGTCCAACGAATCACACACCATCCACTCATCTAAATCTTCAGCACTAACTTCTGATCATCCTGGAATTTTCAGAAGAATGTTTCTGAATTCCTCAAGTGACACGTCATCCCCATCTTCTACTGTCTCTTCCCTTTCCTTTTCTTGAGCTTCTTTTTCCTTTTTCTCCTTTTCCTGCTCTTCTTCAGTTTATATGCCTTTCAACTTGTTCAACGCACGTCTTAATGTGACTGCCTTAAGTGATTCGGATAATCAACGATTCGGATAGTCGGAGTTCGGATAGTTGGAGTTCTACTGTAGTAAGAAATTTACAGTTGTGGAATTATAGTGGTACTGATTTTGAATCCAAGTTCACCCATTCAGATTTCGGTTTTCGCAGTTTATCAAACTATTTGTTTAATATGGGCCTCAATCTGTATGTACTGTCCGTTGCCAACAATATTCTCTCAGATCTAATCAGACGGTTACGGTCAGTAATTACTTAAATGAGTATTTGTTTAGTTCTAAGTTCCTAAACTTAAAAGCATCGTTTGAAGCGGACGCAGGGTAGCTTGCTATCTACTGGAGTCGTGCTGGCTATCTGCTACGCTACCCCGGGCCGTGCTAAGTGTGCCGGGCTATCTATCGTCTTCCCGTGAGTGTCTGCAGATAAGCCGCGCCTCGTAAAGAGCTTTACAGCTGCCCGTATAAGGTCCTACACCCTTCACACCACTAGGCTTCCGGGACACATCCAGAAAACTAGCACGGCGCCGAGACGTTGAGTGTTGACGGATGCTTTCATTTCGTAGTACATTCTCCTAACATGCGAGGTCCATGGGCTATAAGAGTACATTGAATAATTATACCATGCCATCGTTTCATAGTCGCTGATTTCACAATTCGGAAGAAAAATCAAGAATCCTCAATACTTGAATCTCGCTAATTGCTCGTATAGTCCGGGGGTCTTCATGGGTCAAATGCGGCCAATCACAACATTTTATCGGTCATTTAAATGTTACGTTTGAGTATATTATTTTTTAACAATATTCACACTTCCCCCAAAAACACACAGTAGAATGTTATACCTTAAAAGTGTTTTAATTGGAATTTTTTTCAAAATATAATAATGAGATTAATACTATCACAATTTATTTAATGCTGTATAATTGTTGCACATTGGAGGCTGAATTTAGTAAAATTTTAAAAAAAACATAAACATAAACATAATAACATCGTTCACATTCATGGTATTATAATTTGTGATTAAAATATTAGAATTTGCTGGTAATCATCACAAAAATCAAAATTCAGGGGTGAAATTTTTTTACTAGGGACCACCCAATGTGACTCAAAGGCAAAAAGTTTGGAGATCTCTTCTTTAGTCAAGGAGAAAACTTTTATTTCCTTACATTCTTTTGCTTGTGGATTTACGCCTCGTCGACGTCATTAGAGACGGGAAAGGAACGGGAAGGAAATCGGATAAGGCCTTTTCAGGGAATCATCGCGGCATTCGTCTGTAGTGATTTATGGAAATGATGGAACAATCGAATTTTGGATAGTAGGTCAGGGATTCGCATCCGAGTCCTCCCGAATGCGAGGCCAGGGCGTTACAGCTCACCCACCACCTTCGGTCCCTTATATGCGAGGCCCTAATAGAGCAGGAAGATAATAAGTTACACTTTTTCTTATGCACGGCATAAAAACAACAGAAACTAATATTCAGTGAGAATTATTAAAGAGAGCAATAAGTGAATTTAATTTCTAAAGGAGCATTTAGTTTTAAAGAACTGTAAAAGAATCATTTCAGTTTGTCAAATTTGGAGGATTTACATTAAACAAGATAAGGCACAGCACGAAACACAAGGTAAAGGAACTACTAAAAGTTTCTATGCCCAGCATTGTGCTATGTGAAATGATAGATTTGCCGGAGGGGAAGGTCAATTTTAAGGCCGATGAGAGTTCCAACCGGCAGTGGGATCTGAACCGGAGATGTTCCGTTCCCCCGTTGTGCGCCTTAGGCCGTGTTTAAACGATGCGAGTTGACTGGAACGGCAGTTTGCTGAAGCGTAGGTGGTGGGGCAGGGTAGTAATAATTTGAAAACACAGTCCATAGTAAAGCCAGTTCTCTAGTTCTACGCTGTGATTTTCTTGAATGTATGTCCATATTACAAGAAGGAATGAACATCGTGGCTAATTTGTTGATTATAATGTTGACTGATATGAATAATAACAAGATAAAGCGTATAAACTGATTAAAAGAGCGGATTTAAAAAGAAACGCTTTAAATGCCTCAGAAACTTTTTTTTTAATAAAGTTGCAAGTGAAAAGGTAAAGTTACATCATTTGACACTAACTGTGTCTCATTTTGAAGAACTGTTGTGAAATATTTTTGCCGATAGATAAAAAATGACACCGTTATGAAGCAATTTTTTGATAGCAGAGTCTCTAAAATCCTAGTTCTTATAATTTTTATTCTTATAATTCCACAGATATTCCTCACTTTCATGCAGTTCTAAAGATTTTAATGCCTCTGCTTGACTCCGCTTACGCGACTTATTAGTTGTCGCCATCTTGTTTGTTGAACTCGCACGCCAAAAGTTGGTCGTGAACCGAGTCCACTATCCTCAGTGTAACTGTCTTGTACCTGTTGACACGAGGAGAGTGGACTATGAGGCGCTGCGCGCGCAGCAAGACAGTACACTTGTTCCAGACAACCAGCATCGTGTAAACGCAGCCTTAACCAACGAGCCACACAATCTAACGAGCCTCACAGCGCGTCAGAGCTCTCGCGCGGTCAGCAAGCGCCCAGCTGGGCCATCGATCAAATACACACAGCGCAGGGCGGCTGTTCTGCATCGCATTAAACCCCAAGCAGTCGCTATCCTAGCGTTAGTAGCATCATAACTTTGACAGCCAAAAATTAGATAAACCTCTGGTTTCATTCTCGACCGTGGAAAACCACGCGACCAACCAACATGTGACGAAATTTCAAAAGGAGAAAAAAACTACGTGCTACATGAGGGGGGGGGGAGGAATGGAGGGAGGGTAAAGGCAAAAGCCACGTCTGCGTTAACGTGGGGGGAGGGGGGTTCACAGGAGGCCAAAATGTAACTACGTGGTTTATGCACGTTCCCTTGCATGCCGTGGTCTCAAGACACAATTGATTAGTAGTTGCCGTATTCTCCTAAATTCTTCTTCACTTTTTTTATCTATATAAAAAATGATAAATTAAAATGAAATACACACAGCATAAAACGGCCGTTAAATCAGAAGACTGTCCAAAGCACCATATTGCTCACTCGCTGTCCTAGCGTTGTTTTAGCTGAAGCCAATACGTACCCGATATTCATCCCGGTACCACCAATAAAACAGGAAGAAAACAATGAAATCAAGTTACACTGTATTGAAAATATCCATATATTTTTGGCTTTATATCAGTTCACAGGAATTTGAGTAATAATGAAACAAAAGATCTTTTTCGTTTCTTGAAACCGCACGCGAATGTGTTAATGCAGGCGATATTCTCTCATCTCTGACTCCAGCTCCTTGCATCTACTAATGTAAATTTATATGTTATGATACTAAGGAAAAAGAAAATAGCATTTACGCAATATAAATAACAAAGGATAGGAAAAAATTATCCACCAATTACGGCTGCGACCATTATACAACACACGACACGAACACAAATGTATAATATTTCAGGTTAAATACTTATTCATGTAGGGAGATCGGGTCATTTGGCAAGGGAGGTGTGTACACGCCACAACTAACATCATGACGAAATGGTTATAGCTAATGTTGAGAGAAAACAAAACAAACGAAAAACCAAAAGGGTATGTATCAATAAATGAAAGACACATGGGATGTTATCGAATTGTGTTCTGGCACTAGTACTGGTGGAGGTAGCTTTGGTGTGTGTACACCGCTCTATCCTAAAACAAACATACGCATTTTTACTCTTCTGTGATCCACAATGTATAGTTCCGGTATAAGGAGCATACAGTTTTGTTTTGAAAAGATTCCTGGAACAGGTGGGAGTTATACTTTTCCGAAAATCTTATCGACAGTACCAAAGAAGTGGTAGGAGACAGGATAGATTTCATGGAAAATTAGACTAACTCATATAGCAGTTTCTACTGAACTGGTCAGTTTGTTAATGTGAAATAGCGTCTTCGTATATTTTTTTTCTTATATTTTCAAGAAATCTGTTTAGAAGCTAAAAGTTTATTAATAAAGGCCCCTGGGGCCTGGCACGTCTGTACATTAAATATTAAAATATCTGCTGAGTGAGGTCATTACATACTTCGCATAAGTAAATTCTTTTGTGTATAATTGCATAAAAAAGATAACAAACAGTTAAATCTCGACTTTCGTGGCAATCGAATCTTTAATATGCTTGTTGATAATACACTGCAATTAATTCCCTAAGGAAACTGACTGCGGAACCGTTTCAAATCCTATCATACTTAGTGAACCTGTCTGTCAAGTCGTTAAAAGTGGTAAATAAAGAGTTTTATGAGAACTGAGACTCTTGCAGAGGGCGGTTTCAGGACGAAGCGTACTGCGGGGGTGGGAGAGAGACGAGCAGCTTTTGTGTGCAATGTCAACGCCCAGGGAGCTATCTCCCGCGGGAGGAAGAGAGGAATACAGGGAGCCACGAGATTTATAACTGTGGCACATTTTACAAAAGTCTCAACATTCGAAGAGTCTTGACTCTAGCGGTAAGCAGCATTTATAAATATTTGTGTTGATAAATATTACAAATGGAACAGTAAATTAGAAAAAAAAAATTATGTCAATTTTCTTTTCACTTTTCTAGTTTTAGTGGCCACATTATTTTGTTATCATGCAGCGATAATGCACACAATTATTTTTCGGACAATAAAAGAAACACACAGTCTTAAACGATTGGATAATCAAAATTCAAAGCCATGGTCGGTCTTAAAACGTCAATGTTCTAATACCTGATTATTCACTGATACTACTGTTGTGTCTGTGTGTTAGTCATTGATGTGAATAGTTAATTTCAACAACACTACTATGACGATTTCCCGTACGTGTTTACTTGTTTACATCACATGAAAGTAGCTAAAAACCAAACCATAAGTTTGGTACAGATATGTAGACGAAACTTTTGTGGTATGGCCACATGGAGAGGTCGTAGTGAAGGTTTTCTTGCATCACATCAACCAGAAAAAAAAAAAAAAAAAAAAAAAAAAAAAAAAAAAATGGTTACATGGCTTTTTTGATGTGCGAAGTGCTGATTAAAAAAATCGAGAAGATAAATAGACAAACATCGCTTTTAGAAAAGCTGCGCTCACGGATCGTAATTTAAAAGCTACTTCCCGTCACCAGACAAAGTTTTTTGATAAAGATCTTCTTTCGTAGAGCTTATGAGAGTTCACTAATCATGAAATTTATTATTATAAGCATATTTTGTTATTAAACAATTATGATTATATAGAGTAACTTTGTCTATTTAAGTGCAAGATCTCTGGTGAACAGTTAATTGTTGCAAAAAAAAGCTTGAAAGGCAGAAATATGAAGGCGTTCTAAATCCTCAGCGACGAACGGAAAGCTGTAATTTCATATTTAAGATAGTAAGCTCGAGGGCCCAGAAGAAGGACAACACTACGAATGAATCTTAACCATTGTGTTTAAATAGAATAGGATACCAAAAGATAAGTAAATGATAATTGTTATTGTGAAAGTTGAGTTGGTATTTTAAAAGTAATTGCACTTCTTTAATATATTATTTATTTTTAGCTGTGGTAATAAACCCAGTAGAGGATGAATGAAAGTCCTATAGTACTGATCAGATAGTGGAAATTGGGGAATAAATATAATTTTTATAATATTGTAAGTGTGAAAGTCATAATTACGGATAAGTATAAACCAATAGGAAGAGACGATTAACCCGTTTCAAGCTGAGATAGTAGCAGATAATCTTATATATAAAATTCTCGTGTCACAATTTTCGTTCCCATACTCCTCCGAAACGGCTTGACCGATTCTCATGAAATTTTGTGAGCATATTGAGTAGGTCTGAGAATCGGCCAACATCTATTTTTCATCCCCCTAAATGTTAAGTGTAGTCCACCCCTAAATTTTTTTTTATTTTTTAGACAAAATTTGTATTTTTTATTTTTTTTATGATACAACATACAAAAATACATACAATCCTAAATTTTCACCCTTCTACGATCAACCCTTATTTTTTAATAGCCATTTTAGTAATTCTTTTTGGATGCACCGGGTGGAACTGGCAAAACATTCGTTATTTCGCTAATTCTTGCTGAAATACGATCAAATAATGGCATCGCATTGGCCGTTGCATCATCGGGCATTGCAGCAACTTTATTGGATGGAGGCAGAACAGCTCATTCAGTATTTAAGCTGCCACTAAATATTCAGAATAACCCTGACGCAGTATGCAACATTAAGAAACAATCGTCCATGACCACCGTGCTGAAACGGTGTAAAAACATTCGCTTGAGGCGTTGAACAGGACATTGAAAGATATTAAAAACAACGACAAACTATTTGGCGGAACTCTGTTGGTCCTTTCAAGTGATTTCAGACAAACACTTCCAGTCATTCCACGTTCAACATAAGCTGATGAGATCAACGCTTGCTTAAAATCATCTCCATTGTGATTACAGCTAAAAGTAAATATGCGCATTCAAATGCTTCAAGATCCATCCGCTGAAACATTTTCAAAACAACTCTTAAATATCGGTGATGGAAAAGTTGCTATAGATGAAAGTGGATACGTAAAATTACCGACCGATTTCTGCACAATCGCTGATTCGCAAGATACTCTCATTGAACAAATATTTCCCGATGTACACACACAGTACATAAATCATGAGTGGCTTGCAGAAAGAGCAATTTTAGCGGCAAAAAATGTAGACGTTTTGTTATTTTTATATTCCCTCATCGTTCACAGCGCTCCATGCCTATTTCACGCATATAGCACATTCTTACATACATACAATATACACATTCTTACATACCTACATACTTACAATAAGTAAGCTATTTTTTGTCTACACTAGAAATTACTTGAAAGTTATTTATATGGCAAAACAACGTTTGCCGGGTCAGCTAGTAATCATATAAATTTACTGTAGAGAGAGGGGCAGTTAGGTTCTTCGACAAAATTGATATAACGGTCGAATATAGCCTGCGCTCCGACCACAAAAAACAGATGAAAAGAATTGTGAGCAAGATAAAGATCACAGGAAAAAGGTCTTTCAATGTTATATAAAGGAAATGAGAGATGATGGAGTGCTGACCAAAGCTAACATCCATCCAGTTTTCAGTATCAATAATACGATTAAAAGCTACTGAGATCAGCGAAGGGTCGTAGAGCACTGTTACACGCAAGTGCAAGTGTATATCGCTGAGATATCCCGCACTGCCGTCGTTAGATTAAAAGAACTTTCTCGCCATAAGAGACTCAAGCAGATCGCCAAATCAACAACAGCAAAGAGCTATTAAGGTCTTCACATTTAATGGCAGAGAATAAAAATCCTAGCACCACCAAAGTAAAATTTGAGAATCTACTGAAATTTTTAAAGCCCCCAAAATTTTGTGTTCTTGTGGATAAACGCGATCTCTAAACAAAATGAAGCCACTTTGTCGTAGACGTCAAAACTCATTTATAAAATCTCTGGAGTGGTATACACTACCCGCTGAAAAAGAAAAGAATCTGTCCAAGATTGTCTACAAACGACGAAGGGTATATAATCATCCTAGTGAAGCAGATTAAGCAGGCAGAGGAAGCCGTTAAGATCTCACATTAGGACTGAAACATCAGCAACTAAAGAAAATAGATACGCAGCAGAAAAATTCTAAAAATAATTAAGTCTACACAACATGACAGCTTCGAAAAGGATAAAACCTTACTTTGGAGCACAAATTGTCTTCATGATGAATCAACATCACATAGTATAATATATCTTAATTTGTGTTCGTCGATTTTCCCATTCGTGTGGTGAAGCGATCTGAGTGGCAATACGAGCCGCAACAAAGGACTCCACAAGGAAGGAAGCGCTCCGGTACAAAGCTACTTGTATTTCACGCCTTCGGACTCCCTTTACAGATAGCTTTAAATACTGTGGCCGTCCTCATTTTCCGACTTAAAGTTATCACAAATATATTAGTAAAACGCGCGTAATGCTCAGGGCAATTGGATACATTTACTTCCCTCGCTTACGCTAGATCAGGGTTGGTTTCCGACAACAAGTAACTTCAGAGAAAAGAAATTAATCCTTTTCGCGTATCATTCTAAGAAATCTAGTTTGAATAAAAAAAATCAACGTGATTTGTAATGAACAATCTCATAGCAACACACGAAATTCGGACAAAAATAGCATACAAGAGGTGGTAAAAAAAAAATAATAATTAAATGCTTATGGCATTGTTGGCCGGGAAATTCCCGAAGATTCCGGCCGCTAAGAGACGAGAGTTATTTGATTTTCCGCGCGTGCGCACTCTTGTCGCGGCTGCTCAGCCTACCCACGTAATCCTACCGGGTACATGGGACCTACAGTTTAACGTTGAATCCGAACCACGGAAGAGATCTGACATACCTCACATGATATAGCAAGCTGCACCAAACGTGAAGGTCCAGTTAATGGCCTTTCAAAATTCTCGCTCAGATAGGAAAACGAACCAGGGACATTTTGCCTTCGATGTAGACCCCTTAACCACTGACCCATCATCAGTGCTTTTGAGTTGGTGGTGAAAAATTAATATTCTAGATTTCACAAAAATCTGTAGCGGAAAAAAAATGATACCGCGATAGTTAAAACTCCTCCATGCGGTATTAAAAAAAACGGTAACACCGAGCATGCAAGAAGTTCTGAAGACTGAACGATTGATAAGTTTAAGTGTATAGTTCAGAAAGGCCTCAGGTCTGAATATCCAGATTTCCATTTTACGAGCTTCCCAACAATGAAACCAATGATAATGTAGTTCCTCCTCTCTGCACATCAGCTTCAAAGCTACAAAATACTTTTGTAAAGGTATCGAAATTATATTCAGTTCTCATTTTTTATCATGCATTGTATGACAAAATATGACCGAAGTGAAATTGTGAAAAATAGGTGACGAAGGTATAAGATTAGTTCGAATGTATAAAACATCTTTTACAAATAAGTCTAGTCATCAAATTTCGTGAAAAAATAAATTTGTATGATACCCTGATTATAGAAATCGAATAATACGCATTCGCAGTATATGAGTAGAAAGTAAATTAATAAAATCCTGAAAATCGTTTAATTTGTTTCAAATTCTTTTTATAACCCATAAACGGTTTGAGGGCTTCCTAACACCACGCCATCACACGTTTAAAGATTTAAAAAAAGAAACTTCCTTACCATCACGTTACGTGTCTTGTGAACCAAAGTGAGGTATTATTAAAGACTAGCCACAAAGCCCGTCAAAAATGACGGGTTTGGAGTATTCTGGCAATTAATTTCTGTTTACTTGCATACCTAATCAGAATTGTTTTGAAATAAAGCTCAATGTGCTGTAATTTCTCGTCTATTGTGATGTAGTGAAACGTTTCAGTTGTCTACTTGATGCAGGTCGCATTTCAGTCTAACCACAATCTTCGCTAATAAGGCGATGAAGATCGATGTGTTAACGTGGCGTAGCTAGGTCAATAAGGGCCCCGGTGCGAAAAGTTTATTTTGGGCCCTCAGGCCAGACGGGCGACGTTATCTTTGCTTTGTGTGCTGGTAGGGGCCCCCTGAACTGAGGATGGGGGCCCTTGAATTGTTCTTTATGGGACCCTGAGCTGTGGTTGGGCCCACCCTCAGAACAGCGAGGGCCCTTAGTGAGGGTTCCTGTGATCTCAGTGGCCCCTTAGGTAGAGCTAAAAAAAAAAAGGTCGCCAGTTTGCTGTGAAGGCTCGTGGGCCCTCTAAAAAACTGCGCTTAGGGGCCCCTTGAGGTATAACCGTGGCGCCACAATCTGATGATGAATTCTTGTAGAACTCGACGAAACAAATCGAAAATAAAGTTAAATTTTTTGATATCTTTCTTGGTTTTCGAGATATAGCATGTTGAAAATCAATTATAACTGTGATTTTGGTGAAGTTTCCTCTGGTCCAGGACGTATTTCAACCTAACAACAACCACCAGGAAGAAAATAAACCACATATAGTGTATTTCCACCGTGTACATATAGCGGTTTTGGTAATTTGTTTTTTCTGGTCCAGGTTGCTTTTAAGCCTAACTACAATCTTTGACAATATAGCCGGTTGAAAATCAAAACTTAAACCACACCCGAATTAATACATTCCTTGTATCGCATGTCAATGTCATCATGCGTCGATACCGATCATGCATCATGCGATACAAACTTGATCCATAGGTCGATGTTTTAACGCCTGACACAACTTAAATCCGGCTGAAATAATGACTCCAGTGAAAGCGAAGGATGCTCAAAACAAATCTTAAAAACCTACGTTATGCCACGTAATATTAGTTTTAATTGTGGTTCAGGTCGCACAGATCGCAAACAATTTAGAACTTCTTTTATTCACACCAAGTAGCCTAATGATTTCAGTAAAAAAAAAAAAGGCAACTCATAATTAATATGTCGTTCTAGCATTACATTTCTTAGGAATTACTTAATTAAATATGATTGTTATAAAATATAGTTCAGTGGAATCCATACTGCTTTGCCCTATAACAAAATGTTTTCGTTCCTATCCTGGTCCGGGATGCATTTCAATCTAATCACGTACAAAACTTGCTTCCAGAGAAACAAATGTTAAATTACGCACATATTATACCTACTATTTCGCATTTTGGTGGTAATAACGCATCGCGATATAAACTAAATCAAAAATCTTAAGGCGTTATTCCATGTTCCTTTTTTATATTCGTGATTCAGATAAAGCAACTGATAGTTAATATGCCGTTCTAGCATTACATTTCTTACTAATTACTTAAATAAATAAAACAGTTATAAAATAAAGCTCAGTGCATTCCTAGTACCTTACCATATAACAAAAGATTTTCGTTGATATCCTGGTCCAGGTTGCATTTCAACTTAATGACGTACTAAACTTGCCGCATTTATATCGTATTTTAGTGGTAATAATGCATCGCGATATAAACTAAATCAAAAGTCTTTACGGGTTATTTCATCTTTCTTTTTTATATTCGTGATTTGGATAGATACTAACACCTTTGAATGGCTGACACAATTACATGCGGCTGAAATATGGCATCAGTAAAAGCAAAGGAAATTAAAAATAAATCTTAACAGCTTACATCATTCCAAGTAATATCAGTTTTAATTGTAGTCTATATTGATCGCGGACAGTATGGAACTACTTTTGTTAAAACAAAGTAATGATGTACCGTAAGTAACAGAACACTCAAGAAAACAAATTACTAAAAAAAATTAAATTACTTATGCCCTCTTCTCTCAAGTGCCAGTTTTAATAACAATCTATCAAAATTACCGCTAACATTGAAATAATTAAATCTTTTATCTTACGTATTTGTGGCCAAAGATTTTAACGAATTCTTTTACATAAAACGATTATTAAATAAATCTAAGCGGCTAATACTTATTATGTCGGATTATGTCGATTTAAACTCAATACATACTTTTATTTCGGTATTCTGACAATTCATGGCTTAGTGTAATTTCTCGACCCTTGCACTCTAGCAAAATGTTTCAGTTTCCATTCTGGTCCAGGTTGCATTTCAACCTAACCACGTAACTTCTCGCCAGAAGCACAATACTTCAATCTCACGCATATTAATACATGAACTGTATCGCTTTTTAGTGGTAATAATGCATCGTGATATAAATTTGATCAAAAATCTTCAACGGTTTTTGCGCATTTCTGTTTTGTTATTCAGACTGGTAGTAAAACGTTTGAATGGCTGACAGAGTTGCTGAAATAATAGGCTCAGTTATATTACACAGTGAAAGCAAAGTAAATTAAAATAAATTTATATAAACTTAATATTTGTTTTAAGTGTAATGTAGGATGCACAGTTCCCGTATCAATGTTCAATTATTTCTGTTCAAACGAATTAATAATTTCAATAATAGGACACAGATTAAAATATTTGAAAAATAAACTAAATTATTCATGACTTCTGCCGTAACGTCAAATGCCACTTGTAATTCTGATCCATACTAAGTAATAATATAACCAAACTTTTCGGAACATTATGCTCGAAATATAAAGTTTTATCTTACATATCTATGTACAAAGATTGTAAGGATACATACTGCCAATTTGGTGCGACTTTTTACAACTGAAAATGCAAGAAAACATTACAAAAAAGGATTAAATCAACATTTTAAAGGACTGTCACTGATTTTTCAACGTTGGCGGCGTCTAATGACTGTGCGTCAGTGTTATATTTCGGCATTTTTAATCTAATTCCTGGCGAGTTTTCCGCAATGCCTGATCTCAAAATGTGAAGAGGACATTTTGACGAAGCGACTGATACAAATTTCAACAGGTTAGTACCAGTTCTTCGCAGGTCAAGAAAGAGGTACGGTATCCAATACTTCTATATATCAAAAGAATATTACGTAAATATAAGCATCTAATGATTGATATGTCGATTTTAATGCAATACATATTTTTATTTCAGTGTTCTGTCAGTTAATTTATTCGCTGATGCTTGGAAATGTTATTAAATAACCCGTATTCCCAAAAATATCATTGTTTTGAAATAAACTAAATTATTCATGCTCTTTGCTGTAACGTCAAATGCCACTTGTAATTCTGATCCATGATAGTAAAACTCTAACCATAAATTTTCACAACATTGGTGCTCGAAATAAAAAGCTTTTATCTAACATATCTATGGACTAAATATGTAAGGAATACTTCTATACATCAAAAGAATATTAAGTAAATATAAGCATCTAATGATTGATATATCGATTTTAACGCGATACATACTTTTATTTCAGTGTTCTGTTAGTTAATTTATTCGCTGATGCTTGGAAATGTTGTTGAATAACCCGTATTCCCAAAAATATCATTGTTTTGAAATAAACTAAATTATTCATGCTCTCTGCTGTAACGTCAAATGCCACTTGTAATTCTGATCCATGATAGTAAAACTCTAACCATAAATTTTCACAACATTGGTGCTCGAAATAAAATGCTTTTATCTTACATATCTATGGACAAAGTATGTAAGGAATACTTCTATACATCAAAAGAATATTAAGTAAATATAAGCATCTAATGATTGATATATCGATTTTAACGCGATACATACTTTTATTTCAGTGTTCTGTTAGTTAATTAATTCGCTGATGCTTGGAAATGTTGTTGAATAACGCGTATTCCCAAAAATATCATCGTAAAGCGTGACGTCATTGCGTGACGTCATAGTTACGTCACCGCGTGACATGACGTCACCGCGTGACATGACGTCATCGCGCTACATCTTGTGTATTATACTAATAGATATGGAATTCCTGTAGTCCTCAAAAACTGAAGGAATTCGGTCAGACTCTTTCCAAACCCCAGCCGTTATATGCTTAAACGAGTGCATCTACGTCTAGACGGGAAAAATATATCTTTTACGCCAGTTGCAATGCTGCTAACTACCGAAGATGGCACGTCTCGTGGGCGCCTACACGCAGTTCTCCCGCGCTACTCTGCGTATGTATTGGTCATCTAACGACCAGGTCCTCCAACTTAGTAGCGGTAACGTAGGCGCCTCAAACAATGGTATCACATGATGTGGTCTGGCAGCTTTCATCGTATGAGATACGCTTGGATGCTTTTTGTTTCGGATTCCATGTCAAATGTAAGTCCAGCCACAACAGAGACTGAATGCCAGGCGTATCGATACTCTGTCAGGTCATAATTCTTCATGACTTTAGTCTATTATCATACGAACTCGAAAGATGTGAATTGTGTAATACTTTATTTCCATCATTAAGTTATCCAGCAATTCAGGAAGTTATTTTATGTTATGTAATTGGTATACCCTTTTTCTTGAGGTCCCGCAGCATTGGTCGAAGAAAAAAGCCGATTACTTCCGACTACGTCATCCACTCTTCAGCTCCTTGAAAATGACGGCAGAAGTCCGAGAGCATTTTATTTATTTAGAACGCCTTGAAAAGCTTCGTTCTTAGAATATATTATAACCTATTTGTCCTACAGTTTAACTAGTGTAAGCAATAGTTCATTAATTAAATAACAGCTTGTAAGAGTTAAGAGGCCTGTGACTTTATCAGCCAAAAACATGTTGTGTAATGAAAACTGTTCGAGATTCTTGATGGTTTTTATTGCCCTCCACTACTGTTCTCGTTTTTACAAAGCGTTATATCAGCTGGGCTAAAATAGTTCACGATTGTTGTGAGGTACATTGTGGACTATTCCAGCGAATGATTTTGCCACCCAGATAGTCAGATAACAATCAGTATGAACGTATCTGGAATAACATCGAAAGGTTAGTCCATCCAGACGCTTGCTTCTGTAACACTTCCGCAGTTATAGCCGGCTGTAGAGGCAGTAAGGCTGAATATTTCTTCATGGGATTTGTTGAATCAATGTGACGTCGGGTTGCTACACTTTGCTGTGCACTATATTAGGAGGAATCTCCCAACTTTTTCGCTTCAGTATATATTGGCGATAGGATGTGACTTTCTTTAACAAGGATACCTGTTTGATTTAACAGTAAAGGTCTGCAACCGGTGCTTCTATAGGCACTTCCCGAAGCCGTAGAAAGCTGAAATTTGGTACACAGATAACATTTTACCCACATAATATAAGAAAAGTCTGAAACTCATAAATTTCCATATTCCTACCCCCTTACCTACCCCTAACGTGAAATCGCTTTCTGCCCTAATTACTTTATAAACCTCAGATTTTCACTATAGTCAGTTTACTATGTTTAACTAATGTGTTTAATTTTACTTTTCCTTTCCTTACTTTGGAAGTTATTGAAATTCAAAATTTTATTTCGGCACAACACCCCATCAAAATTCACCTCTACTTCCAGTAATCCTAGAAACAAGTAATTTGGTACACATATATGGTTTCATCCCTAAATCATAAGAAAAATCTGATATTGGAGTTTTTACCCGTATTTATTTAATTACATTTCCAAACATGAAAAATTCTGGCACATATTTGCGACTTAATTACTTTGCTCTGGATGAAGCTGTCAACCTGAGATTTCTATACTATATAGAGGCAAGCAAGTTAACCAAAGTCTTAAATACTACTAAGTTCCTATGGTTAGTTTGGAAGTTACTTCTTATTTATTTGTGTGTTAGTTAAACCAGCGGCAATGTTCATTGCTCGGCTACGACGCATATTAATTGTTTGCAGCGAGTGGGGCATTGTTGGTAATGTATGTTGATGTCTTAAATTCTGTAATGTTCTTATCCACCGATTTTCAAATGGAATAAATACATTTGAGAGGCGATTCAGAATAAGCGATAAACTTACAAAAGAAATGAGATCCCACAAAAACAATTCTTGTAAAAATAGGTCAAGTCTCGTGTTCATGAAGTGACAAAAAGTTATGAGAAATTATTCTGAGCCAAGTCTACACTTTACAGTGTGTATTCACTTCACTTTGTGAAACAGCAAGGTTTCTCTCTGTGTCATAGATCTTTTATTTATGATTAAAAAACATCTGATGACTTGGCCATTATGCACGTCATAATTATTACTGAAACTGAGGGCATAATATATATAATTGTCAAGTACTAAAAAGGGTGAGGAAAATCTTGGATTTTAGGTATTTATAAGTTTGTTAAAGCATCACATTTAAGGTATTTATATAGGTTAACTAAAACATTGCTTGCATAATAGCCAATTAATCAGATTTTTTTATCCTAAATAAAAGCTGTATGACACCGAGAGAAACCATTCTGTTTCACAAAGTGAAGTGAATACATGCTGTAAAGTGTAGACTTGGCTCAGAAGATCTCATAACTTTTTGTCACTACATGAACACGAGACTTGGCCTATTTTTACAAGAATTGTTTTTGTGGTATTTTAACTTATCCTGCTGGCTGTGTAATACTTGCCTAGTTACAATAAATATTTAAATATAACAAAGATATAATAAGTAACACGGTTTATTTAAAATCAAAAAGTAAAATTATGATTGAGAACTTTGTGGAGTTAAAAATAATAATAATAATAATAATAAAACATCAATGAGACCTTTGCTGTGGTTTATGAGCTAGCATATTCAATGCCGCTGCTGTTGGCGGACAAATTCCAATGCGGGCCGCGGGCATCGGGTTTGGCAAACTTGGGCTATACCAATTACACAGCTGTAATGTTTACGTTAGCCGTATGACACATGTGTCTTAATTACTCTCCTATGAAATTTCGGTTACAACGACATCTGCGCCTACTTTCAATAACGACAAGTAGCTGCCTTGTTTTTAATCACCCTTTCGTTTTTTTGTTGTGGTTTACGCCTCGTCGACGGCGGGTTCAATTGCGGAATTTTATAGTTTACAATTACATGCTGTCTGCAGAGTTTGAAGGCAGTCACACTGATAATTTGTTTAAGGTTACATATAACATTGTTTTGATTTTTCCCGTGCGAGCTTAGTGAGCTGAAATATTTGACCGAAAAAGAGAATGCGGATATACGGTTGAAAGGCAAATTTTTGACAAAAGTTTTCAGATCACCACATTTGTGTACCGTTGAAACGAGAGCGCTCGATGCGTAACTTGTTGTAGTCGAGATGTAACAATTTATTTGAAGTTTTTTTCCTAGGCCGATGGTGGTGTGAGCAGAGCAGTAATGCGTGATGCCGGATTGGACGGCGCCGGGACACAACAAGTGCCGGCAGCCAATTAGAGCGCGCGTGTCCCGAGAGGCCAGTAACGAGAAGCCTAATTGGCTGCTGGCGGCCCAGGTGTCCAGCACGCAGACGACATACCTGCACAACACTGTCAGTTGCCCCGTGAGGGAGGGGTGACTTTACGATAGTACTTGCTGCATGGCTGGGGAACAAAAGTGCGGTATCGGCTGGAATTTTTACGAGCCTTAAAACTGACCTTCACCTCCGACATAGCTTTGCTTTGTTCATGTGAAGTACTTTAGGAAGCTCCGTGGTACGGATTCCACGTAGAGCTGTAGGTCCCCGTTCCCGGTAGGATTATAGGGTTAGGGCAGCCATAACAATGGCGCATGGACAGCTAATCAAAACTCCGTGACCGAACAATCCTTTGGGATCTCCCGGTCAACAATGCCATACGCCAGCGGTTCCCAACCTTTATCGGTACACGACCCACTTTTAAGTAAAAAAAATTTTTCGCGTCCCACCTAATATGAGAGTCTATCTAATATGAGAATGGAAACTGTTCTATAACCTCGATACGCTATCGACTATCCTATCCTACGAAAAGGCAAATTTTCGTACAAAGGATGTAATATCAACAAAAACAAGAACTGCAAATACATAAAACAACAAACATATCATAGACCGGGAGGCGACTGCACAGACCATCACCTCATCAAGTTGACTGCTGAAATTCCACGATTAGAAGTAACTCGAGCAGCATAGTAAAATGCAACTGGTCTGCCAATTCGCTTTTTAGTGGAAACCACCTGCAGACCCGATTTTAGTGGTTAATTGGTAGGTTTATCATTGTGTTTTACTTCACCCAAATGTACGAAAATATGGAAGACTGGGAGCCGGAAAACACAATGGTAAACTTACCAGTCAACCACTAAAATGGGATTTGTAGGTGTAGATATGACTTGGCACATCATTCGCATTTTCCTGCTTTGCTATTAACAAGGATAATAGGTAAGACGCTATGGTAGACTGTTTGTTGGTCTGTTTTCCATTGTAGATTTTGTCGAAAGATAATTTTATTTTGAAAGAGTTCAAGAAGCTTATCTGTGTACTCAGGATGCTTGGTTAACAAATGCCTTGCAAGTTTTGATGGCTTCATGTTTTCATTGGACAAATTTTCACAAAAAATCACGCACTGACGTTTTGGCTCCTCTTCAGTACCCGAAAACACAAATCTGTATTTCAAATAATCCGGATTATACTTTCGCAGATACGTCTTTTGCTTTTTCTTGCTGCCTGCATTGTAATCACAAATACTTGGTTGGATACTCTCTTTTACGGCACGATCCAGTCCTCAACAAACTTTCCATAATCACATTAAATCTACTCTCAATCAAAACAAAACGCAAACAACTCACTCTCACAAGCAGAGAAAGACTGTTTCGATCAGAGACTTTGGTTTCGATTCAAGCATAAACAAGAAAATGACAATCAGAGAAGTAAAACTGCCGGTGGTATGCGCGCACATCTCCACGTTAGAGCGGGGCGGGAGAGGAGGTGTTCAGGGTTGCCATAAGGATTGCGCGATTGCTGCCGCTGCTATATCTCACGACGAGGTTGTTACTTAGTACCAGCTGATTAAGAAAACTTTTTTTCACAAAGTTTTAATGTAAGCTAATAGCTTTCATGATTACTGCACTTGTAAAGTATCGTGTTATATTTTTTAAATAGATGAAATAAAAGATATGTTTTTGGGGCAAAAACGTCGATTGTTCCGCGACCCACCAAAACACCTGCCGCGACCCACCAGTGGGTCACGACCCATAGGTTGTGAACCGCTGCCATACGCGATTACATTAGTACATGCTGTTACATTTCTACAGCCAGCTCCAAGCAGCCGTCCGACTTGTACATGGCTTTATGACAGTCCGTAGTTTAATTGGTCGCAATTTTCTTACCAGGTTTTTTTAAAAAATATTTTTGGTTTTCTGCATCTGTAGATTCATAAAGCCGTAAGCTGCGGAGGAGAACTTTGCGTCATCAACAACCTCTGCTCTGTGCATTCCAATCCCTAACACCACAAGGGAACGAACAATACGTTCAAGCATCAACAGGAAACCTTATGTTTCTCATCTAATCTCTGCTGTCACTGAATGGCCAGAGCTTTACCGTTCCTCCTCCCCCCCCCCTCCACCTTCGCTCATCACTAAAATGTTCGGAGAAACCACGCCAGTTATATTTTGCCTTGAAGGCTTAACTCCTTAGACGACACCACTAACTTTTATCGACCTAATGCTTTAGCTATGTGAACATTATTAAGATTTGGACATATTTTACTGTAGCATTATAACTAATGATGAAATCGAAGGCCCGTCTCTAAAGACCTCGCTGTTGAGAGACGTGAAGCAGTTAAAAAAAAAAATCGAAGATTTGTGCAAATAGTCGATAACCCAATTTAAGGTAGACTGTGACTATATTAACAGCAGCGGCTTGTGATTCTGCAGCCACTCCGATATGCGTTCATCTGTAGTAGCGAAGAAAAAGTTATTGCAAAGGAAGAAAAAATGAAATCGTAATAAATTTCGCTGTCATCATTCGCCAGAAGACAAATATAAATGCAGAATAATCAACACTGGTAATAGTTCTATCAATTTTACTATGGACATTATTGGAGGTACATTTATGACAAACACCAGTAAAAGGACTAGTGTTAAACACACGGTTTGGGGTTTAACTGCTGAATACATTTCACTACCATCAGGATGGTTACCATGGTAAGAGGGACGTCCATTAATTGCGTGAGCTCAAAATAGAGCGGGGGTCGGGCAAAATCTCACCCAATCTCGGGAGGGGGGGAGAGGGTAGTGTTGAAAATTGAAAAAAAAAAAAACGTTTTTTTCAGCTTTGTGAAAAAAAACATAGCACCCTTGTTTTGTTTCTAAATTTGGTTTTTTTTTCTTCAGAAAACAGTATATTTTATAAATTACAGTTTCATTTACGGAACTTACATTTTACAAGTGTGTTTTAAAATCTTACTGAATCGTATAATGTTTTACATAATGATTCATAAATGTATCTATATAGGTAACATAATTTTATTGATCCTCTATGTAAATACCACATTCACTATAGCTCTGGACAGAAGAATTGGCGGGTCAGTGTTAACGCGCTGTTGCCGTACTTGGGGACAAACTCGCGATGCGCTCTCTTTCTATCACCTGAAAATTGCAACGCTGTGCGGCCTGTGTTGCCTAGTCCAAGCGGCAGCCCACCCCAAACCTTCCACCTCCCTTTCAACACACAAAAAATGTGTGAACCTGTGAATCGGAGTTAGAAAGTGTCAGTGTGAGGGTGAGCTTGCTCGAGAGAGAATATTTTGATTTTAGCGTTTTGCGATTTAAATAATTCGTTTTAGTTATTTATTAATTACAGTAATTTAGTGTCCTAATTTTACCGAACAAAAAGTGCAGTAAATTGTAATAACGGTAATTTAGCAAGAGAATCGTGCTACTAAAAATGGATACTCAGGAAGAGACTTATTCTCCTACTCCAGGTGTTTCCGGACTAACGACTCCAACAAGACGCACGTCATCGACAGCAGAACCACCGCGGCTGAAGAAGACAACAGAGTTTCGCCGGCAGAGTAAATCTATCATTCACAGTGTATATAAATATTTCAAACTCCTTGTGGACAATGATGGTGAAATTTTGTCTTCTACATGTACGCTGGTAAGAAAAGACTTGAAAAATATGGACGTACTTGATGTTAATGAAATAAAAAACTGTAGTGATTTGTTACCGCAAAAAACAACCATATTGCGAAGAAATTTAGGGAATGTACAGGCTATTTGCTCTGAAGCTTGTGGGTGTCAGTTTGAGAACTGTCCAGCGAGTGTGTCGTGAGGGGAAAATCGCCTACGTTTGTTTCTCCAAAGAAAAATGTGAAACAATACAGCACTATAACAAAGCTTAACGACTTTGACAGGGACATTGTCAGGAGAACAGTACACGAATTTTACGACCGTGGTGAGTACCCTACCTCAGAAAAATTAAGAAAAATATTAAAAGAGAAGATAAATTTTACAGGATCTGCACGATCTGTAAGACGCATATTGAACAATATAGGGTTTAAATACAGGCGTCAGAATGATGGTAGGGCGATTTTTGCTGAGCGAAACGACTTAGTGTCCTCAAGAGTCAAATTTTTGAGGAAAATGAGCTCCCTTCGTAGCTCAGGTGACACGCGACCCATTTTTTACTTAGATGAAACTTGGGTAACTCAGAACCATTCTTTAAAAAATATCTGGCAGAATTCAAATCAAAGTGGGGGCTTAAAGGTACCTGTCGGAAAAGGGGGCAAGGCTAATTGTTTTGCATGCGGGTTCAGCAAAGACAGGCTTTCTCCAGGAAAGTAAGTTGGTCTACAGATGCAGCAAAACCAACAAATCTGAAGATTATCACTCAGAAATGAATACAACGACGTTTAAAGATTGGTTTCTCAACAGATTTTTTAATTTTTTTGGAGGAAGGTTCTATCATCGTCATGGACAACGCCAAATATCATTCGGCAGTGATAAACCGAGCTCCAACAACCAAATCGCCGAAAGCTGATATAGCTGCTTGGCTAACAGAAAAGAAAATTTCGTTTTTGCCTACGGAGACTAGAGCTGAGATGCTGGAGAAGGTTCGCATGAATAAAGAAGAACCGGTGTATGAGTTGGATGTACTTGCAAACGAAAGAGGACATGAAGTAGTCCGATTACCCCCTTATCATTGCCAGTACAATCCGATAGAGCTCATTTGGGCCCAAGTCAAAAGAGAAGTGGCGGAGAAAAACAACACTTTCAAAATCGCCGATGTCGAACGTTTGTTGCATAAAGCCTTGGAAAACGTCACCGTCGAACAGTGGCAGAAATGTGTTTACCATACCGAAAAACTGCAAACAGAAGATTTCGAAAAGGAAGTGGTCCGAGATAATGTAATCGAGCCTCTTATAATCAACCTCAACGAAGATTCAACGACAGAGAACGAGAGCAGCGAAGAAGTGGAAGATGATGATGATGAAGAAGAAGGCGTTGATGGAGATGAATAATGACAAGTAAGGTATTAAAGAACATTTAACATATTACGCAATAAACTTATCAATTACTGAGCAACTTTAATAGCTTGTACTTAACAGTTTAAGATACTATAACATTTGCTGTGTTAATGTTATTTAAAACCCCAAACTCATATTTAACTTGTTTTATTGTTGTAGTAAGTTACGATATTACTGTTGGATATTATTAATTTTGCTTAAAAACATTTGGCTTTCTAATAATATTCATGATGACAATATAACATTTTTGCTTACTTTTATTATGGTTGATTTTTATAAAAAGAACTGCAGTGGCCATACTTTCTTTTCTACATATAAATTTTTGGTATACAGCAATTTTAATTCTATAGTCTATATATATATATAATTTTGTCGTCAATTTTGCAAGTTTTTCAGTGCAGAGGATAACAAAGTATAATTTTGATTTTAGTTGTAAATAAAATTTAATACGTGCTTAGCCACAAATAAAATAAAGAAAAGTAATTCAATACGTTTTCTTAATTTCTCGAGAAAGTATTCTTCAGTTATATCAAATGCATTTACACGAACATAACTTTCTTAACGAATGACATAAATCAATATTTTATCACAAAATTTCGATTATAAATTATTTAAAATACAGTATAAACTATTACTTCAAGTAAAAAGGTGAATACAACTGTTAAGCGCGTGGTTTGGCAACGGCGCATTCTAGGAGACCCGCCAATTGTTCTGGCCAGCACTATAGTATCAGTACTACCAACACTACTCCGGTCAGTGTCAGAATTTTCTGTTTCTTCTTCTGTCTCTTCTATATTCATAACTTCAGAAGTAGTTACATTTTCTTTTACTGGTTGTTCTTGTATTCTACGCAAAAGATTTTGAGATTGCAATTTTAGATTGCGAGAAAAGTACACACTGTGCATAAAGACTGCACCGATTGTTCTGTATTACTATCTTTAAAGTTTGAATTTAAATCTATTACCATACAAAATGGGAGCTTTATTTCTTTTCAATCGTTGGCTTACGCCAACAGTTGCAAGGAAACGATTCATAATTACTGACAATTTAATGAGTCAGTATCACTATACGCTGAGAGTTTAAGTATACGAATATAAGGACAGCACAATAAGTAATAAAAAGAGCAAAAAACCGTAGATAAATTTTAAATTCCTAATTTTTAAAAAAAAGATCCGTAGTTCTGCAGATAAATTCGTAGGGCTGGCAGCACTAGTTCAAATAGCCAGTATCAATCCAAACAACGGGGAACGGGGATTCCTTCTCGCCCAACCTAGCCTCTTGGGGAAATCCCCGTTCATAAAAGAAAATTTCAGTCAATGTTGCCAATATTTTTTTTTTCTACTGAGCCAGAAAAATATATTAGATTTAAAAATTAAGATAAGCACTTAGAATAAACTGTAAAACAGCCATATTAAACAATAAATGCCTTACAAATTTGAGATTTAGTAGTTATAAAAAAAACGTGTCCCATGAAAAAACATGTTTTTTTCATGATTTTTTTCAAGCCAGAAAAAAAAATTTTTTACAACACCTGCGGGAGGGGGCTGATAAAAACCTCACGTCAACTTCAAAGAGCAATGGAATTAATAAAATAAAAAAGGTCTTCAAAATTACGACGGTCAATCTTACGTTGTGGCATGGGAAAGGGTGGGGGGTCCCCACAAGATCTAACCAAGAGGGAGAGGGGGCAAAAAAATTTAAGAAAAAACCTCAAGTAATTAATGCACGCCCCCTACGCTCACAAGAATTACTATCAACTCGCAAATTGTAAATCACCCTAGGGTAAAAATCATATTTCTGAAAGGTAAATCTAAGTAATAATAATCATCCCCGAACTATAAAGGCGGAAGGGGACCAACTGTCTGTGAAATCCTTGTTCTGCAAATTCCTTGTAAATCGGTTGCTCAAATGTGTTGCTTTGGAGACCGACTAAGTGTATACAGAATACGCTCTAAAGAACAGCCAGGGGTAACAGTAATTACCACCCAGCTCAGTCTGGTAACCAGGAGTCAAGTTACGGCATTCAATAAAGTCTGTGTCAGTCTCCGAGCTGAGACAGCGAGTGAGGCGTTGGTAGGAGCCTTGTCGGCTGTGTCAAAGCTGATGAGCGGCAACGAGGCTGCAGTGTGTCGGCTTATCTGCAGGAAGCCCGCCTCAGAGCCGTGTGCCGTGCGGGGCTTCCTAAGGCGACGCGACGGATCGATGCTGTCTGTAGCCGACTCCACACCGGTCCCCGCTCCTCCTTCCCACCCATCTCTCAATTGCTTTTCACAGTTACGCCGATGTATTTAACATAAGAGCTAGGAACTGCTTCTTTTTTACCATTTCATTAGATGGATTTGCACCTCGTCGCGTCGATATCATTAGAGGCGGTTGTCAACCGTCCGGTTTTCTGTCGGAATTCTAAGGGGCCCCATAGACACAACAACTTGTTGTCCAACTTGGTTGTGTTGTAGTTAAAGTTGGAGAGTGTATGGGTAGGATGGCAGACCAAATCACAACTTGGTCAACCAAGTTGGCGGTTTTCAAACTCCAGTGATATTTGTGGGCGGGGCATAATGCTGTTCCAACGTGTTGGAGTTTAATATGGCAAGTTGTTCAATCTGGCTGCCAGCATCAGTCTGCTCCGGTTTTTCATTGAGGTAGTATTAGTAATCTGTGACCTAGCGTGGTGGTGTAACGGCTAGCGTTCTGGCCTCGCATTCGGGAGGACGGCAGTTCGAATCCCCGTCTGGGCATCCAGATTTGGGGTTTCCATGGTTTCCCAAATCACTCCAGCTAAATGCTGGGATGCTTCCTTCAAAAGGCCATGCCCGAATTCCTTCCCATTCCTTGCCCCCCATCCTTTCCCGTCTCTAAAGACCTCGCTGTTAGAGATACGTTAAGCAGATTAAAAAAAAAGTAATCTGTGCTAGAAGAGGTATTGTGATGGCAATTATTCAAAACAACGATGAACGGAAAATCGTCAGAGAAAAATTTAGCCGTCTACCACAACAGTGAAAAGTAAAATCTGATTATACAGAAATAAAAAATAAAAAAATTGTGTAACAAAGGCTGAGAAAAGTTGATAATTGATTTCAAAGGAGTGGAACGGGATGGCACAGTTGAAAGTATGAAGAAACGTGTAACAAATATGCGAAAACATCCGGGGCTAGGGAAAAAAAAAAAGCCGACAAAGCGCAAGATATGGAGCAGAAGTTGTATATGAACCTACCTAGTGGTTCTTTGATAAATTTAATTCTTTACGGGACCAGAAAGGATATCATCCTCCGACACTGAAGAAGACCACAATGAAGAATACGATAATGATGACCCTGAGTTGGGCTCCAGTTTAATTTATTGTTTTGGAATTAACTAGAATTGGATAAAATGTTGAAAATTACGAAAGCATTTTTAATATCTACATTTGATCATCGATTAATCGCCAATCAGTTAATCGAACTCACTCTAGGGGGAAAAAATGATTTATGGGTATTGGCAATAATTTTTATTGCAAATTCGATAAATAATATGTATTACTGTTGGAATGTCAATTGCAATTTAAAATTTACAAAATATGCTTATAACATTAAAACAGATATAATTAAGTAAGTGGAAAGTTTGTCATTCCAAAGAACCTTGATTTTCTCCTTTTATCATTCAATTCTTCGATTTTCGGCGCCTCTGTTAACCATTTTTTCCAATTGTTATTTCGTAAAATTTATTCCAATTTTGTATTTGTATCTTCTATAAGATATTTTTCAAGTTGATTATTTCCAAAAGTTTGCCAACTGTTATTAAAAAGTTATTCATCTTATTGTTTGAAAATCGTAGATGTCGAGCGTTTTCATGAAAATTTTGATGTAGATGAATATTTGTAAACAAATTGGGACAATCGGCTCACATACTTTGGTTAATCGATTTTTCATCCTCAGAAAATTTTTATAATCTTCCGGTACATTTACTTTGAACTCCCATTCCAAATTAGTGTGTGAAAATTTAGGGTGTTTTTGGAGCCGTTTTTTGGCCCAAATTTTTACTATTCTCGTTTTCCTTTTATTTTCCTTGAACGTAGCAGTTGTAGGACATAAAGCAATTTCTTCAACTTCCAACATTACTGTAAAGCGGCCTGTAGACGATCAAATTGCTTGTCAAACTTTACGTGTTTGTCAAATTATTTGAAAGTCTGCGGCATTGTTTGATGCGTTTGTCAAACAATCGACACGTTTGATGGAAATTTTGATTGACGGCGTGTTTGTCAAATAAGTTTGAAGGTGTGCTGGGGTATTTGTTTAACATTATTTCAGTTATCGCCTAGTAACCATGGAGAACGCATCGCCAGTCGCCAAGTGACAACGGCGGGCAGGATAATTCGCAGAGTGGACATAATTTATCTGACGAAGGATTCCTTTTACAGTTCATCTCCATATATAGCGATCTACCGGTGTTATGAAAATTTAATCTAAAGAATCAAATAAGTTCACTATTTGGCCAAAAACGTTGAATGAATTTAAAGTTAAAATTTGTGGAGGAGAAATGTAGGTGAGTGCAGAAAAGGGGAATGATGGGTTTTTGGGGAAAGTGCCACCGGAGCGTGTGCTCCATTGCAATTTTATTAAATATATTTAATATTAGCATCTGGTTTGGCTCATTTCTCCATGTCGGATGTATTATTATTATTATTATTATCATAAGTAAATTGTGTAAATGACAACACGCTATAACTTCTTGCTTTTGTTAAAGATAATTATATGGGTTTTTGAAAAATCTTAAAATTACTTGCGAGAATGTCAAATACGTTTTCAATAACCTACGCGAGATAAACGATAATTGAAAATTCTTCTGTTATCATTTAACACTTGTTTATTGTAAGGTTTCATAAAACTTGGTAGCAGCTGGAAAGCTTCATCTCCTACAAATTTGGAGGACATTTTGTTTATTAGTATTCGGCAATTTCTCTGGATCTGGAAGCTGCAACTGATTATTTTCGTACAAATTCCAAAATGTTGTATTTTTAATCACGCCTCCATCTGACGCTCTGAAATTTGTACGGACATCAACCATAAGAAATTCATTATTTGCAGTGGCTATAATCATTCAAAAGTTTTATGTTCCATGAGCAGGAAATTATTGTAATCTCCTGTTTCCTTGCGTGATATTTCTCAATAAATTTTCATGTGTATATCTCTCTCTTAATTTCAATCATTCTCTACACCAACCACTGCTTTTTTTTTCTTAACACACAGTGCTAGAGTCAACGCTAAAAATGCGTTGTCTTTATTCCTCATTGTGGCACGCGTTACGGTCTGACAAGGCAACAATCGAAACTACAGGCAAGTTTGACAAATTTGTTTGATCTCAGGTTTGATCGTTTGCGCTGTTTGATGAAAACGTGATGTTTGACCAACAGGGGCCTTAATAGAAAATACCTTGTTCTCTCTACGCTGGGTCTCTCTCTACCGATATCGTACAAAAGGTGGAGAGGAATAGTGGGGCAAGTTGCTGTGTGTATGGGGCCCTTAATGCGATTGTATGTGTCCGGTTCACTACATGCGACTGGACTCAATATGACCGGTTTATTAAGAAATTTTAACACTTACGGGTTAATAGTTTTTATTTTTTTTATTTTATCTCCTTACTAGCCTCGTACCCGCGACTTCGTACGCGTGGATTAAGAATTTTTTTGCCAGAATTAAATATAGAAAGTTGTAGGTAACGAAGGATTGGTCCCAAACAATATCGAGTCGGCATAATATGACAGGGAAGCTATCACTATATCATTCTACCGTCGAACCTGCCTCTTGAAGAGAATCAATTTCCAACATGTTTCTGTCACTATTCGATAAGATCTCAAAATTTCGTGACTACAACTGTTAATCATACTGGAAAAAATATCCTGTGCCCTTCATACAGCTTTCTTACAAAATTCCATCACAACGATATAGCCATTTAGTCGTCAAAACGTAACAAAAAGACAGAGACTTACTTCCGTATTTATATTAGTATTACTGTGGTTCTCACTCACACACTAACTGCGAACAACACCTGACGAATCATTATAACGTAAAAAAGTGTACACCTACAAAATTGAAAGACTACCTACGATTTGCCTCGCATTGCACCCCTAACTTTCTAATATCTACAGTTTAACATTCAATCCGAATAACCTACGGCCCAGGCCTGACTCTTACGATGAAAAACAATTTTTAAAAATCTTAGCCTCAACGGAGATTTGAACCGGAGACCACGACGTTCGTAAGCAAGCTCTTTAGCCACTGAGCTGCCAGTTCACTACACGGAAACACGGTCTGGAGACGTCCACATCCAACGTGTCTGTCTATCGCCGTATTTCGAAGTTATGAGACAACATGTGTTATTTATACAGATAATTTTTCAACCAAATGTAGACAGTATTTTTTTCCCCTGTTTCAAAGGATAAGTGTGCAAAGTTTCATCGAGATCGGATGAAAACTGTGGATTTGTATGAAGAACAAACAAACCAACAAACATATTCATCTTTATATATAAAGATAAGCAGCCCATGAATGGCTTCTGAAATGTATAGCAAGTAAACAAGTTCACTGCCTCTCGCTCCTTATTCCCCCACCCGCTTAACAGTGTGTTCAAAAGCAGACGACAGTATGTCGCATATCTTATTATCGTGAAGAGATTGATTTATTGCTTCACCTGCCTCTCGTACGTCGTGCTCGGTTTTTTCGCAGAGTATTAAAGACTGAATAGAGAAAAAACAAAATCTAAAACGGCAGTTTTCAGTAATTTAAATAAACTTAATTGAAGACACGGTTTCTTCCGCAAAGGTTTTTGGTATTTTTTAGTACGTGGTTGTTATAAAAACAATTATTTATAAAAATAAAAAACCAATTGCTCTGTAAAAGCTGTAGAAATCTGATAACTTGGCAATGGAACTAGCTCGGCATTCGTCTGGTGAGATCTCGGAAAAAATAATGGAAAACCGATAAATGAATAAGCGGGTCGTGAATCGAACCCGCTTCCTTCAGAACGATTATTCGAACTCTCATCACTGTACTGGAAAGAAAATGGCCGTCATCTGTGCTACGTAATTGTTCAGACTTTCGACTGAAATAAATCCTAGAAACTGAAAAATTTAAATCTGGGTGCGTCGAGTTGGTTCTGAACAAGGATCTTGCAAATACTTGATAAAGTTTAACGCCGTTGCCCTCTGTTAAAAATACATACAGGTGTTGACTACTCTTCGCTTTTGTCACTATTACCACGTCCATAAGCCCGTATCCTTCAGTACTTTTTCCGCGTGTCGAAGCTAGTGATTTTTATAGCACTTCTTTATTTTTTACTGCTTAATTTTTTTATGTTTTTTATTATTCACCAGAAACGCCAATATCTCGGTAACTAAAATCATCACACAACTTCTACACTAGATCTCCAAACAGTTTTTTTTTTTTTTTAAAAAAAATCTTCTAACTTTAATCATATATGTCGAAACAATTAAATCAAATAATTGCTTTTTCTTTTTGTTTCTCCCCTAATTGTAGCAGTAAAAGTAATAACTCACCGCGTTCCAGCTAATGCAGTGCCCGCAGCTAAAATTTAAATTCATTCATTGCACACATGAGTTGTTTATACAAAGGCTTTTTGTACAGTATTGAAAAATATTGTTTGGTATAGCTAAAGGTGATGAGATAAAAATGTTAGTAGCTTTAACCATACAACTAATACAGAATTTGACAGGCGAATATTTAGACGACAGTACAGTCATTCAAAACGACAGCGAACAAATTATTCTATGGTTATCGGAAACTCGTGCACATTGTTTCGACAAATGCGGCATACCCAATATCGAAATAAGAGCGTTCGTAAATTTAAGGAGCGCATAAAATGAACACATCATCAATGCATAATTTTAAAAAAATGGTGAGTTGAGTATAGGCTCGTGTGGTAATGATTTGGTGAGTGTTTTTACTTGTTGCGCAATCCCCTCCTGTCATAGCCACCTTAATATAACGTGGTATTGTTGATGCTATGACGAATTATTGCACAACACAATGTGATGGTTGGAAAGGGAGCAACGCACAAAATTCTGTTCCCCTAGGTATAATTATAATAAAATAGAAGCTTATACGTAAGAAGTTATGGTTCATCCGCAATGAGAAAGATTCTAGAAGGAATTGTTCTTTTGGTCTGAAATTGTGTGCATACTTTCCTTGGGCGATATTATGTAATAATTGAGTCTAGTCGTTCGTGATAAGAACAGTTTTATGAAAGTTATTATGCAAGAAATGTGTATTATTCAATTTTGATGGTTATTGCAGCTGATTAGATGCTGTTTGGAAAAAAAAAAAAAAGATGTTTCTCCAGTCGGCTTCAATATTTTGTCGGCTCTTTACGATTAGTACAGTGTTTTAGTTATGGGTATCATCGTTGCATGTCATGAATAAAAAAATGGGTTCCAGTGATCGGGCACAGTTTAATGTTGTTTTAGAATTAGTATATTTCAGTGGCTATAATAGTCTGGAATGATAAATACCAAGGAACGTGTGCACAAATTTTCAGACAGGAAGAATTCCTTCTAGTCGTTCTCGTTGCAAAGCCACCGAAGCTATTTCTAGTTTGAATCACATACAACCCTAACCATCTATCCATAAGTGACCTTTGGTATTGTATTAGCATAGTAATGATAGAACTTTAACAGTTTTTAAACTACATCCCTGTTTTTGAAGTAAAAACAAAGTAATACCAAAATAATTTATTGGAACAAAAATAAAAAAAGTTCTGTAATTTCTAAACAAATTACTTCAAAAGAATCAAGATGAGGTGATTATTTCCAATACGAATGAGATCGCGTTTAGATTTCCGTTTTTGTTTCTAATCAAGTTAACTTAAAGATTAATCAATAATTACTTACAGAAGTCGTCCATCTCTTCAAACAGTGTCAACAGGCCACAACTTGCTGCTTACTACGTCTCTGTGTGACAACTGACGCGAGTTTCGTGTGACTGCTTGCTACGCCCAAGGACTATAGTAACGCCCCGTACAGTGTCACCAACTTAATGAGACTACTTAAGCACCGGATAGAAATTTTAAATTGGTGGTAAGATGTCTCCTTTCCTAAGTAACACGAAGATTATTATTCTTTTAAGTAAAAACAAGGTTTTTATTTTATGATAATTTTCCTAACATACGCGAAACATTATCACAACGAAGAGGAAATCCTTTTGTAATATCCTCTTAACAAAATTATCTTACAGTCTCATAAAACAAATTAAAACATTTGTTTATCCACATTCTGCAAATATCTTCCGAAATATATTTTCCTGAAATTTTCGATATCTTCGGAGGGGATGGCAAGTTTCTGATTCAAAAGACAATAATTAATTTTAGGAGAGTAAATATAACGCGAAATAAGTCAGGGTCGTTAGATATTATGTTATTAATATTTTTTTCATTTCCTTGTGAAAAGTTTTTTCGTTTCGAACTTCTGAGGTTTTTTTATCATCATTATCACTGGCGTAAAAAATTCTTAGGTTTTTTTTGTCCATTTTTTCCCTTTTCTCTTTCACTGTTTGAGTACCCTCCTGGTTTATTTATCGCTCGAAGTAGAGGAACATGTTTAGTACAGAAATGACGAACGGGTCCGTGAGTGATGTGACGGTTGCCGTCCCTGCGGTGGTTCCCCGCGCTATCGCAGCTGCTCCGCTTGGCTGGCAGACTGCCGCGTTATCGCCGCCGCCGATAACCGCTGCGAGCGCTTCATAAACCACTTGGCAGGCTCTCCCGGGACACACACTGTCCTGTATTGAGGACTCCCAGCCGCTGCTGTGGGCACAATCACAAGAATATTCACCTGTTCACACTTCAAATCGGCCACATGCATTTTGGTATTCGGAGTTGGGAACAGCGTCAGAGTATCTAAATCGAGCATTATATTACATGTGCAGTTTACACGAATTCGAAAGTGAGGGTTTGATTATAATATTTTGTGTTTCTCAGGTAGGAACACATTTTTGAAACAGATTTTGGTAGCGCCGTAATAATAGATAGTTCTTAACAGAGTCTCTGAAATTTTTATTTGTGTCAGAGGTTTTTAATGATTATTTCGAACTTATGATGCAAATTCGAAGTAAGCCTTCCGGCAATACAATTTAGCATTCACACCCAAAATGTTATATTTTTATTACGACGTTGCGTGGGCTAATACCCGATTAAATTATGGTTACCAGAATTTTTTCTCCGAATCCGGGGACGCTTCAGAACTTTTTCACCAAAATCCGGGGACGCTTTCGGCATTTTTCCTAATGACGCTTTGCACTTTTTAAGTTATAGGATTAAAAGTGGAGTTAACTTAAAATAATCATATTTATCATTGTTATATATTTTGTATTCGAAATGATATGGTACCTGATTTTACCTCCAACTTGTTGTCATTGGTATTTCTTAGAAGAATGAATCTTCTTGAGAAAATCTTGTCTGGATCCAAGCTGACTGAAAATTCTTGACATGTCATGAAAAATTTGTTAATATAGTTAACATAACTTGAACTGTTTCTGTACTCATTCCATCACTAACCACACATTTTCTTTTCTTAGATGAAGACATCGTTAAAACACTAAAAACACAGAAACAAAACAAATTGTGCGAACTTAGGCTTCACCTAGGGTTACCAGATGATGGTCTTCAAAAAAGAGGACATTTCTAGATTAATACTAAATTCTGCAAAAGTGTTGTGGGTTTCTCAACATTTACGGATGTTGCATTAAGATAAATTATAACTACACACTTAATAAATAAAAATATTTAAGATATGCATAATTCACTATACTTTTTGCAAATGAAACGTCTACAATAGGTAGTATATTACTTCATTTTATTAAATCATGCAACGTTACAACAATTTGTGGCACATTTTAATATAAACTACAAAAAATCATCATTAGTACATTTCTCATCTTCATCATTATTCCCTGAAGTACTCAGATATTTCTTTGATGAACCAAATTCTGAGAGTAATTTCTTATTTTCCAACAAATAATTATAAAACTGTACACAAGATAAATCCTTATGATTATATTGCACACTTATAATTCCCTTAACAGACTCAACACTGAGTCTATTTCTATCTTTGGTCCACTGACTGTTTGCTAATGAAAAAATCCTTTCTACACTAGCATTGTGGCTGGGAATAGCAAGGAAAAACTCCGCAATTTTTAGTAGTTCTGAGAAACAAGCACCATTCTTTGACTCTCGGAAATATTAACACCAGATATCATTTGACAACTGATCTGTATTAACGTTAGCCTGGTTTGTCAAAAATTTCTGAAAGTTGCAAAACTGATCAAAGCACTTTACATCATCTATTTTAAGTTTTTCATTTAGGTACAGAATTGTTTGTTCCACACCTCCCCAATTTGGAGAATTCTTCAGACCCATCCATTTAAATACCAAAAACTCTTGATACTGAACCAACCATTTCTTATCACATTTAGAACCATAACCTTCATCCCGTTTTTTTCTCAAAATTTCTTTTAGTTTTAAAGATTTGAAATTCTGGATTTTTCTTTCCTAAAGAGCATTCAACACACCCTCAAGAATATGTATCATTTCTACCAGTGAATTTTTATCTTTTTCTAGGGCCAAAATATTATGTTGAAATAATGACATAAGAGAATGAACAAACCATGATCGTGCTTCACTAAGCTCATTTTGGAAAAACATTTTAGTCAGAATTGGAATTTCACCCTGAGAACTGAAATATGATTTCAGTGCTGGATACATCTCAATTAGTCTCGTAACGCAAGGAAAAAGGGACAGCCACCTACTCTTAGAATGACACAATATTTCCCTATATTGTACATCTACAAAATCACAAAAGTCCTTAAGACTTTCAGTACGTACTGTGTACACAGAAAAATAATTAAATATTTTTAATACTATGGAATCAACATCTAATGTGAGTCCTGCATCAATACCATGTTGAATGCAGTTATGTAAAACATGAGCAGGGCAGCCTAATCCTACTAATCTATCATTTAAATTGTTTTTCAGATGGGCGAAAACATTATTTCCCGACCTCTTACCAAGTCCACTAATCCCACCAAAATTTGTATTTGTATTGTCCCCAGAAAAAGCAACACATTTATTATTAATACCTCTACTTCTAAGAGTATCACATATGTAAGATGCAATCGTTTCAGATTTTTCGTTTGGACTACTTTTAAGTTCTATCACTTTTGTTTGAATTCCCCCAGATTTAAAGTCATAGTATTGAATTAGAATTGGAAACAGTTTCGCAGAACCATGGTTACTGCCGTCTGTTGCAACACCAAAACATGAAATACACTCCAAAGCGTCAATAGAAGCATTAACAGAATGAGGTGACAATACAGAATTAATAATGGCTTCTGTTTTAGTGCGAGCACATGACATTTGTTTCGCTATATTTGAGTCTGTAAATAACACTTTCTGCAGTTTTCCAGTACAGTCCATTGATTTAAAACTTTGATGATGCTTGACTGTGTGAAAAGATAGGGTGCCTTCAGCTGCATGGACCAGATCATTAATTTTGGAATCCTTTTTTGCTAAAAAAATCGTCAACTTTGGATGAAGATGCTGCAGTATGTATCCGCGTTTTGTGTTTTTCAGTGTTTTTGTGAGCTTCTAGGTCTAGCCCCCCTGCAAATTAATAATTGTGCGTGTTATACGTTATTCAGTGTAAGAAAATCTGAGCTATTAAACGCAAATTTCCAGTGTCATACGATATTTACGTAAAATCGGTCCCATGGTTATAAATCTTACCTTTATTAGCAACTGAAACAAATGTTCCTGATGGACAGATAAGACATTCTGCCTCTGAGCTAATTCTTCCCGGTCTGAAGACAGGAAATCGTTTTTGTAATTCGTCACTGAAGACACATTTGCGTTTTGGCATGATTTCACTTGAACAGTAAGGGCCTTATTACACTAGGCGACTTGGCGGCGCAACCAGCAGGGCAACTGGTGGCTCTGCTCGTCGCTGGGCACAGGGTCTTATGGAGCTTATTACACTAGGGCAGCCAGTGGCGCCGCCAGAAACTGGCGGCCGGCTGGCTGCCCTGCCCGGCGACCAGGCGGGCAACCACTGGTGGCCGAGAGTCGTGGCGGGGCATTGTATCTTACGTAGCTTATTACACTAGGACACCTGGCGGCGCCGCCAGACTCGCCACCACGCGTTCAGTCTGCAATTCATGTGCCCCTTCCTACTTTACAATTTTAAAATTTGCAGAGATACTGAGTGACAGGTATGGTGAGACAACTAGGGACAGTCATCCTCTGATGGGGGGGAATGAATCAGAGGAGAGTATAAATGACGAACCTACAAAATTTGAAATAAATTCTCAGCAAATTGCGAAGTAACTCAGAAAGCTAAAAGTGGTGTAGGCAATATTACTACAGATTTATTAAAGATTGTGGGATACGATATTGTACCTTACCTTAAAATTTTGTTTAAAATGAGTTTGGAGACTTGCTGCTTACCAAAGGATTGGAAAAGACCGATAGTAGTACCAGTTCATAAAGGAAGGGTTAAAAATATGGTGAAAATTCCTGGCCAATTAATTTGTCATCAGTGATAGGCAGAATGATGGAGAGATTGATATGCAACTATATCAGAAATGTCTGTGAAGATAGAAACTAGTTTTCAGATCGACAACATGGCTTTAGGCAAGGATATTCATTTGAATCTCAGATAGTGGGCTATATGCAAGATATTTAAAATGAATTGGAAATGGGAGACCAAGTTGATAGTGTGGCACTAGATCTTTTTAATGTATTTGACAGAGTGAGCGATAAAATGGTTTTAAATAAACTGAAATGTATTGAATTGGATGAGAAAGTTACTTGCTGGTCACAGGAATTCTTAAAAGTCAGAAAGCAAATGGTTAGAGTAGGAAATACATTATCAAGAAGTGGAAGTAAATATAGGAGTTGCTGTACATTATTCTAATGAATAACTGTGTTACGGTCAGAATCTAGGTATTTTGCAAATGATACAATGGTATACAATAGGATAAAAATAGGTGAAGACTGAACAGTTGCAGGATGATCTGGATAGAATATCTAAATGGGTAGGTCAGCCTGGAATAAAGATAAATGCCAAGAAGAGTCGGCTTATGAGATACACAGATAAATATATCTAAAGGTTAATTATGATTACAGAGTGGGGACAGATTTGCTTGATGAAGTGTAAATTCTTTGCATAACGTTTGATAAACTCAATTGGGCAGGTGGTAGAAAAAAGGTTACAAAATCCTTCATTTGCTGAAGAGGGTGATGAGAGGATGTAACAGAGAAGTTAGGGACTTGAGTTACAAAACTTTGGTCAGATCACTGGTTGAATATGGTGGTGTAGTTTGGGACCACATTTTGGAGATCAAATACAGGAGTTGGAAGGTGTGCAAAGAAGAGCAGCTAGATTTGTTTGTGGAAATTATCGCAGGACCCAGTCAGTAACTGATATGATACAGGAGCTGGATTGGGACTCATTGGAGGAAAGGAGGAGAGTGCTGGAAATGTGCAAGGCATATGTTGGTGATGGGACTTGGATGGAAATTGGTAAAAGAATTAGGAATAGTGCATGGAAGGAGAAAGGCGACCATGACCACAAGCTTGGGCTCGATTTCTTGCATAAGGGAGTGGAAAAAATTTTCTTTTGTTGTTAAGGGCGTCAGGAATTGGAACAAATTACCGATTGTAGTGATGAATAATTTAAAAAAAAAAAAAGGAAAAAAAGAGCTTAAGGATTTTAAAATTAAAATTTATAAATAGGAAAAGTAAATGGGGGAGGAATTTAACATTCCAGCTATAAAAGAAAATTTAAATATATACATAAACGGGAAATTAGATGACTAGGGAAATTGCTACCGGAGTGTTAGCTCCATCGCAATTAAATTAATGATTAATTAAAAATAATTAAAAAGAAAAAGGGAAGGCGAAGGGAGAGAAAGATGTATGTATATCATATTCTATTGCTAAGGGAATCTATACTCTTTTTGATGAATTGTATTCAGACGACAACAAGTTTTTTAATTACTTAAGAATGTCTAAATCGTCTTTCTTTTAATCATTGTACTTAGTAAAGGTTGATATTACCGGGAAAGATACGAAAATGAGAAATTCTTCTTGCTTTACCCCTTTGTCTTCTCTACACTTTCACTTCCCCGCATTTCCACAGTGACATTCTGTAGTTGACTGGACATATTCAACTACACAATTCGCATACAATGCGAGGATAACAGCAAAGAGACTGCTGGGTTGCGCGAGTGGCTGGCTGGCTGCGCCACCAGAATCCTGGTTGCGTCGCCAACAAAGACACCAGTGGCGCGTCTGGTTGCGCCACCAAGTCGCCTAGTGTAATAAGGCCCTAAAACTGCTTCACTTCACAACAACCAAAATGCAACTAACAGTAAAGCAGTTGAAAACAATGATTCTAGAAGCCGAGCTGACTACCGAAGTACTTTGCATTGTTTCGTACATAATGTTCTTCACCGGCCGCCCCGCAGCTCGTATTTCACGATAATTGCCTCGCCACCTATTGCTCAGAAATCGTAACTATATCTTGACACAGTGCCGAGACAGAAAAAGGAAAAGTGTAGATAAAATATCACATTGTTGGCATAAAGGTTAAATGCTTTAGGGTTTACCATTTTGACAGATGGGAGAGTTTTATTCCCACAATTTCAAGTTCAGGCAGTAGTAAAACGGAACTAAAAAAAAGAGGACATTCCTTGATTTTTCTCAAAACCCGCCCGGACCATTTTTACGGTCCAAAAAAAGGACATGTCCGGGTAAAAGAGGACATCTGGTAACCCTAGCTTCACCTCAACAACAAGCAAAGTTTACAACGCCGGGAAATGTAGTGTCGCCAAATGCAGCAATTAGAATATAGCTTGGCTACAAGACAGGTGCTAAAACTGCCAAAATACCTATAGAGAAATTTATCATTTATGGAGCGGACACCAATAAAATAAAGCTTAATACAAAGAGGTAACGCGAAAATTAAAACCTTTTGGCACTACTGAATGAAATGTAACAATAGTTAGTTGTAGCGCAAAAGTGCATATTGTTAGTACTCTATTGAACTATCTACCAATTCCAAAGAGGATCACAGACTGACTTGTTGCAAACAGCAAGAAGATATGATTTTCCAAAGATGTTGTGTCCAAAGCACGTACAAGGAAGGAAGTGCGCTTTCTATTTCTTTCTTTAAACGAATGAATGAGCAAATCAGGGCTTTTAAAAAAACTCTCGCTTGATTAAAAAAAATTCTGGGGACAACAGCAAAAATCCGGGGACATTGCGGGGACGAAACCTGTCCGGGGACAGAAAGCTGAATACGGGGACTGTCCCCGTGAAACGGGGACGTCTGGTAACCCTAGATTAAATCAGTCTTGAATTGATCTTTATTTTTTCCATAATATTTTCCTTAACCCATGAAAATTTCTTGTGATGTTAAGAATTCACTATCAATACTTTTAACTTCAATTTCTTTAATTCCTTGAATTTTCATGTGTACGTCGTACGAAATAATTCAGACTATTCATAAACACAATGAAAATAATTATTTACAAAGGTGGACACATAATTGCTATGTCTTGTAAATGTTTTGGATAGACTAGCGGACAAAGAGGCTGATGACAAAAACGATTTTTGCCGAAACAGCTAGAAACGCAACAGTGATTCAAAGGCAAGCTCAACAATAAAACATCGTTAATTTACTTGTTCAAATAGCCACAAAAACTGATTGAAACATTATGAGAATGATTTTAAATATTAAAAGAAATTAATTTAAAACTTTTGAAAAGTAGTCTGAATGAAATAAACAACTAGTATCGCCAGAAATCCAAATAAAATGTGTTAGTGTTATGTTTGCTTGTCGTTACTATTTATTTTCAAATAGCCTATGGCTAGGATATATATATATATTTGCAATTCATACATCACATTAAAAATAAAAAAAGAAACAAGGTGTTAATTTCATTCAATCCTTCACAATCTCTCTCCTCCAGCCATTTACCCTGCTTTGCTCTGAAACTTGCAACAGTTCTGGTCCTTTTTATTTCTTCAGGTAATTTGCTATATATTTTTAAACCTTTGTGCAACACTGTTTTCTGTGCTATACTACTTCTATTATAAGTCGAATGGAAATGATTTGCCTGCCTTGTCTTATAATTATGTACATCATTGTTCATTTGTACTAATCTAGACACACATCTTGGTAATAATCCACTTTCCAACCTGTATACAAAACTCAGTACATCTCTAATTATTTCCTGTTCAATATGTTCCAAAGTCCTTAAACATCTTACTGACATTTTCTGTTCGCCTTTTATTTAGAACATCCCTCATTCCCTTATTAAAATTATTTTGCAATTTCATAATTTATCTTTTGCTTGCCATGATTAATAATGTGGAGCAATATCTTTTGTGAGGCAGTACAATTGAACAATAGCTGTTTACCTGGTTTAGATAACGTTTTTCGTAATTTGTATATTAAATTTACCTTTTTTGCTACTTTTTATTAATATAATCTACATCATCAATAAACTTAGCTTATTATCGATAACTACGCCAAGATATTTATAAATTTGAACCCAATTAATTTTATTACCATTTATCACAACAATAAACTATTTATATACTGTTTATACGTAATACTGATGAACGGAAAAGTATATTTTATGTTATAAACCGGATTATTACTGTTTAGATTTTCTAAATTTTGCTGTCAGTTTTCTAGCCATTTATTTCTCCTGTAAAAATTTATTCTTTGTTTTTACTTCTTTTGACTAGCATTAAAATCGTTCATTTCCTTTTATTTGATTCACTCTTAACGACTGTAACAGGATATTTACCGGGTAGATAAACATGGTATGATGATAAATGCCAAAAAGAATCAGGTTATTAAAAACACAAAAAATAATAGTTTTGTACACTTCTGATGTTGAGTATGAATTGCTTGTTTAAGTTATAAAGTGTAAATATCTTGTCATAATGTTAAGTCAACTCAGTTGGGCAGGATACTTTGCCCAAATGGGAGACATTTCAAAATTGTGAATGTCAGATCATTGCTAGAGTATGACAATTAACACGGCACTAACTATAGGAGTTAGTAGATGTGCAAAGTTGAGCAGCTAGATTTGTTTGTGGAAATCACCGCAGACCACAATCAGTATCTGATTTGATAAAGGTGCTGGAATGGGAATCGTTAGACAAGAACCGGGTGAAGAAAATGTTCGGAATACACAAGGCATAATTGGAGATATGACCTGGGTAGATATTGGTATAAGAATTAGAATTAGTATATGAAAGGGAAGAGATGACTATGAGCACATGCTAGTAATTGATTTCTGGTAGAAAGGAAAAATTGCTTTATGTGTAAGGGAGACAGGGATTGGAACAAATTACTAAGGCAACCGGGGTTAGACATCACTAGAACCACCTTCCCCCGCTCGACGTATTTATGTCATAATTCTGCTACAAGCACTTCAAGCATAATTTTCATTATGCATTCTAGTACTTGGCCTAGGGGCCATCCATAAATTACGTCACACCTTGTGGTGTGACAGCGTCACCCACAATGAATATAATCAAATCATTATTAATTATATTCATATTTCTTTCTTTTTTCCTTTTTTTATTATATTCAAGTTTATTAATTATTTAATCTTGGAACGTGTAAATTAATTGTAAATAATGAGGGTTGTCTGGATAGGTTAAATGTATGTTTAAAACCCGGGCGGCCAAAGGTATAGTTTATTATAAATTAATTTTTTCTGTAAACGCATGGCTCAGAACGCTTAAATATTGAAGGCTAGAGACTGCCATTTCGACCGTTGAGGGTGGAACAATGGAGCAGGCGAGGCGACAAGGTGACGCCGGGCCAGCCCGGCTTGAGTCCCGTTGGAATTCGGTCAACGAACTACCCCACCTTGCCGCTATCCCGAAGGCCAAGTAGGAAACGCGCGAAGGAGTCAGCGAATGCGACGCGTGACATTAAACACGTGACGACGGAAATGTGTAGCTAGCCAATCCTGAACATTTATTGGGGGCTACAATACTAATTCCGTGGAGTTCTTTTGCATGTGGCGAGCAACTAGCCGAGGAAGAGGAAGGAGCCATTTTTGAGAGAACACTTCTGTCCAAGACGAGCTGATGAGCAGACGTGACTTGGGTCCAAGACGAGCTGGTGAACAGACGTGCTAGCCGGCACGCTTTCTGATGATCATTGTGGTTGATCATTTCTTGCTTTGGAAAAGCGAGATGTCGAGTGGCATGCTTGCCATTATTTGGAAGTTATGCTAATAACGCGGTCGTAGCCGCTTATTTAGCTTCCATTGCTGCAGTGGCATTGTGTTTGTCGCTCACCATCACGGCGATGATACTATGGTAATGTACCAGAAACGACGGTCACTATCCAGTGGATTTTAACAGACTTATGTGCCCTTAAGCGACGCCTGGGTTAAGACTCTGCTCCCGCCACTTAAATTCCGAGCTAGCTGGATTTATATTTCAGTTCAATTTTTTTTTAAGCATCTTGCTGTTTGTTATTTCAATTTTGATGCTTTTCATTCACTTTATACGGCGCCCCCTGGGATTTTCCTTTGTACAGTAAATTGTTAGCTTCAATTTGATGGCCTGCGTTGCCATGTGATTTCAATGTTAACTTTGCTGTTTTTATTACTTGTTTGAGATATTTCATTCAGTTTTGTTTGCTTACCCGGCGAATTGTAAACGTCGGGTATTGCTTGTTTTGCTGATCTAATTGTGTTTAACGTAACGTTAATTACTACCCGACCTTGTAAGGCCATAAGACTCAATAAATGAGGTTTTATTTTGTGTCTGAAATTCATGGTTCTAGTTAGTAACCTATTAGATCCCCTTTTAGCAGCATTATATAAATGTATTTTCCATTTTCAGGATTTAATTATAAATCCCCCCTCCCTTTTTATGCAACTGATATTCACATTCTGGTTCACCCGCTTATTGTATTTATTACAACCTTGAGGGGGGAGGAGGGGGTCAGCAAAATGTGACATCGTGTGACAAGGGGGGAGGGGGGACGTGTCATAAACTTTGTGACATCACATGCATAATTTGTATCACTTTTTGACTCGTGTCGGAAGATGAAGATGATGTTGACACATCGAATGTTCCCAACACTACCTAAATCAAGACTGAAGTGACTATTATGCCAATAACAAACAGTATCAAGGAATGGGTTCAAAATCCATGGACACATGGTGGCTCAATTTTGTATCATTAATTCGATTTTTTATGTTTTTTCATATATTTTCTTAAATGTTTGATTTATTGTTGATATGATTTTTTAACTAGAAATACATAAATCATTTTGGAAGTGCTGTTTTAATTTGTAAATTTAAAATTGCTAAATATGTGATGTCACACCAGGGGAGGGGGGGGGGGCTCCCACAAATGTGACAATCTGTGACATGAGGGGAGGGAGGGGTCCAAAAATCATTAAATTCGTGTGACATAATTTGTGGATGTTCCCCAGTTACGTTATTCAATAATACCACATTCACGCCTTCGCATAGTCTGACAGCAAGCGCTACAAACGAGGATTCAGAAGGGAATTCGATCATTTAAATCAGTTGTTCCCAATTAATGGTACGCGTACGCCCAGGGGTTCGTGAAGTTGCTTCAAGGGTACGCGAAGTAATGTCTCGGCTAAGGTAATCACTAAAATAATAAACTAAACATTACTATCACCGAAATGTATTTTAAGACAGTCAAACTGTGGGTATAATATTTCTGTAACTCTGTGGCTGTGCAGAGTTCTCGACTGGGATTAATGCATCAGTACTGGCAGTTATGGGTAGCACACACGCTAGGTTGAGCTCTTTCTTGAAGTGGTTCTAAGGAAAGCTGATTGTGGACTAGGGATGTAACGGATATCCGCATCCGCAAGTTCAGAACTTTCGCGTGAAATCCTGCATTCGCTTTCGCATCCACATCCGCAATTTTTAATGCGGATGTATAACGGATGTTTTATTTACATTGCAGTATATATTATTCTTTTTTTTTTTATTCGAGATTTTGTCCATCGTCGCTTAGCTAAAAAAAGTGGTTGTTTTCTGACGATCTTGCAATAAACCTAACAATGAATTAAATGGTGTTATTACCTAAGCAACGAATTCAGAAGTTTGAACTTGCATGTAAAGTTAAGGTCGGTGCACACTAGACCGCACCGAGCCCGCACTGACACCGATCGTCATTTTTCTTATTGTTTTCGCTCACTCGACTGAAATGAGTTCAAACGACACCGCACCGAGTGTCGGTCGTCATTAGTTTGGTTTACTATTTGGCGATGCAGGCTGGTCGAAATGGAGAAGCAAATACAAAGAGTTCAGAAATTACTGCTCCTTTACGACTAAATGTTGTTTTACAGTTACTGATTGCTTTAGAAAAGAATTTACTTATGAAAAAAGATTTATTTTAAATTTATTTTTGATAAAATATTAAAATATAAATAATTATAAATTTATTTTTCCACATCCGCACCCGCTTCCGCAAAACATCCGCGGACATCAAGCACTGGACATCCGCATCCGCTTCCGCAAAGACGACATCCGTTACAACCCTATAGCGAATCATTGATTTAAACCAGTGTTTCTAAACTTGTAGTCCGCAGTCCGCCTGTGATTCACGAAGTTGTAACAGCATGTCCACATGCAGAATATAAAAAAATTAATTCTAACTGGTTTATATCTATATCAAAACAAAGAATAAATTAGAAAAAGTTCACATAAAATCGATACCATACTCATATTGTAGAAGGCTATAAGCGAGCATAAACTTTCTAAAAGCCATGAATATTTCAAAGACCTGAAAAAACTTGGTATTTCCAGAATATAAGGATGTGACTACAGTGTTACGAAGATAGTCTATTAACTAAATACTCCGTAGACGCTGTCATCGTGCTGCAAGGTTTGGCCAGAAGGCAACTTAATGGATCACCAAGCAACGAAAGAATATTGGCTTGGCCGAAGAAAGTGCAACATGATATCGAGTGGATCAAGCCAAAAGAGAGTCTACCACCTGGGTCTGAACAGCGATATCCCAAATGGAAGCCACTAAATATGCTTCGAGTTGGAGTTAGCCATTCCAAAGATACTTTGCTTCATGAGGATACCTGAGAGAACAGCCAGATACCACACGTTCTTGCGGGGAGAGAGAAACCATGTTTTTTTTTATTTTTTATTTTATTGGCATTCGGTTAGAAACCATGGTACATCTGTTGTCTTGCCCTCAAATCAGAATGAATGTATCCCAATTTGACCTCCAATCAGCTACTGACAAAGCCATCACATTGGCGGAAGAACTATCTCATATTTGATGCCGTCATCGGCACGAGAAGGAAGAGACTAAATACGCTTCCATTGAGTGTCAGAAAGAGCGGCATTCCTTTCAGGTTAATCTGAGAGCTTTATTGTTACTGTAAGGGAGCGCGGTATGTGCTGATAAACACTTGGTAAGTTTGATTAATACTTTGCACAGGTAAAACAAATAGGCTTATATAAGTTAGAGATCCATAGAATTATTGCTTACATTTTATTAGTCCGTAGAATTATTTTTAACATTTAATTGGTCCTCCGGTTGAAAAAGGTTGAGAAACACTCATCTAAACAATTCGGTTCCATTTGTTTGGCTACAATGCTATCGGTTCAGGCGGTTTATTCCAAGAATGCCTGTTTCTCAACCTTGTTTAACCAGCGGACCAATAAACTGTCAAAAATAATGCTAATTTATAGTGGCCTAATTTTTACCCGTGTGTTTGTTGTTAACTTCTGGGATGTATTTTATTGTACCATTGTAATATGTTTTTATTTCCTGTGGAAACACACTTATTAAATTGGAAGTGAACTATTAAAAATTATTTAAATTTTGAGTAACCAGATGAATAATAATGATACTGTAGGCTGGATGCTACACAGCAACACAGACCTATATGCACAAAATAAAATAAGACACTAGACCTTACACCTTTTATTTTTGTTTATTTCTCCACCGTGGTCCTTCACTCCTACTACAAGACCTTCAGAAAACGTTCTTTTACTTAATCCTAAAACGAACGGCTCTTTTGTATGCCGACTGGAAATGAATAGACTATTAATTGTTCTTTAATAACTACGCCAATACAACTGTTGCTACAGACTATAGTAGAAACAATGTTGTCCTATGCAAGAGTAAAAGAAGATTAAATAAGGTTTCGCTTCTTTTGAGACAGAAAAGCCAAATCCTAGCTGGATAGAAAACTGATAATCGCAAGTTATAAAGTAAAATTTCACACAAACTAATTATTTGTTAGTGTTGGCGCTATGTTAAAACAAATTTCCGTAAAATTGAATAATATTTGAGATCCCTTCGCAACCTGAATTCAAAATTTTGCGTAATGACAGGTATTTCGTTTATGCAATGGAATATAAAGGAAATTAGAGCCTTTCTTTACATTTGTTTGTTGTTGGTTATTGATAGTTGCATTTGAGTGCCCAAAAATTATGTAAAGCCCACGTTCCTCCTCCTTGTGGTAAAAAAAAGGGAGGGTTTTGAAAGGAAGATCTTATCATACAGGTAACATACTTTGACGAAAACACAATCAAGGGGAAGAGAAAAACTTCATTTTTTACTACTCATCTGCATAGATGCATAGCCCCTTTTTCACAAATCAATGTTCGTTACTCTTTACTATTCTGTCTGTCCAGTACAGCTATAGCTCAAATATACGTGACAATTGACGCTCGAATCGTGCCAGCTTCCCACGTTCAAGCCATTCCCCCCCATCCCCGCACACCCTCTATATATACCAGTTACTATTGCCATCTCTCAGAACGAAAACCAATAATAAATTTCTGTATGAAGCAAAGAGAGAAGTACCTACGGTTACCGGTGCCAACATTTTTTCGGTTGATTATTGTAATTTTTTTTTTTAATAACAAGCTATAAAAATACAGTAAACTACAAAAAATATAGTATTTTAGGGGAAGAGTAATAAGGACTAAAGATTGGTTATTTCTTATTTATTGTTATAAAAACTCTATTTTTCGCACATCTTGCATCTTTTAACAATTTTTTTGTGTACAGTTTGATTTATCGCATTCAATTTTTAAATTAATGTTGATCAAAGGCTTATTTTTTATTAATGAGATACCCGCTCTGCTTCTCTCTTCTCGACATACCGAATTCATAACTGAAATTGTCCTTTCTGTGAACGCCAATGTGGTGGGAATACAGAGCAGCAACGAAATAATCCTAAATAAATTATATTTTTAAATATGATCATTTTTGTCCTGTGGCTCTGTCAGTAAACTGATTACAGTATCTTTCTTTTACCTAGATTTCGTCAGTGCCGGATCTAAGGGGGGGGGGGGGGGCAAACCGGGGCTCATGCCCCGGGCGACAACTTCAGGGGGGCGCCAAACTCTTGTGTAGATGGCATCTTTTTATAAGTGCCAGGGCGAAATATTCATGTGCCGCCGACCCTTTTTTTAGGTAAAGCGCCGTGGTACACTGACCGCGGCGGCAACTTGAAAGGACGGACAGAGCGGCCTTATAACAAAGCTCTATTCACGAAATGGAATTCATTCCGTCATTGTTAGCGGGAACTCACGATATTCTTGGATTTATAAATTTTGTCATCTGACGTTCGCTTTCTTGCAGTTGCGTTCGAGTGATTAGCCCAGTTTAGTTATTATTATTAATATCTACTTTTGTGCCGAACGAGTTTAAATATTTATTACTGGAAGGGAACCATTTACAGGTAAGGAAGAATCTGTCGTTATCAAATATCTCAGCGTTTTTCATCCTTTGTCAATCCGAGGACCTGTAAAATGTGAACAAATTCTGATCATTAACTTATATGGGCCTTATTTCTTACCTCTGTATATATTATGAACCAAACCTATTAATTGTTATTAGCATATACCGCCGTTTCTCAAGACATATTCCTACAATAAAGCACTCATCAAACGTCGCTCTCCTAAAACATATTCAGGGAATAGGCTGTTAAGCAGCCATATCCTGAAAATACCAGATTTTTGATGGTAGTTGAAATATTAATTGTTTTTAGAAAGTTTGGATTACTAGCTTATTCTCGCTTACAGTCTTATGCAGGACGAGACGATATCCATTTTTATTTATTTATTTTGTTAGTCTATTTGGACTAGTACAAAAACTTTATTGCATTTTCGTTAGATCAACTACACGGTAGGAAATAATGAAAAAAATGTACAAAAACCAACTTAAAAAGTAGTAGCCAGATAAGATGGTCGGCCAAACACCTTGCTGTTACAGCCCTATTGAATAATTTACCTGTAGTTGTCAAAGCACTGGAGGAAATTGAAGAATCGTCTCTGGTTGTAGAGTCTAAGTATGAATCCGCTCATCTCTTACATGATGTATTGGATTTTAAATTTATCCTCAAATTAACAATTTAAGCTAACCTTCTTTGAGAAATTAATAGAGTAAACGTGGAATTACTTAAGGAGGACATAATCCTTTCGCGTTCTGTGTCACTAATGAAAGGGCTTATTAAGATATTGCAAGAAATGAGACTAAAGCCGACAGAATATTGGATCAAAGGAGCTACACCTGTAGCACCAAAATTGGTAATCGTTCTGATACTCAAAAGTAAACGAATTTACAAGCGAAAGCGGCAACACGACGAAATCTGCGAGGACGAATCAAGAGCATTAGACGCCACACATCTGTTTTCCAAAGATATAAAAGTTGTATTTGACAGAATTTTAACAGAAATAGGAATAAGGGTAGAAAGTGCAACAAAACTAAATGAAAACTTTGCCTTCCTTGATGGCCACACGTTAGTAAATATGTCCACAGAAGATCTCCAAAAATATGGAGCCGTTCTAGCAAGCAGATACTCCAAGGACTTAAACGGAATTAATTTCTGCCAGAAACTTGCCGTGTTTGTTTAAACAACAAGATCCATTTTTAATTGGAATCAATGAAACAACTAGTCTATTCCAATTGTTGCAACACATGTGTAAAAATGACTTACAGAAAGCCTTTCCTTATATTTGTATACCTCTGAGAATATACTGCACGTTACCAACGACATCCGCAAGCTGCGAGCGGAGTTTTAGTAAACTAAAAATCATAAAAATCTGAGATCAACAATGAGCCAGAAACGTCTTTCTAGCCTCGCGATCTTATCAATCGAAAATAGAACAGCTTATGAGACGAATTTTGATGAAGTTATAGACTCCTTCGCGGAATTGAAAGCTCGACGAGTGAAGTTGTAGGAACATTTAGCGCAAATTTTGCTAGGGCCTAAGGACTGCAATTGTGAGTACAGTCTGGCTCGTGCGTTATGTATTCTGATTGTGTGTATTATATATAATGCAAGCAATAAAAGAACTCGTTTCCTATTATATCTTTTGTCTTTTTTATCACGTTAGTTTAATAGTACCCAACTGAGTGTGGTGTTTTCTTTAGGAGGGGGGGGGGAGGGGCGCCAGCGTGAAACTTTTGCCCCGGTTCGTAAAAATCCTAGATCCGCCACTGGATTTCGTTTAATATCGTTATTTCAGAGCAAAGTTCGTCCATTTTAATACTCATTTTATCTTAGAACTTTTAAAATTGTCATCAAATGAAATCTGGTTTGTTTAGTTAAATTTTTGAATTTTGACAATTGCTTTCATCAAAATAAAATCATTTATTAAGATATACCAGACATGTATGAACAAATACTAGAAAATTCTTTTTATTATTATCACTTTCTGCCGAGGATTTGGCTTCTAAGGATATACTTTTTGTGAAAGTTATGTAAAAAATGGATCCAGAAATTCGTAAAGATTTTAACTTTAGTGTCTCATTCAGTTTCATTCATCGCCAAAATATTTTGAATATGTATAGGACAATCCTTCCTCAAACTAATATAATAATCGCTCAGCGACATCCAGTTCACGCGAAATTGACGCACTTGTTATCACTTTCCATAACTAAATTAATTTAATTAAATATCGAAAGGTAGAACAATCTCAAAGTGAATTCAATTAAAAAAAGAGAAAAACAATGCAAAGACAGTTGTACGAGCAAACATTTGTTTGAGGTTGCCAATTTCGACATTGACGTAACAGTTCGGAACGAAGCAAGACAGAGACGCGTTCGGCTACACGCGCATTGCATCACTCGAATGATAAATCATAATGTGCATTCATAGATTTTACAAAGTGAGGAATTTGTTTGTTAATAGTTTAAGTGTTGCAAAAAAAAAAGTTTGATTCACGCATTTGAAATATAGTATTTTCGCGTACTTTATATTTTTTCAATTGTATATAATACGCAGACCAGAAATATAGTACTACACTAGATATTATAGTACGGTTGGCAACGCTAGAAGTACCTCACACAATACATCGCAGTAATTTGATGGAAGTTATTTTAAAACTTTTTAAACAATAAAGTTCACCGTAAAATGTATCATCAGTTACATTTTAGAATTTAAAAAAGTTCCTGAAATTACTGGCGATCACTCGACGAATGTGTGTCGCAGCGAAACACCAACTGAAAACAGCTGCAGGAAATACTAACACGAAACTCTGCTGAGTTCTTCACTAGAAAAACATGTGTGCTAATAGTACTATTGTTAGTTCTCAGTTAGAAGATAGTACCGGTGAAATGTATGTACTTATGAAACACTAGCTGTTCTAACCGGCGAACGCTCTGGCTTCACATTCGGGAGGACGCGGTATCGAATCCCCGTCTGGGCATCCAGGTTTGGGTTTTTCATGGTTTCCCCAAATAACTTCAGGCGAATGGATGCTTCCTTTAGAAAGGCCATGGGCGAATTCATTCCTGTTCTTTGCCTCCCGTCCCCGTCCTTTCCCGCCTCTAATCACGTCGACGAGGCGTAATGCCGTAAGCAAATAAACACCCGGCATTGCTGGGGGTGGGGACTGATGTTGGATTTTTGTAAACGAAATGTAGACGCTATCTTGCTATTAGTTTTAAAGTATACCTGTGTAAAGATTCATCAATATCGGGAAAAAAATGTCGGTTTGTGTGTCGGCACACCAACTTTAAAACAACTTTAAAACAATTTTTAAGTTTCAAGTTCGAATTTCTCAGTCACTATACAACCGGAACCAGCCCAGTGTCAGTAAACAGGAAATAATACAGGCTTTTAATGTATCACCATCCACTTTGGCCGATTTCGCTCTACCGTTGCAGTGTACATTTTCCTTAAGGAATGGGATGGGGGAGACGGTGTGGATTTTAGAAAACCATATAAAAACAGTATTTTTTCTTCTGTTTTACATAGCAATGGATGGGGAAAATAACCCATCTCTTACCAATGTTGAGGGCTGCGGCGAGTGAATAACACGTGAGACGGACACACAAAAAAAACCAACAATATTTCGGTATAAAATCTTGTTCATGCAAGAGGACTAGAGAATGAGCCATTTGGCACACACTGAAGGTTGATTTAAGGAATACGCGTGGAAAGTTTTATCTAGATCGGATAAAAACTTGTATGTATGTATATTTTAGTTGTCAGATTAGAATTTCATTTTTAGTTACCGGTGCTATGTGTTGGATACTGCCTGACAAGTCGTGATTGCCGTGTTTGAGTTTTATAGCTTGCAGGAGTTTTGCTTGGTCAGTGGCATAACGGCAAACGTTGTCGCCAGTGCAGAGAGGCACCACGTGCAAAAAGGGTCACGGCCAGAATTAATGAGGTGTCCCTGCAAGAACCATCGGCTGTTACACCGCCGATGAATGGTGACAGGGGTGACGCCGATCGGATTAGTTCAGGGACGTGCCTAGTAGTGTGGAATCGCTGATTCCGCCATGTAGAACATTGCAGAACAGTAGTGACATGTCAGGATAGTGGGGATTGTCAGAATAGAACATGAAAGTTTCTTATCAAAATTATAGTAAAAGTTGGCAGATATTTAAACTAATTTGGAAACAGCATGGAGGTTAGCGGTAACGCTCTGGCGTCGCATAGAGGAGGACGTGGGTTCATATCGCCCGTCGGACCCCTCCACCTAAAGTGGACCCCCCGGTCTCTAGCATCTGCATTCTCCTGAACTCTAGCAGGATCAAGTGTAAATAGTAGTTTAAGCTTTTATTACTCTGTAGTAGAATGCTCGTGTCGCCCGCTTCATTGGTTGTTAATTAAATCGCCATTACGTGCTTTGGCAATAGACAAACTTTTTACATTCTGCTATTTTTTTTTTTTTTTAATTTCTCCTGAATATGGGCAGGGAAGCCTTCCGACCTTTATATACCCTTAAATGATAAGATTTTATGTTAATGTTTATCGTTAAACTGTTTTGTTGAGAAGTTTGGTACAAAATCTTTTGGGTTAACAAAATACAGGCTATAGTTACGCAAACCGGATCCCCTCCAGTTGCCCAAACCGGACAGCTAATTTTTTTAATGCTTAAAGTCAAGTATGAAGTGTAATGCTTGCATTTTACGGTCATCTTATCTATGCCTTATAAAGCCCTATTGATCGAAGTTAAAAGTGCTAAAGAAATCAAGGAAGCTCAACAGCAAGAACGTAATCGTGCTGGAGGAATTTAAAAACAGACGCGGCCAGGAGCTTGGGTCAGCTAAAGAGCCTCTAGAAAGATCTTGTGAAAAGGAGCCTTAATCTTGAGAAATATGTGAAAGAATCAAGCATTAAAGATAAGAGCGTGACCTCTGGAGTGTCCCCTTCCAAAACTGGTGGTTGGTGCGTGTTTTGCGACAGCAAATTTTTTGAGGTTTCAGAATAGAAATTTGGATGATGTGATTTATATGTTTAATGTGGGCCCATTTGGATTGTGCTGGGGCTGAAAAGGATGTGTGCAGTTGTGATTTTTGTCGCTAAACGATTTAATTCTTGTATGTATTTTCTGTGTCTTATATACCCTACATATATGCTATATTTGTAAGAAAAAAATTAAAAACTAAAACCTGTAATTGTTATATTTCACTCTAAAATATATTTTCTGTGATGCAATAGGATTTTCTAAGTTATTTTAATGTTATTTCGTCAACTTTTATGAGGTTTGCTGTTTAGGCAACTACTTTTCATATCGCCAAGCTGCAGGGTTTTTTAAAATATTTTTTTGGTAATGATTTTGAATAATGTTTTTTGAAATCAGAATTTAAATGATGCCTAACATTTTGAAGTAATTATTTCATGCTTTAAAAACAGATTTTTAAATTAATTTATATTTTGTGAAGTAAAAAACAAAATGGGGGTCCGGCTTTGGACACTTTCTTCTACACATCCTGCAGCAAGGATTCTACCCACGATCTTCAAGCATCTTGGGCACAGAAAGGAGTTTTATCTCTTTTTTAAACAACATGTACGGAGCTTGTGAAACAGTTAAGTACAGTGCTTCGCAAGTTGGCAAATTCTTGGAGATTGCTTCTTGGAAGCGGGCGATATTTGCGAGCGTCCTTTGATAGCACTTGGCGAGCTTAAACAGAGGTGGAAACATAACACAAATCAAGGAAATTCTATCATGGGCAACCGGAGCGTGGATTATGCCCTCAATTAAATCCGATGTGACTGTCCTTAAACGAAGCCTCCTTTTCGAAGTCGCTTACGTCTTTATTGGAACTGTTAAAATGATATGAAATGTCACTACATCTACTTTAATCTGTGCAACGAAAGAAAATAATTTACCCTCAGCTCACATGAGATGGCAACATCTTACTATCAGTTGACGTATAATTTCAATATTAATTTACATACTTCGATTTTTAGTTCGCTGTATATTCCGAAATTTCAAGTCGGCCGAAAAGAAACTACTCACACAAGGCAGTGCTACTATTTTAAAGCTATTATCATAGACTGTATTGTTAGGTCTGCCTATAGTGCTGTAGATGCTAGAGCTGGAAACCCCGTATGGTCCTTCCCTCAAACATTTTTCATGTTGAGCAGTAGGAACCTGCCACACTGAGCCAACATTATGCCATTAATCATTGGAGGACTTTAGGCGCCCACAAACACTCTCCGTCGAGGGCCTCACAGGATTTGAAGCACTTGGAAACTTGCTCCGAGCGTCCGCACAAGAGTCTTGAAGCTCTCTGGCAGACTCGGGTTAACCACTTCAGTGACCTGGACAGGACAATGGCTGTGTGCCGTGGTACGCCAGGTGCCTCAACTAGTGCCACCGTAGTAACTGTGCATAATTATCAAATTGGTGAATATAATTGTATGCAGATGTACTTCTGCCAATAAATAAATTTTACTAACATGTAATTAATTTCCATATTGATTGTTCACCGCATTACATTTTGAAATGCGTTTATGTGTATCTTACCACATTTTGTGTAAAGTTTGTTTAACTATACTGGTAAATTTCAACAGTAGGGTAATTAATGGGGTTTAATGTTTTGGATTGTTGGTTAACGATAACAAATGATAACTTTTGTTAAAGATATGATACTCCATCCTCACAAAAATTTAAATTTCATGCCAATTCACTATTTCATAGTTATGATACATATTTATTTCACTACTATTTCCAGAAATTGCATAGAAAATGATATACATTACTTCTAAAACACCTTTTTTTTTGATGAACTTCCTTTCTCCTTTCATACTTAATCGAATTAAATGAGGCATCATTTTATAGATTAACATTATTAGTTAACAAAGGACTGAAAAAATCATGGACAATTGAGGTCACGGGTATACGACCAAGCTGCTAGACTTCGGTGGCGTCGATAAAGAGTGATCTCTTTACTGCTAAACTGCATCATATATCACAGAGATATTGTTAAAATGTGCATGTTTTTTTAGAGTAAGGAGCTTTTTTTTGGATATTTTTGTTTCCATTAGGGAAACATTTCATCATTTCTAATTGCTTCATAAACGTTGTTTCGTACCTGTTTCAGCTGACAATTGGTAAAAAGGAGCTGGTTTTTCTTTCATCCTACTTCAAATCGTCAACCTAACTTTTCATCGCATATCATTCAGGAAATTTTCTCACCGACCATCTAGTCTGCAAGTAATTATCGTACATGTGAGAAGTGTTTTAGAAAAAATATTTTTTATGATGATGTAACAGTTATTTAGTAACAGTTATTCCGGTAATTACTATGGAATTGTTGGGCCCGAGGTTGGCCTCAATTAGTGGAGAATCCAACCGCGAGAGAAGCTCTTCTCTGTCTCAATTTATGGCTAGAAATGTGATCATATCTTTTGCTGATTTTCACTGATCATTCGAAAGCAATAAACGTTTCGACACGTGGGCTTTGGAAACTTTTTAAGTTAATGGTGCGCAACCTTTTCTACTGGTGGCACATCATAAATTATCCATTATTCAACACAGCACATCACTGAAAAATCAGTTAAAATTAACAACTTTGAGTTAGTAATTACCATGTAATTTCTTAGAATACTACAGTATGTAATCATTTGCGAGACATGAAACTTGGAATCTGGAATAAAATAACTAATTAAAAAACTGGACAGTTAATTCCTCACAACGAGTAAAATTACGCGCGACACATCTTTGGGAACGTGCACAAACTACGTGGCTCTGTCCGGGAGGGAGGGGGGGTGGTTGGCTGGAAGGCTACGCTCGGCTACGGGGGGGGGGGGGGGGGTTCCGAGCCAGGCCATGTAGCTTTCCTTTCATAGCTTTTTTCACAGTTAAAATGAGGAACAGAACACACAAAAGCATTGAATATTTATATCCCTCAGTTAATTATGTCCGTATGTAATTTACAATAGTCTGACAAGAGAGAAAACGGAACAAAATGTCTTCTGGAATCAAAAGGGGAAAAAGCTACGTGCTACGTGGGATCGAGCGGGGGGGGGGGGGCGGTAGAAGCAAAAGCCACGTAGGGCTACGTGGGGAGGAGGAGAAGGGGGGGGGTTCACAGGCGGCCAAAATGGAGCTACGTGGTTTATGCACCCTCCCTTTCACTTTGTGGCAGCACGCAGATTTTCCGCGCACCGGTTGTGGACCACTGGTTCATGGGACTCTTCTTGGGGGCAAGGCATCGTAATGCAGAGGTTAGCAGGTGGTGGTGGTGCTATCGATGCTCTTAGGTCACTTGAGTCGGGGGTAACACGTTTTCTTCTGTTGGCAATGGGAGCTTTGTTCCGTCGTTCTCACGCCGCTAGCTGTTAGAGCGCCCACGTGCAATCCCGATTATGCCGCCCCCTGTCTAACTACAGCCAGTGGTAAATCTAGGAAATTTCCGAACCGGGTCAAAAAACTGTGAGATTGCCCCCGAAGCAGCTGTTGAGCTAAAAAAAAAAAAGGTTAGCTGCTGCAAATCGACGCGGCGACAATGGAGTGGCAACTACCGCGGGGCGGCGACTGTCGATCACTCGTTTTGCCGCCCCCCTTGATGTGCCGCCCGCTTACGGCGGGCCTGGTCGTTCTTAAAAGAAAGCGACACAGCTGGAATAACACAGATGGGATTCGTCGTGTTTCCTCATTACTTTAATTTTAAAGGAGGAAGGTACCGGTAGCGAGGATAGCTTCGGATACATTACTCGCACCGTTAGCTAAGATTGGAAATGTCAAGAAGAGTCGGAGTTATCTGATAATGAAATTTTATTCCCCGGTTCGTCCCGCGAAGTGTTAGTTTAAGTAATTAAAAATCTTTTCTCGTTAATGCGGAAGCAATAATGAGGCGCTTGGGTTGTGGTAAGAATTTGAATTCGGGGGATGGTAGCGCTTATCGGAGCAGTGTTTCGTTAATTACGGTCGGCACGTGGCGCACCCCAAAGGTCGTCCAGCTGCGGCGGCCTGCAGGGAGGCCCACTGGAGACGCTATGCAGTGGAGTTTCAGTAAGCGCTCTTCCATGATTGTTTTGAGAGTACCTGACGGTTGTCGGTACACACGCTTACGTATTTTTTATTTTTCGTTTAACCTTTTTTTTCAGTTACCAGATGAGAAATTTCTTCTTTCTTGCTTACAGTGTCTGGTACTCATCCAACACCTCAACATCTGAAAAATATTTACTTATATGTTTTCTCTTTCCTTGAATAATTAAACTTAAATTTTATTTTCGAATCTAACATCAACTATATTACATACAATAAACATTAAATTCAGTGCAATTATGGATACATCATTTCCTACCGAAACGCAAAATTCACAGGTCATGTACCTACCAGTACTTTTTCTTTGTGCCCTCAGGCCGTATAAATTTCATTCACAATTATTCACAAGCTACTACAAGGTGAGATACAATTTCTTTTCTTCTTCTTCTTTTCTTAAAGCCTCCTCTTTCGTATTCACCAAGTCTTGAGTTTTCCGTTGCCAATGAACGTTGGAATGGCTCCCCAGAACCCTTTCCCCTGTTGTCAAATGAATATCTAAAAGGGATCATCTCATGATGCAAAACGGCAGGAGCGTGTTACACTCCTCTTTGGAATGTACTGTAATTCGGAGCTTAACTGCTCCAATCCCACCATTGTTCAGCGACTATTTCTACTCCTCATTTCGCAATGTCGTTTAAAATGATTTATTTCGGTATTTCTACTGTAAAATATTTGTTCATGTATATATGTATATCTGCCTGAAGATTAGCATGCGTATGTCAATCTTGCTCTAATTTTATTTTAATTAATTAAGTTGCTAGATTAAAGTGGGGGAAAAGAAATTTGACGCAGCAAAAATATAATAAATTGAAATCGTAAACATCAGGTCCTTGTAACCTTGAGGTGCGTCTCTTTACTCTCTAAAAGCGCCTTCTCGTACGGCTTCGACTATCTATATCAATTGCTACTTTAATATACGAATACGCGTTGGTATCTGGACTCGCATTCGGGAGGGTGCGGGTTCGAATCCCTGTCCGGCCATTCATATTTGGAGAGTGATATACCATGAACAAAGGCAAGCCAGTGTATTACGCACGTACAAATTCAGAGAAGAGAGGGAAGAAAAGGCTCTGCTATACTACATCTTACTTTCAAAGCGGTCTATAACTGCCCAGAATCTTGTTATTATTAATATAATCTGTGCATGGGAACACATTGAACTACACTAGCATACTAGAAGCGAGGTGTAATAAACACATCGCTTCTTTTGTACAGTACTCTGAAGGGCCGACTGGGTACCAAGTTATGTAAAAGATACTGTATCGGTTTCGAACCTGTGACAGTTGGTTACAGAGACCTTAATTACTGGTACAGAAAAAAAACTATACAGGCACTTGAAATATTTTTTAAAAAGAGTAGTTTACTTTCTCCAGTAATGGTTATAGCTTACATTAACATTTTGAAAGTTTTTCAGTATATATCTGATATTCCTAATTAGAGGTGGTATAAAACTCTTTGGTTTGTGAGACTTAGTTTTTTTTCCGTCGCAGATCGTGTTAGTATCTAGCTAATGTTAATGCCGATTTTTCCCCTGGAATCTTTACTTACAACCTTTCTATAACACAGCGTTCCGGCTGTTTCAACAATTGAGTTCGCAATTTGAATGTATTGACAGTTGGTGCATTATTTTTCGGGTGAGTATGTTTAGATAATCAGCTGTTAACAAAGTCTAATTGTAATTCTTTTTACTGCTAACGTATATCAATTGTTTAATATTTCATAGATATTATGTTTTCTATTTGTTTATACAATCAATTACATATTCAAGCCACTGTTAAACTGAAAAATGAACAAACTTTGAAAATGTGAGCTTTATGACCTATATAAAATATCAATTGTAGTTGCACAGTCACAACATAAAAAAAATAAGTTTAAATTTAATTTAATTGCTATGGAGCTCAAGCTTCCGGTGACAATTTCCCTACGATCCCCCTTTCCTCTATCCACCTATTTTACACTCTAAAAAATTCAACTTTAAATTCTTTCAACGTTTTATAAATTATTCATCATTTCTCTTGGTAACTGATTACAATCCTTGAGCATATTACGTAAGAAATAAAATCTTACCCCTGTGCCTGAAATCGAGTGCCAGCTTATGGTCATGGTAATCTTTGCCCTTTCATGCATTACTCCTAATTCTTACATCAATATCTTTCCACGCCTCATCACCAATATACGCCTCAGACATTTTTGTCTATGTTTTTACACTTAAAACATGAAATTACGTAACTTATATCGCAAGTTGCTGAAATATTACATTAAAAAACATCTGTATTTCTGAAGTTTAACCGGTGCGGGTGCTATGGAACCATGATTGAATCTCATTCTAATTACAGAAGTGATAACTCTTCTAGGCTCAGACAAACCGTAGAACGAAGGATGAGGGGGAATCTGGGGCAGGATAGAACCATAGTATTGGCCTCTTGATTGGATAAAATTCCATTCACTTGGCAAGGTATTTCACACTTTCAATATTACAGTTGTTTCATGAAAGAGAAAACACTATCACATGGTATATGAGGTGCGTTATAGATACTATAATCCGCAAAGCAGAGATTATGTTTGTTGGTGAATGAAAAGTAAGTACATGAATAAAGAGGAGAAATCAAAAAAATTCAAACGCTGTGAACATTTTTAGGACAAGATTACTTTTTTTAAAGTGGCGCTGGAATGGAATGTCTAAAGATGTGGCATTAATAATTGTACAGTCTTTGTTCCGATTATTGTGTTTATATACCAGATAGATGATAGACACAGTCATTTATTCGTATGAACGGCAGAATGATTTCAGCAGCCGCATTTGTTTATGGCATTTTCATAGCAGCTACTTAACAACAATGAAAATTCAGAACGAGCATATGGAGTCTTTGCAGTCATTCACAAAATAATTAACAGTTGTTCGGAACGAATAGGGTTCGATCCCAGATGCAGCTATCCTGATTTTGGTTTTCCATCGTTTCCTCAAATCACTATAAGCAAATGCCAGAGAGGTTTATTTAAAAAGGTGATGGCTGAATTCTTTCCCTTTCTCTGCCCACGGTCTCCTCATTTTCTTTCCGGCTCTAAAGATAAACTGCATACCGCTTAAATCTCGGTACATTAGAGATACGTCTATATAAATAACCGATGGATTGTAATAATTAGTCACCAGGTTTCATGAAGCTAAATAAGGTTTGAAAACATTTTAATTTGCTTTCTAGTGAATTAAGAAATACTTTGCTAAACAAATTCTGACAATTCACCAGGATACAATGCATTTTTTTCGGATTACCCAACTCATTCTAGGCGAAGGCAGTTCTATCATTACCGTGGCGCCAAAATCTGAGGACGAATTCTTGTAGAACTCGACGAAACAAATCGAAAATAAAGAATAAACTGTTTTGATATCTCGCTTGGTTTTCGAGATATAGCATGTTAAAAATCAGTCATAGGTATAATTCCTTCTGCTTTTGGTGTTTTTTCTTCTGGTCCAGGCCGTACTTTAACCTAGCAATAATCACTAGGAATAAAATAAAACACCTATTGTGCATTTCCACCGTGTTGATATGGTGGTTTTGGTGAAAAAAGAATTTCTGGTCCAGGCCGGATCTCACCCTAACCTTCTCACTTTTGAGTTACAATATCTCAAGAACTAAGTGAGATATCGAAAAACTTTATTCTTTATTTGCCATTTGTCTCGTCGAGTTACATACGAATTCATCATCAAATTTGGCCATACCAAAATGTTTTTTCTGGTCCAGGCCGTATTTCAACCTAATTACGTCAATTTTGAGATCGATATCTCGAGAACTAAGCGAGATATCAAAAAACTTTATACTTTACTTTCAATTTGTCTCGTCGAGTTCTATAAGACTCAATCATCAGATTGTGGCGCCACGGTAATGATAGAATCCACCAGGTGAATGCCGGGATGATTCCTTCAAAACGCCATGGCCGAATTTCATCCCGTTCCTAGCCCCCCACTCCTTTCCCGCCTCTAATGACGTCGAAAGTCGAAAAGTCCAGAAAAAGAAATAGGCCTACATATCACGATATTTAATTTGACGGTGACTCCTTAATATTTGTGTAGGACGTACCCCTATTTGTAACTCAGACCATTTTTGAAATGTACGTACTAATAGGCTAATTAAAATCAAAATCTCGTATTTTAATTTTATTGGAGCAGCAATTATATTCTGCCAAACAGTATAATAATAACAGCAGGAAATAGAAACTGCTGGTGGTATAAGTCTATTAGATCATATACACGAAAGTGCAAAAGATTTTTATTCTGCCATTCTGAACATTTGAGATACTTTAAGAGCTCTTAGAAATCGGACAATTATATATACATTCTGCCTTTTCTATCGTGATTGCAAGATGACGATTTGGTCACTTCATGTTGCATATTCCTGTGAATACAATCGAGTAATAGCTTCGCGAATTGTAATTTTTTATTATACAGCGGAGATGTTTAGGGATAGTATACTACACTGTAGTGTGACGATGACTATGTACCTACACGGATATCAGCATATCAGGTCTGCTGATCAACTTTTATCCACATAGGTTTTAGATGAGAAGTGATCGGGATAATCATAGAATGAAATTGAGGCGATTTTCAAATAAAAAGTGATGCATATAATTAAAGGTTGTCGTGAAGTGCTGTGTCACATTTTAATTTAGCAGTGTTTTCTTTTTATAGAAATTCATGTTGCTGTAGTAATCCAAATGGCCAGTGATTTGAATCAATCCTATAGACGATGTACTGGTCGTATAGGGATAGTTAATAAAGTGACTTTAGTCTCTTGAAGAATTTTCCACTCAATAATGCCTTTCGACATATATTTGACAAACATTTCAGGCAAATTTTCGGATGTGGCAGTGGAAAATCAGTAGGTACAGAAATGAGAGAAATGGGAACGTGAACTCAGGTGCTTAACATAACACAACCGTGTATATACACAAAACACAGTATCACACCTCTATTTGAGTCACCACTCTTTCTTTCTGCGTAATCGAGGCATATGTTTGTACAGTTTTCTTTCCGACTTGCGTGGATTATTTTATGGCCCTACCTTGTTTTTTAAACGTAATATGTAGAGTTTTTCTTAATGACTTTATTTCATTTCTCTGCAACATTGCTTCGTTCTCCTTAGTATCAACTGTAACTATTATGAAATATGGAACTGAAGTTGGAGAATTGTTAGTTATTGTTCGTTTCTCTGAACCTCTTTACCGTGGATGATCTGTGCTCTACGTTTCTGATCGTTTAGTGGGAGATTATTTTCCACTAACCAGGATTGTCTATAATTAAAATTTATTCTATTCAGCTATACAAAGTTTTATGAAAGTTCATCGCGTGTTACTTTTTTACGATTGAAATTTCAAATATCGATACTAGCTCATAAATTGTGTAGTGCAAAACACTAGCAGCGTATTCCAAGCTATCATTTACGCCATATCAGAAAGAGAAAGTAAGTAAGTTTACTGATTCCTACGTGAAATCAATAAGTCATCATCTTGCAATAGACAAGCAAATACGAGCAGCGATGAGGCAAATAGACGGCAGCCCGATCGAGTTAAATAGAAATCTCCCCAACCTCTTTTTGGTTTTGTAAGGTTAGGTTTTAAGAGTAGTTTTACGCCAGCCAACCAGCATTCAAATGATGTATAGGCGACACTAATACAGATTTTTCAGAGACTCTGCTTCGCCCCTTGCTCAATTAATAGCTGTCGAGGCGTTAATTATTTCTTCATAAGAAAATAAATTAAAAAAAAATTGCGCTGTCAAGGTGGTCAAAGCTACCGCTGATTGCCGACTAGAAGGACGGTTAACTGACAGGTTCCATGGATTGGTTTGAGAATCGCTTCTCTCTCTCTGACTGGTTCGTTTTAAACAACTTTTAAATTTTAGCTACGTTTGTTCACTATTATAGTAGCATATAGTCAAACGTGTTTCTTTCGAATCACACATTGTTCTCATTGCAGATGGAGACAGGTTGTTTGGTATATGTTGTTTGATTGCGTGCAGGCGGTGCCATGGTGAGCTGACGGCCGCTCAGAATGGTGTCTAAGCTGCTGCTGCTGCCCCGGCGGCGGTCGCTGGTGCTGAAGGCGGTGCTCCTGCTGGCCACCGCGTGGCTTACGGTGGCAGTGCTACTGTATACCGAGCAGCGGCAGCCGCCGCCAGCCTCCCAGCTGCTGCTCGAACCCCCGCACCTGCTCGCCCAGCCCCCGCCGCCCCCGCCGCCTCCACCGCCGCCACAGCCGCCACAGCACCTCCGCAGGTCAGTACCCACCCCATAATTATTATTTTTATTATTATTATTACTCCGCGATTCACTAAAAGTGTGTGGCGGAGGGTGCATTGCACCTATCGAAAAAGGTTATGGTTTGGAAGGGTTAGAAGGGATATGGCAGGAGGCTCCCATGGGCTATTGTGAGGAACCATCCCCGCATTCGCGTGGAGTGATCCGGGAAAACCATGGAAAACCCAGATCAGGATGGCTGGAGTGCTTTATCGAAAGCTACTCCTGTCGGATTTTAAGTTTACTCGCCCGGTAAATCCTTTCTATTCCATTCCCTAATCGCTCGTGGGAAAAATGAGTACAGAAATCAATTGGTTCTGGCCCTGGATAATAATCAAACCTCTGTGGACACAAGTCAATGGTGTAATGTATCGAGTCTGAAAGGCTATTTGATTCTGCTTCCTGACAATAATTTTTATGTTGGAACAGTCGAGTGGTTAAATCTAACTGCCCTACTGATTTGCGATGATCGCTTCTCTCTTGAAAATCTTTCTTAGGCTTCTTCGACACCTAGCTGTGGTATAAACAGTTCCTTGAATTAGGAACAGGATCTAAAAGTGAATGTTTGCGTTGCGAACAAATAAAATTACTAGACTGGAAATCTTCGTTTATTCCTCAAAAGGCATGAAATGTGTAGTACAAGATGATATTCCGTTTATCAACCTCACCACAAAACAGATTTATACGCATCATCTGATTTCCTCGGATGTAGAAATAGTTTAGAGATCACCACCGACTTTTAGAATTGGAAATAGTAAATTAAATGACTGTGGAATAAATTTTTGAATTCCTTAGCGCATAAACATTACGAGGTGTCTCTCTGGATTGGACAGTGATCCCGTTCTGGCGACAGATCGATGCGCCATGACGCGCAATAGCTTTGTTCCTATATTTTGAGACTACCTGCGGTTGACGCAGTTATGCATTCCCGTTATCTTGGATGACAAGCAGTCGGCAGGAATCGGCAGAACTTCTTCTGAAAACGCTCTTGCCGGACTAACAGCAGGAATCCGATTCTGAGGAACACAAACTTGTAAGGCAACTAATGAACAATGGATACGAGCATGAAAATTACAAAGAAAGGAGAAGATAAGGGCCCTTCACTACCAAAGTCCTACAGAGTGATTTGCCTACTCAATACTCAATACACATGGCACATGTGTAGACATTTTCGGCGCATTTGATAATTTATGGTGTCCCAGCATGTTCGCCCGACTAAGAGAGTTAGGATGCCCACGAGTGTTGTAAGAGAGCTTGAAAAACTACTGTCTCGGAAGAACTGTAACACTTCACAGCTCAGGTCAGCACTGACAAAACATCAAACAAAAGGATGTCCACAAGGTTCAGCATGTGTCCAAGAATTCTGGGATATACTTCTGGAACCAGTCCTTAACAGACTCGTAGGTCTGGCAGAGCTTGATGGAATCGTTGCATTCGCAGATGATATTTTGCTGTTAGTTGGAGGAAATAATAGAAGAGAGATCGAGACAAACACAAAAGAAATTATGAAAATAGTGGAATGCTGGTGTAAACAAGCTCCAGCTAGCACCAACAAAAACCCAATACATATTGATGAAAGGATCACTGAAACGCAACCCTACTGTGAAGCTTGGAGAAAATTCTATCAAAAGATACAAAACATAAGATACTTAGGAGTTATTCTGTATGAATATAGGAATTTTAATGATCACGATGATTATATATGCCGAAGAACGACTGCAGCAATGAATAAGATATTTAGTATTGGGCAAAGAAAAATTCTAATACCACTGCCAACAATAAGGTTATACGATGGTGCCATTGCCACAGCTATTGCAAGTTATGGAGCAAGCACAAGGGTGCATAGATTAAGATTAGTTAAACCTGCAAGGAATATCAGGCGGATGCAACGAGGAATTCTCTTGCGTCTTACAGGCACATTCGGAACTACCCCCAACTGATGCACTTCTGGTCATTCTCGGAATATGTCCTTTAGACCAAGAAATAAGAAAGAGGGCAGCATATTATTGGCTATGTAAACGAAACTCTGACAAGGTAACAGAGATCCTGGGTCAAGTGGCTTCCAAGAAGGCAGACATTAGAAACTGTATCTTAAATTAATGCAACAGCAGTGTAACAATTCGGAAACGGGAAGGAGAGTATTTGAAATACTTCCTGAAATCAGAGTGAGCTTTCGTATGAAGCACTTTAATCCATCCGAGGGTTGCTACATTTCCTCACCGGTCATGGACCGTACAAATCATATCTCTACAGGATCAATGGGGCAGAGAATGATCTATGCACCTGTGGATCCCCAGGAACACCTGAGCATCAACTAATGCACATTCAAACAGTTTATGATCGAATCAAACAGTATAGAGTGAAGCTCACGCGAAAAACTACCTGGCAAGAGTTGGACAAGCTGCCAGATGCTGTGTCAGATGCAGCCAGGGAGCAGTATTGGCTTCCGCATACCTGTCAGGATACAGCAAATCATATAAGGAATGAGTCAAGATACCCAAAATGGACGAGAAATGTTGCAAATAACTAATTGGAACGCTGATGCCGGAAGTGTGGCTTCTGGAATTACCGAAGCTTATTCTTCAATGGATGCCAGCGTTAAACGAACTTAACTTTTGAAAGCTTTAGTTTTTACAAAGTAACAGGTTGTAGTAACGGGTTTTAGTAATAGTGTGTGGTAATAATAGTAAATTATTTGTACCATTTCGTAGTATATTGGATTTGTGTGTGTGTGTGTGTGTTTTTTTTTTTAAATTTTGTTAAATATAAAATGTTATTATAGTATTAAGAAATAATAGTTCCGCAATAATATTCAGCAATAGACCCTCGTGCCATTCCGAGTCAAATGCCTTAGCGACATTTAACAGTACCGTACCACTGTATCGGCGCCGTTGAACTCATCGGTCATCACTACTTCCACTACACGTACTAGTTGGTGTACTGCCGCACGATAGTACGCCGCGTCGTGCGCCGTTTGTTTCGTCCCATTGAATTACCGATGCTTTGGATCATGCGATAACTCATTCATCGAGCGAATAGATACCGCTACGTCAGGTTTAGGCCTAAACGCATTAAAATTCTTACTTCTATATTGAATCCCACAACACTTTTTTTTTTTTTTTTTTTTTTTTTTTTTACTGCGCAGTACAATGAAAACTAAAAGTGGTGGTGGCTTTTAGAATATCTGAAACACATAGTTAAGGTCATAGATTGCAATAGGTATATATATATACATATATTTTGTTTTCTGCAGGCTAGACGATACGAACGAGGTGGAGCCTCCGGCCCCTGGAGGCGGACGCCACAAGCACCATGCGGCCCCCGGTGCCGCGCCGCCCCCACAACAGCAGCCCTCGGACCAGGGCGCGCTGCAGTCGCCTCCTGCCCCCGGTGCTGGGGGCCACTCTACGTCTGTGGAGCCGCCGGGGCACATGGGCAAACCCGTCGTGCTGCCCTCCAACCTCACCGGAGACGTTAAGAGACTGGTTGACAACGGTTGGCAGAACAACGCCTTCAACCAGTACGTGTCCGATATGATATCGGTGCACCGTAAACTGCCAGACCCCCGGGATCCATGGTAAGTAATCAAACTGATCCCATAAAATAGCTTAATATGCGGCTATCAGGAATCTTGGTGCCAAAATACGGCTACGGCTAGTTTTATCACTCGTATTTCTATAACAAAATGTATTACTCTGGAAAATTTTTAACTTTTGTTTGCAAGGTAAATGCTTTCTTAGAAAAAAAAATAAATAAAAAAAAAAAAAAAAGAGAGAGAGAGAGAGAGAGAGATGCTTAAAAAAATGGTTACACATCGTCAAGTTTGAGAAAGACAAAATTATGCCCTGATACTCACTGAAGGGTCCAAGTATTGAATTCAGATGCTCTGCTGTGATATGGATCACAATTTTCCAAATTATTTTGTGCCAATTTTGTTGTTCACATTCGGCCTCTTGTATATCAGTATTAATGATTAGAGTTTACTGTCTTCTATCATTCAACTCGTCATTCAATCGTTAAATCATCTTACGTCCTCAATTTTATACGACAAGCATCCACGATCACAATCTGTTTAATGCACAGTTCCTCAAAATTAATTGATTTTCTTAATAAATATTTCCGTACAAGGTGGAGAATTAAACGTAGTTCAAAATGAAGACACCCTGTACTCAGAGTTGGAACTTTGGAAGACCGTTGGAGGTTGCTTACTTCCATCGGTACTAGAGCATTAATGTGATCTGTTTTTAATGACAAAGTAAAAGTTTAAAATCTTGTAAAATGTAATCCCGTAAAATTGGATGACAGGGTTGTAGATGTGATGAAGGATTTGTCTCTGTTTTTCCGCCGCGGGGATTACTCCCCTAACCTCCGGCAGTCCCTACCGTGCGCGGCTTTCTTTATAAGCAGCTTACAGTGTTTCGGAAACGTCGCACTAATTCGCATTTCATTTACCAGTCTTCAGCTCACTGCGAATGCCATTGTGTTCGACGCCAAACATTATATTTTTTACTCATCTCTTTTAACATTATTAGGAGTTTTCCTTTTGACCCAGGCGTGTTCAGTTGTAATTGCAATCAAATGCCAGTCAGATCTGTTAACGGAAATCTTTAATCCAGTCAATCTTTTATATTGAGTAGGTGAATGGAAACACGTGCACTGGGATTGTTCTTTCTCCTCTCCGTAGCAGACAGCGGATTTTTCCAGATACTTAAAACCAGTCAGATGTCTAGCCAGCAACTATAGTTATCTCCGACCATATCCACAATTTTTGTTAGTCAGACGTACAGTAAGCGAAAGGATTAGACAGATTTAAACACTCAGTTTTAATAACATCCAACCCACAGACACGTGGATATAAGGTAACGTCTCCATTTGTTGAATAGGATATATTGCCTGAATTTAAGTCCAGGGATTGGCCAATTTTGATATTAAAGTATATTAACTTTCAAATGTGTAACAAGAAATGAACTGTACATCGCAATGACGAAACGTAAATCATTATTTTTGTGTCCATTGTTAAAATCGTTGGGTTTAGAAGAATTCAGTACGTTTCAAATCAGTGTGCAATAACTTGTTACATCAAAAGATCATTGAATAAATAATGTTTCTGTAGTTGGAGTGCGTTTTTTCCATGGAATGCTTACTTTACTTACGTTACCAGATTCTTGGTAATGATCACAAGATTCTCCTAGGTAAATTAAAAAACTATAATGTGAGTAATATAAAGATTGGAAATTGTATGTAGAAAATAGAAAGCAATGTGTAAATACAGAAGATGTTATGAACTCAGAATAATAAAAAACTTTGGCTTTCAAGGGACAATTATGGGTCCTCTGCTGTTCCCAATGTACACCAATGATCACCCACGCAATCAGGTGCTAAAGACAATATGGCGCAGTTTAGCCTGGAGAGTGACTCTCGCCGTCTGTTGATTTGGAACGTCCCTGGGATATGTTACAGCCCTACCAATATTGTGGAAATTATACGATATGGCGGCGCCAGTGTTCTCGTCTGGGGAGACATTATGATAGAATCACGTATCCCACTGCATGTGTTTCCTAGGGATACTATGACAGCATTATGCATTATGACAGCCCTAAAAACAGCAGCCGTCATAGTATCCCTAGGAAACACATGCAGTGGGATACGTGATTCTATCATAATGTCTCCCCAGACGAGAACACTGGCGCCGCCAAATCGTATAATTTCCACAATATTGGTAGGACTGTAACATATCCCAGGGACGTTCCAAATCAACAGACGGCGAGAGTCACTCTCCAGGCTAAACTGCGACTCAGCCGTGAACAGGGCCCTGCCAAACTGTTCCTGGGTGCAATCACGGCGAGCAAGTCATCACATTCGACGAGCCACGCGGTGTCTTTGTGTGAGGGAAGTGTATCAGGCGGGTCGCCGAGCGTACAGAGCCAACGATATACTGTCTGATAGGAGATGTGGCCAAGAGGCTGCTGTGAGTTCCTTGGACAGTGCAAGTGCTGTGCTAGTTGGCCGACTTCGGGCACGTAAGGCAAAATAACGATCCTGACGCTGAGTTGTAGCAAGTGGTTGACCTTGCCCGTACCATACCATTGATTGTATCCAACCTCCTGGAATCGTCTCAACAGTCGTGAAATGACTGGACACATGCAACTCCTGGCCCAGACTACGGCCGACCTCTGATCTGTCGATGATCCAATCATGCGTAATTTCATCCAGATGTGCCCTTCTACTTCCCTGTGGCTCGAATACTGTGTGACAGATGCATACAACACGCTATCAGAACAGCTGCATCCAAAACTACTGCCCACACGGGCTGTTTCTGGCACACTAAGCAGCACCTTATGGAGTTGCAAGATTTATTACGTGTTAGTGTGTTGTACAGCCACAGTTTAGTCCACAAATTATCGTCATTACGCAATGATTTCTCGTAGATCTCCAAGATTTATTAACTTATGGATATGAGTCTATAAAAGGTGCACCTTAGCACTGCTCCCTATAATATTTGATGTCTGCTACACTCTGCTTTAATCTAAAAAAAATGCGTGACCCTACGGTGTGGTGATCTTCTTGTCAGTGTTATTTTGGTCATTGTCCTGCATTCGCACCATGTGTCTTGTCGATTGTTGTCGCAGTAACTTCTATTCAGCTACCATCATTGTCTCATTGTACATATATCTCCGTATTATGACGGATCATACATTTAGTCATTTTGTCATCATCATCATCATCATCATCATCATCAAGGGTTTTCTGCTATTCAGCAGGTCCATTCACAGTGACAGCCTTCCAAGCCTCCCTTTGTTCCGCCATTCTCTTAGTCTCTATATATTTCCCAGTTCCTTTTTCTGTTCCTTATTGATTTTAGAAGGGACCTTTCCTCTCCTACTCGTTTCAGCACTTCATAATTCCTTACTTTATCTTTCCAACTTATTTTCTCTATACTCATCCGTATCCACATTTTGAAAGCTTCCAACGTCTTTAGATCTTCTTTGCGTAGCGTCCATGTTTCCGCCCCATATAGTCCGACACTCCATACAAAACATTTAGCTAGATTTTTCCTCAGGTTTTTATCCATCCTTCTGCATAATAAATTTTTATTTCTATTGAAAGTTTTCTTTGCCATCGCTATTCTAGTTTTCACCTTCTTCTTGCAACTCATATCACCACTAACAATACTCCCGAGATATTTGAAGGACTCCACTTGCTCAATTATTTCTCCTTGTAACTTTATCATCATTCCTTTCCTACTCCTTCCCACAACCATACACTTAGTTTTCTTCTTACTGATTCTCATTACAAATTCCTTACACCCTTTATCTAAAGCCTCTGACATTCTTCTGACTATCTTGACACTTTCCGCCAGTAAAACCATGTCATCAGCAAACGATATGCAGCTAATCCTACATCAACCCAGGCATACACCGCCTTTAACTCTTAAACTTATTTTTATAATTTCCTCCAAATATATGTTAAATAATATGGGTGACAAAACAACAGCACTATCTTACACCTCTTCCAGTCTTTCCCTCTTCTGTAAGATCATTCCCAACTCTCACTCCTTGTTCAATGTATAATCTACTTATTAGCCTTCTTTCCTTCCAATCAATGACATTACTTTTTAGAATATCAATTAACTTCACCCACTGCACTCTATCAAAAGCCTTTTCTAGGTCTATGAACCATGTAACAATCTCTTTCCCTTTCAATGTATCTTTCACTTATTATTATCATCAAGCACCGACTAAAAGATCTCTAATAGCACTTTTCTTGAAAATAGCAACAGTTTGGTCAAGTTTTTTTAGTAGCCAATGTGCAAATCGATGGCTGGATCAGCATTTTGTACATACGAACCTGGAACTGCTGCGATAGAGTTCTTGTTTTAAGCACTAGCAGTGGTTGTCTGTATCTGTGCTATATTATCATTCTATTTGTTGATTCTTTTCTAATATTGTACCCTGGTATGAAATCCTTGACACGTGTATATTTTTATTATTTTTGGTCTGCAGATATTGCAATGATCTTTTCTGTTCATTACATTTTTTGTATACGACCATAAATTGTATTTTGTCTTTACAGATTTGAAATGGTTTTCATTGCAGCTGATTCTAATGTGTCAGCGCATTATTACTAACTCTTCCTGTGTCTCGTAAGTAGCACTATGTCGTCAGAGTATACCAAGTATTTGATTTTTTGATCTCCGATCCAGAATGCTTTGTATTTTTTTAAATTCTTTTATTACATTATCTTCTCAAGTGCAAAATTAAATAAAGTTGCTGATAAACCATCCCACTGTCGTAGCAAAGTTTCTATTTTAAGTTCCCCTGTCTGCCAATTTTGAATTTGGTCCTCTTACCAGTAAAGATCTGTACTTTAATAATATTGAATAGTTTACGAGCAAAACAAAATTCTTCCATATACTTAAACGTGCTTTCTTTAATGAGACAGTCGTTTTCTTTTCTGAAGTCTACAATTTAGCAATTCTTGTCAAAATCTTATATTTTTTCTACAATTTTTCATAACAAAAAGATTTGATTGATTGTCGATTTAACTCTGTTTATTCTCTCTTTAGTTGAAAACAGTTTTATAATATTATTTGAATCATATATTAAATAGTGCAATACGACTGTGGTTGAAACATATGATTCGATCTTTCTTTTTATGAGCGGAGCATATCTGCGCATCAGGCCACTCCTCTGGTAGAATGCCTCTACACTTATTTGTTAATTCTCACGACTAACGTTCCACCTCTTTCCTAGATTAGTTCTGCAGGGATTTCGCCAGGGATTCTGTCCTAGAGTCGCTTTTGTTCAGTGGCGGCCGTAGTGATTTGCTCAGGTAGTGACAACAATGAAATTTTTCAACGGTTATTGATCGTTATTGAAGTGAAAGGTGCCTGGTAAAACATGAATCTCGCAACACAGACATTTTCAACATGATAAAGTCGCATTATCTGCAGTTACTGCCGGATTAAAGAAATGATTTTGAAATTAATCAGTAATAAATGCTTTAAAATTGACCAAACGGTAAACATTGAGTGTTTAGCTAAAACAGACAAGTTGATCTACAGGCAGTACTGGATTATCCAGTAGGCAGAACTAGGCACGCCTTGGCAGTAGCCTGGAGCCCCCCATTTTGGAAGGCCCCCTAAAGGTTAACTTTTTTTCATTAAATAAAAATAATAAAAAATAAAACCACCCAATATAAAACAAAGTCACACGAAAAGAATGATTTTTGTGTTTTTGTTTTATTGAAGTGTACGGTAAATAAAAGAAATTTTCAAAATATTATAAATTGTGAAATTCGTTTGTGAATTGAAAAAAAATATTGTAAATTCTATTATTCATATACAAAACCTTTTCTTTGTAGTTATAAAATGTAGATAATTATTTTAAAAAACAGAAGGAATCAAAATTTTTGAGTGCCTAGGGCCCCCTACCTTCTCAATCTGGCACTGCCTTCGATAGCCACGACTACAGTGGACACATTTCGCTTGAGAATCGTTTCCTCTTATGTGCATTCATAAACTTACATAATTCTTTTTCAGAGGAACCAAGAAACGTAAACAATATTGCATCCACGCATTGACAAAGCTTTTAAAGCAGAATTTCTCATCCTTTTTCAACCCGATTACCATTAAAATGTCAAAAATAATGCTGCGGGCCTCTAACTTACACGGGCCAAAATTTTATTTTTTCCTATTTTCGTTTCAGTTGTCTATGGACGACGATTACGCAACTTCATTCCCTCTTCTGAGTTTCCTTCCTCGGTCGCCAGTACTCTTTCATTCCCTGCTCACTCTTGCTTTTTCTTCTTCTGTGAAAACCGTCATTTTACTGATTAGCATTTCTTCACTCATATCCTTTACCTCCGCAATTTTTACTCTGAATAGTTCCCTGTCTTTAATGTCTTCTACCCTGGGCCTATGGTATTAACATCTCGCACACGTACCATTGTAACATAATAAATCCAAAACCATGTTTTGAATTCCTATGAAAACGCAGATATGAAACTGGACGTGAACTATTAAAAATTAATTACATGTTAATCAGACCAAATCAGATAAATAATAATGTTACTACTTGCTGGACGCTTCGCTATACCACCGGCCTACACGCATAAACTAAAATACAAGACGCCAGACCGTACACCATTAATTTTTGTTTACTTCATCACTCGCGTAACCAATCCTACCGCGGTTCCTCATAACGATTTAAAACCCTTAGTAAACCGTCATTTACTTAATCTCTAGACGAACGGCGCTCATTCTGATGCCATCTGGAAAGAATGAACTATTGTAAAAACAATACTGTTCTATCCTCATCCTCATCCCGGAAATGCCACATTTTTGCCTGGTCATTGAGATTTTCAAGGCTTTTAAAAAGTTGGCCATACAGCCTTATACAATACGTATATGGTATCAAAATTTATGGCATTCTCCCTGCGGATCACCTGAACTATCGTCGCGAACCACCGATGGTCCGGGAACCGCAGGTTGAGAAGCACTGTTCTAGAGGATATTCAGTTGAATGTTACAAAAATGACAACTGCTGCTGCGCTCTACCGGCAGTGTTACTAGCTTTATAGAACTGCAGCGTGTGACATCGCGAAGTTGTCTCCATTCGCCACTAACAAAGCGAACCACCACCCTTGAATATTTCCACGAAAACGCTAGAGTGCATGCGCGATTTGTGACATCTGAAAATTGTCTCCACAGCAGCAAAACAGTTCACTGATGTGGCCAACAGATGGAGTTTAATATTTTCCCTAGCTGTCATAAGTTATCGTAGAGTAGAGAATGCCGCATTTATAAATATTTATTTTTCTTTCACTACATTTATTTTTTAATTTATTTGTTCTTGATTAGAGATGGTGGAACGTCGCAGTGTCACTACGTCTAGAGCCGCCACTGGTTTTGTTTACTTCCTGACCCACTCCAAAATGGTGAAGGTTACAGAAAATCTGCTACCTGTTACTGATGTAAGGTGCCTACCCCACGTGTATTTATTACTTGTGTCATATTCATATAAAGCTGTTGGATGAGAATCTTGTCACTATGACGAGGTGACTTTAGTACATACACTGACAGATTGGTCTATCGCAATTGAGATGCGACTACTATATGTACTAAATTGGGTTTCCAAAACACGCTCTGATAGGGGTGATATTTTTCAATTGATTTGATTCTTTCTCAGTTATTTTCTTTGTGAATCATAAGGTTGAATTGTTTTTATGTTTGAAGTTCACTGAGAGAGTACTGGTATTTCAGAATGACGTTCCAACCGATTTGCTTGTTTGACCACAGGTTGATCAGCCTTCGGGTATGCCCACCGCCACTAATAAAATGATTATGATAGGATAGTAACTAGGATACTAAATTTCTTTTGTTAAAAAAAAAATGTTTGTTCTTAGAAGTTTTAGATACGATAAACTTTCAAGCTGTGGCTGTGTTTGTGGATGGAATGCCAGGGCGTCTGGAATGTCTGCACAGTATCGACTGCCTCCAGCGCAGAGGAATCTCGGCCGGAATACGTCAGACCCTGGTATCCACCCCCTCGGGCTTTGATTGGCCAGTTAGGCTCTGCTGTTGTGGGAGTGATTAATCAAGTTTTTTTTTTATTCCTTCATATAAGTGCCGTGCTATGAATGGTATAATGCTATATGTTTTATAACTTACGAAAGCTATACTTTGGATTATTTTTCTTAATTTCATTTCAGCTGCGAGATTGTCTTGAATAACTGAGATTTCGACCAACACAAAAATCTAAGATGGATTTATTTTTTGATTCTTATGACTTCTTATTTCCTTCCGCTTTAAAATGACGTCGCAACTAAAGTTAGAACATGTAAGCTAAAGCAAACATAAGTAACCCGGTAAAAATTACGATAAATTTAATGTAACTTATCGGGCTGTGAATAGGTTGGCAGGCATTTTACTACCGAAATGCGTATAGTAATAAAAATGATTTTGTGTATCTACTAGAGATCCATCCACAAACCTACTTAACACAAACCTCATCGTTTATTTGAGTTTCCCCTCCCCCCTCCCGCCCCATCTTCGTCCTTGCCACAAGTAGTCCATCCCCTGATGTAACATCACTCATTTTGCAATTTTAAATTCTTTTCACCTGGTACCTATGTGATATTTAACAAATAATGTCCAGAAGTATAAACTCCTAAATACAACAATTTTTAGGACATATTGATCATGTTTGGTGCTACAGAAGAATGCTGAAAATTAGGTGGACCGTGGACAGACAAAGTAAGAAATGAACGAGTTTTGGAAATGATGGGTGAGAAAAGAAGTTTATGGAAGAAGCTTACAGGAAGAAGAGACAGGCTGGTAGGTCATATTTTGAGACATGCTGGATTGGTTAATTTGTTAGTGGAGGGAACAGTGGAAGGTAAGAACTGTAGAGGAAGACAGAGATTAGAATATATGAAGCAGATAATTGAGGACGTGGGTTGTAGGGGGTATGTAGAAATGAAGAGGTTAGCACAGGATAGGAAGGGATGGAGGATTGCATCAAACCAGTCTAAAGACTGACAACAGCAAAAAAAAAAAAAAAAAAAAATGATCATGATCTTCTGAATACGTTTTCGCAAAAAGTATAGGCACATATTTTTTTGCGCTTCTGTGACGTAACGAGGCTAATGACTCCATCCCTCCCTTCTTTTTAGTTTTTTACTTATGGCTTTTCGCCTCGTCGACGTCGATTCATTATAGGCGGGATGGGACTGGGGACAAGGAGAGGGAAGGAATTCGGCCATGACCCTTTTGAAGGAAGCATCGCGGCATTCACCTGGAGTGATTTGGGGAAACCATGGAAAACCCGAGTCTGCATTTCCGGACGGGGACTCGAACTAGCGTCCTCTCGAATGGGAGGCCAGAGTGTTAACCGTTCACCCACCACGGTCGGGGCCTCCCTTCTGTCACTAACTGGAGAGCTCTTTTCTTCCTCTTAAAGTGTGACGTAATTAACCGAAGGCCTGTAGAGACGTATACCTAAAACTGAATTAAATTATCTGGCTTTAAAATTTCAGAATAATAAGGATTGAAACGTAGCTTTGAATTATGATATTGTTGGGAAATGTAATGGTTTTGTAACGATGTGTTCTTTAGACGATACGTTGGAAGGCTTCGAAAACACCGGGAGGCAGCTAAACACAATGAAATAAACTTTTATGGACGAGATAGTCCAGTTCTACCATTTAACTTCTTAGCGTTTTCGGAAAAAGACTCATATAATTGGCTTCAGGTATGTGGTAGATGTAGCTTAGCCTCTGGTAAAACCCTCCATTGTGTCTCATTGCGCTGAGGTGGATCACGAGCACGAGCGCGGGTCTCTGCGTACCTCCAACCACCAAGCCTAAAAACTACACATTTCACAAACAAAAAATACACTTATCATACGCTGAATCTAGTTACACGTTTCAAAGGTAGATGGCAACACTTCACTTCTCCCATTAGTACCTAGTCTGACGCATGGTAGGTATAAAATGCTTGACTTCAGCAAGGGCAAGCGACCGTAAAACCATAGCTCCAAATTTGACCATGCCAACGGTTAGTAAACCAGCCGACCCAATTTAAAAAAAAAAAAAAAAAAAAAAAAAAAAAAAAAAAAAAAAAAAAAAAAGTAGTGAAGAAAAATAAATTTAATTTCTGGTCAGTTTCCTCCTATCTTGTGGTCTGGTTTGACCCACACTATTGCCTAAAGACATAGGTACGAAGTCATCCAGGTTAATCAGATTGCCGCTTACTTCTGTTTTCTTTCTCGAGCGCAATAACGTGCATTTGTATACTCAATACCTCCCATTATCCATCATAAAATCAAGATGTCTCTTTGGAGTCCTCTGTGGGATGACTCGGTAGAACTGAAAGTTTTGCTGCTGCGAGGCTTAGCTTGAAACTTTGAGGGGAGTGTAATAAAGTTATACGAGGCGTATTAAGTTTTCTCGTCGTTTCGAAGCAATCCCCTTGCGTGCACAAAAAAAGACCCCGTTTCGGCTGTTAGCAGCGGTAATGTAGTCTGCAACTCGGCGGATAATAATCCCGTCCGCTGTGGGTGCCTTCTCCAATAGGAAACCGAAATGAAAACCAACAGCCGTGGAGTCATTGGGCCCTGATGCCGGCCTCATTTGCATAATTGGGCGATTCCGGCGGGGACTGGCCGCAGGTGAGCCGGGCTCGTTAGTCTGCACGCAGCCACAGCCACTCGCAGTCCACTAGGACCAGCCAAAATGTTTAACGATACCAAACGCTATTATCAACATCTCCATCGAAATCGCTATTATATAAACACTACGTTTTTGTATGAAATTTAGATTCAGAGATTTAACTGACGTTGAAGTTCTGACTTTCTGAAAAAAATTTGATACTTTATAGCAACACATCGAGTAATCTATAAAAATGATTTAAACAAAATTGAACTTCTAATATATAACCGTCAATGCAGCAGTTACATTTGCGGATATTTATTAACTTTTCAATTCTTCACGGGTTTTCTTCCAGATAATTTCTTCTTTTCACAACGTTTCGGCAGCGATCTCCGCTGCCTTCATCAGGTGAGCTGCCATATCGAAGCTGCCACTGCGACGACGAAGCACCGACTGTGTCGTCGCAGTGGCAGCTTCGATATGACAGCTCACCTGATGAAGGCAGCGGAGATCGGTGCCGAAACGTTGTGGAAAGAAGAAATTATCCGGCAGAAAACCAGTGAAGAATTCGTGTCAACCATACGCCGGGAAAAATTTAACTCTCACAAATTTTCAGTTGTTTAAGCAACTGCAGTAAAAGGTCTCCAACAAAGTTACAGAACTCCACCCAGGCGTTAAAGTTATGAAATCTTCAGAGCTAGATTTTCGTTTATGTACCTCAGTTTCAGATACATTAAACTTTACTAACAAGTAAGGGAGCGTCCATAAACCACGTATCTCCAGTGTGGCCTCCTGTGAAACTCCCACCCATCTCCTCCACGTAGCTCGACGTGGCTTTTATATCTATCCTCTCACCCCTCCCCCCTTTCCCGTCTAGCACATTAGACTTTACTAACAAGTAAGGGAGTGTCCATAAACCAGGTAGCTCCATTTTGGCCTCCTGTGAAAAACCCATCTCTCACCTCCACGTAGCTCGACGTGGCTTTTGCCTCTAACCCCTCCTTCCCCCCTTCCTCTAACACGCAGCTTCTATCCCTATTGATTCTAGAAGACATTTTGTACTGTTTTCTCTTGTCAGACTATCATAAATTACATACGGAGATAATGAAATGACGGAAATAAATATTTACACGCTGTTGTGTGCTATGTTCTGTACTTCATTTTAACTGTGTTGAATAATATGAATGGAACGATACGTGTCCTGCCTTGCAAACCCCTCCCCCTCCCCCCGGTCACGTAGTCCAGTGTAGCTTTTCAGCTAATGCCTCCCCCCCCTCCTAGAACAAATTACGTACTTTATGGACGCTCCCTAAGAAGAAATTCAGCAAATTAATCCAAAACTTCGCATGACCTTGAGTATAATATACACGTAATTTTTTTTTTTTTGTTTAGCTTATGGCTTTACGCCTCGTCAACGTCCTGGTCATTAGAGGCGGGATGGGACTGGGGACAAGGAATTCGGCCACGGCCTTTTTGTTGGAAGTATCCCGGCATTCGCCTGGAGTGATTTGGGGATCCATGGAAAACCCAAATCTGGAAGCCCGGACGGGGATTCGAACCGGCGTCCTCCTGAATGCGAGGCCAGAAGGTTAACTGCTCACCCACTACGCTCGGTCGTTAATTTTAATCGACCTAAATGGTTACATATTTTGAAAGGATGACTAGGATTATAATAATCGACATCAAATTTCTAATTAATCAATTTCACGTTAATTGTGATACTCGCAGAGGTAATTGCTTCATTGTTTTGATATACCCGTAATCCAAACATTTCGTATTAAATTAAGGGAGATGAATCCACTTTAATATATAAATTGTTTTGTTACTTGGTATAATCCAGACTGCACTCTACCTATTAACTGCAGTGCGTGGATAATGACGATAGTTGCTTATGATCCTGTTAATCTCATTAATTTGAGCTACACTTTAATATCAGTCACTTCTGAAAATAAATGTTTTCTGTAAACGTGGATCATTTGGCGATAATTGGTTAGGAGTGTTAATTGTTCATATTGTCTCTGACAAAATTTTGGTTTTACAGCATTTTTTTCTCAGTTAATGCATTAAAGCATAGTTAGAAAATAGGGAACAATGTGACGCAGATTGAATCTTGTGAACAAAATATTAACATTTATCTCTGTGTACAAATCACCTATTGAGATATGCAAAAAAGTAAAAATATAGAAATAAACAAAAAATATGATTTTAAGAATTATGATATAGCTTCCACAGAGATTTCTACCTCGTGTTATTACGTTAGTGATTGCTGAAGATTTGATTTCAATACACGATATTCTAAATGAATAAAAAATAATGTAGAAATTAATATTCATATGTAATTGTAAACAATGTAGAACTAAGCTGCAGTATAGATAATTAAATTTGTTATCACGTTGAACAGATATTTGTTTTTGAATTATCTTCCTTTATCTTCGTAAGTCATGCTACCTGTTACTGTCAGCTACCAAGAATAGATCATCAGGTGCAGCATGTAATATAATTTGCTACAGTTATTCATAGTATTACGAGCATGGTCGGATTTCATGCAACTTTTTTTTTGATAAGACTTCCTAGTAAATGGTATTAAAGAATTATGTCAAACTTCGAGATCTAAACGCTAACTGATTTAACGCAGCGCAGTGCTTAATATTGTACTCTGTCCAGGCAAGACTGGTTTATCGAATCGACTTGAAATAAAAACCTTGAGTAGCCTATACAGCGTGGAATGTTGCGGCACTACAAAATTGACGAGGCTGGGCTTACGGATGGCATCATAGATACCGTTTACGAGCCTGAAAAAAATAAAATGCAGGCTCTTTGCATACGTTATTTCACACGATATTAATCGTGTAGAACTCCTGTATTTGATACCCAAAATGTGATTCCAGTATTAACCAGTCACCAAATTCAAGGAACGGTCTTCCCAAAGATTTGTATCTCAATTCTGTCACTTCTCCGGTACATCCCTTTGTACGCCTTTCCAGTAGATATAGGATTTTGAAACCTCTGCCTACTAACTTCCCAATGTGTCCTGCCCAGTTCAATTGATTACTAAATGTTACACTTCAGGCCTTCAACAAACAATTCCTTCCTCATCCTTTTGTTTTTTACCTGTGATCCTAACAAGGTGACCGTTCTCGATATTTATCTTCAAGTTGACTTACACAGCAAAATGTCGTGAAAAATAATTCCTAGTTCCTCAAAGTAAATTAGTGCTTAAACGTGTTACAGACAGAAATAAGGATAATTTAGAAAGCACAAAGAATTTGTGAACTGTTATTAACAGAAGAACGCTCAATCTTTTCAATGGTCACCTCTTACATGATTCTAAATAACCTCTTACGCTTATGTTAGAATAGTAAACTACCAAAAGCAGTTTTCTTCTTTCTCAGCAGAATTGCTTTTCGTTGGAGTAAACTGTTTAAGTCACTATTATTCAAAGATAAAACGGGGAATAGTATCTATTAAATAAAACATTGTTCGACAGAAACAATGCACTGGCAATTTTTCCTAATCAGGGCAAATTATCATTAATTAATTTCGTTATTGCCTACCAACCAGCGTTAATATTATTAATATAATATGAAAAAAAAACATAATGGAAAATTATTAACGTTCATTTGAAGAGTATAATTACTGCTGCGAATAATTCTCACCATCGTAAATTATAATTTGCAAGATTTATGTGGTTTAAGACCGTTGCTAAAAGAATAGCTAAAAATGGAACAAATGTTTTTATTCATTAAAACAGAAAATTTGATTCATAACACATATTGATTGGAAATCTGAATTTATTTTTTATATGCAGGTACTTCATCATAGTGTAAGGGACGAACAGTTACTTCACAAGTTTTTGATGTACAAATGCTGCGTATTCATCACAATGTTGCAGTTTTGTGTTTTAAATGCACTGAGAATTTGCCCAAAATTACGTATGTCGTCTGTCATACGATTAATATTGGAATTCGTTACTTAATTACCTTGGTTAAATCAGACAACTTTCGTAAAACAAAAGCTGATAAATGAGGATGTTAGAAATGAGTTTTGATCACAATAGTTTACCCAACACTTGTCTGCAGTTCATGAAATTTCATTTGCGTTGTAACACTCTTGCCCGAAGTGTTCCACCAGACCGCAATTTGTAGTTTAAAGCCATAACTTTCTATCCCGCTATCACTTTTTTTTTTTTTTTTTTTTTTTTTTTTTTTTTTTTTTTTTTTTTTTTTTTTTTTTTTGAAGGTGGAAATATAATTTTTCAGAAAAATTAACTTTGATGCAAGAAGCTCCCATTACAAACGTTTTACAGCTTAAAAAAAATTGTTTTATCATCAAGTTAAACAAACTATTGTCGTTAGAATTGGATTAACGATACATCATGTTACAACAGAATAAATTAATTCTTGCTACTTAAGAAACGAAACGAAAAAAGACTGCAAAACATTTTTCGCTGTATACACTTTAAAATATATTCGGAATTTTGTAAACAGAGAATAGGAAATCAGTCAAATAAGCACTATAAGTTTTAAAAATTTACAAGCATTTTTCACATCTACTGTGTATGCTTGTATGTAATCAATTCAGTTTGGAGTCCTGACCTGCAGGTGCCACGAGATCATGCTGGTACCAACATCGGCGTTCCCTAAATATTTTGGTAGTATTCAGGACCGTGGCGCAACACAAAAAGTCACTCACGCCGCTCATACGAGATCTAAGTAGGGGCGAATTTGTTCATTCATGGTTTTATGTCCAACGATTAAAAATTTGTCAAACGCAATATGAGGAACTTATTATGATGATACATTGATGTAAGATTTGATGAAGCTGGATAATTTGCACAATGTTAATAACATTTCTTTTTTTGACACTATTATCTGTTTGGTTGGCAACACACTGAGCCCGCTGTGTGCATTCCCCGTACAGCCATCCAGATTTCGGTTTTCAATGACGTCACAGGCATTGACGTGAGGTCAGTTTCAGTCGGTGTGGCAGGTGAGGCTACGGCCAGAAGGATACTCGAATTTCTCCTCGTCACTAGCCAAGTCCTGCGCGTACTCGTGGTGACTAACGGTGGCAGACAGTTCTGGCGTCCATCCTTCCTCGTTTAAGAAGCCATACACAATACATAAGTTTGGTACAGTAAAGTTACGTCTCGCTATTGGCTAACGCGGCCACTTAGATTTTCCCACACAGAGTACACATTTCCCATTGATTAGCAGTATACGTGTAGAGCCGACACTTTCCAGAACAGAGTCAATTTTTTCATAATCGCAGTTCGCCTTCAGTTTGGCCTTTAATAGTTCTCCCTGTAAGTAACCTTATAAGTGTCTTAATCTTTAAAATGCTACCTCATTTTTCAATTTCGTTTAGGAATTAAGGGAGATAAATAACTATTGACAAAAAAAAACGCGTTTTAGAAATATTAATGCTTTCGCCCTTGAAAGGTCGAATTCTGAAAAATTACTTTCTTAAAATAAGATGTGACCAAAGCGGAGGCCTTACTCTTTAAAATGATACCTCATTACTATATTTCTGTATGGTATCAAGGCAGATATGGGTCATGACAAATGAGTTGTAGAAATATTAATACTTTCGCCCTTTAAGGGTCGAATTCTGAAAAACTTCTTTCTCAAAAAATGATGTGACTAAAGTGGAGGCCTTAGTCTTTAAAATGATACCCCATTTATTGATTTCGGTTAGTCTTAAAGGGAGATAATGGCTTATGACAAAAAAAAAAAAAAAACCTTTTAGAAATATATATGATTATGGTGATCCTAGGTGAGTGACTTGAGTTACTTCTAACCTTATAAGGGTGACATGGTTAGTAGTGGACTGTGCACATGGCCCGGTTCTTCTAATTATCACTTTTGTATTACTTGTGTTAGTGTAGAATCAAGAGAAAACAAAAAATATTTAAAAATTCATTCCATGGAAGATTTTTAAAATTCAAGTAGCATTTTTATTCTTTCGACATATTTGACATCAGCAACTGCTCAGTCCAACTGATTACAGTAGAAACGAACTGAAACCTTTCCAACGGACGTAACAACGTCAGACTGTAAAGAACTTCAGCGTAAATATTTAAACTGCACCAAATTCGTTTATGAATTTTACATCAACTAGGTTTTAGTTTGTTAGATGTTATGTTCCGCATTACACCTGATCGGAAAATATGCTTTCTTGGTAAATAGATTTGATATTTACTTTCAATTTATTGTAAAAATGTAGAGGTGAAGTTTTTTTGAAAAAATATCAACGAATCAAGAGTATGACGGCTAGTATTGTACCATTTATTTCAATTGGAGAATTTTTTTATAGACATCACTAGTTTGATTTTGAACATTTTAATATTTATACTAGGTATTTTGTTCCCATGTAACATTTTATCAAGAATTTGTTCGCATGTTTGGATATGTCTAGAAAGTTATTACAATTTGACTCGCTCCTATTAAGGCAACATACCTATAAACAGTATGCGTAATTCCAATCTAGATAGTCTGAGACGTTTCGCTAACGTAAAATCTGTGCTGCAATTTCAATTACGTCCGGTGAGTTGATCTATGAATTTAACGGTTGCTACTTTGGGGATGGACTTATTTGAAACTGTTATGCCCGTGTCTACTCAGTTCCATAACCTGAGTTTAAAGAAAGTTTAGAGAAACATTCAACCGAATTGTAGGCTACACTTCATACCGGTGGCTAGTATTAACGTTCCTACTTTGTGAAGAAGTTGGGGAAGTAATTTAAATATTCTATCCACAGTTGTGAGCCCGTGATTGTAGTGGCAGGTAGTTTTTGACAGTGGAGAACTGTGATTAAGGATTTAGAGCAGCTCGGGAGTAGAGTTCTCGGAACAACTGAGTTGGCTGCAGTGGTAAGGCGCTTGTCTCGGGATTAAGTCCCAAGTACCAGTTAACTGCCAACTCCGCAGAGACCAGTGTTTGATATTACTGCGTCCTCACAACTACGGCCTCACAGCGTGTCACCCTGTAACATAGATCATAATTATATGCATGAAGTTTTGTATGCGTTAAAAATGTATATTTCGTAAGATTTACACCGTTTCCTTCCCCTGAAACCTTTTTAAATTTTTTTCTTCAGTCTGGTGATTGTTAGTTAAAAGGCTCACAAATATTAACTTCTCCATTATATTAGTTTTTGTGTGCCATTTTTAAAATCCACTAGTTAAAACTTTTGATGCAAATATGTTTTCGATAAGTGTATAAATATTTTAATAAATTATGTTTTTCTTCGTATATATCGTACCTCTCATTTTATCCTTATGGTGCCAGAGGATACAAGTAAGTTACCTTGAAGATAACATCTGATACGCTTTCAGACGTAAAAAAATTGTCCAAAATATGTTATTACCTTATGTTTGCTATACTACTTGATTGAAATACCTACTAGTAAAACTTGACTCGTATATTACTTAAAACTACTGGTTCTATATACTGGCTGAAATCTTGATAAAAGAAAAAACAGTATCGAAATTTTGCGCCGACACGTTTATGGTATTTTAAGTAACTAGTTCTGAAGATTATTGAGGTTCCACACTATCGCAAGCATTCTGTACTCCTCATTGGAGTCAAATGACAGTGTGGTACATACTCATCATAGTTACAGGTCGCGAACATAACCCGGCGTTGCACCGGAATTTTGGCGACTGTGATTATGGAAGCGCAGCTATTAACTTGGACTGTTGTGATAGTTGGCTGCAGTACGTAAAGCTTATCTTACTCTTACATTATAAGTTTAATTTTAGTTTCATCTTATCTGATAAATGCAGAGTAAATTTTGTCTAGAAAATATTTTATTTCAGTGTTTCCAAAAAATTCTGTTTTTCCTCACTAACTATTTTCGTAGTGATCTATCTCCCGCTCTCTTTCTGTGTGTGTGTGTGTGTGTGTGTGTGTGTGTGTGTGTGTGTGTGTTTAAGCCGTAAACAGAGTTTTGTAAATAATATGCAGAAATACAACAATAGAATATTTTAACATTAATGCATATTAATTATTTTAATTCTTTATTTAATTACTCCATTTCTAATTAACATATTTCTGCCCATACCGGAGTTAACTAAAAAATAAAATATAAAAAAACCAGCCCGCTTTACATTAATAAATTTGTAAAAAGTGTAATCGAGATAAAACTATGATTGCAGTAATTCTTACTAAATTTCATATTTTGAATGAGGTATAGCAAGATGGCGATAACGATGAAAACGTCGATTATTCTGCGTTTTAATGAAAAGTACCTTCTCACAAAGTCGTAAGAAACTTTTGGTAATTTATGCAGTGTGTCGACCGCACAAGTTCCCATAATTTTGTATTCCTAATTTTTTAGCAGCAGCATCGCCTGTTATTGAGGCCAAAAACTCATTGTGTTTGTTAAACCCATATTGAACTAAAAAATAAAATGTTACGTTACTCCCGACAGTCACTAATCCTTTTATCTATAACCGAAAAGAAATTTAACAATTAGCTATTAAATAATTTGTTTCGTTTTGAGGAGATATTCATTTGGCACTTCTAAATTTATCAACTTTAATGGCAATAAAGATTTGAAAAATGTCACCGCGATACTACGTATAGTTTCATGCGACAAATTCATAACGGATCGCTTTAATACTAAAACTGACTGCCTTGATCAGTTATTAGAATCATAGTATGTCGTTGTTGAGGGGGAAGTCTCTTCTAAGCTAGATGTTACTTCGGGTGTTCCTCGAGGACCACTTCTTTTCCTAATTTTTATAAACGATCTCGGTAACACCGTTAATTGCAGGATGCGATTGTTTGCTGATGATGCACTTTTCTATAGGGAAGTGAGGTGCTCTGACGATTGCTTAGAAATTCAGCGCGCTCTGGATGTTATTTCGAAATGGTGCTATAAATGGCAGCTTACACTTAACTGCAAAAAGTGCAAGGCAATGCAAATAAGTAATAAAAAGACCCCGTTTGATCACGAGTACGAAGTTAACAATTCAGTTGTTGACACGGTGGTTGCTCTGAAGTATCCAGGCGTAACAGTACAAAGCAACATAAAATGGGACTTGCACATAACTTCCGTCGTAGGCAAAGCTAATTCTAAACTGCGATTCATAGGTCGTATTTAGAGAAGTTGTAATCGTCATACAAAGGAAATAGCGTAATGCGTCCGCATTTGGATTACTGTTGTGGCATTTGGAATCCGTATCGCAAGGGATTGATTGACACGTTAGAGAAAGTACAGAAGAGAGCCGCTCTATTCGTGACTGCTAGTTACAGTCCTTACGAAAGTGTCACAGAGCTGATACGCGGGTTGGGCTGGGATTGTTTGGTGGAGAGAAGACGTCGTTTTCGTTTCAATTTGTTGGACAATATGCAAAAATCTTTAATTACGAGTGCAATACTTCTTCCGCCAACCTATTTAGGTCGCAATGACAGGCGGGATAAGATTAGAGAAATAATATGCCGTACTGATACTTTTATGTATTCTTTCTTTCCTCGTTCTGTTCGGGATTGCCATGCACAGAATTTGGATTGGTGCTTAGCACCCTCTGCCACCCACAGTATTTGTGAATTGCAGAGTGTAGATGTAGACTGACTACGAAATCGACTCGAATCTCGAAGCTGAATGTACTGAACAACCCCACGCCCATTTGACCTGGTGTCACACGAGTAACTGGCGGGAGTGGAGGGTGCTAAGCAACCAGGGCATTTTTGCTGACCACTGTATTATTGTTGGCCCGAGAGCATAAAGAATGTGTACAGCAATGCAATGCCTTTCCGGCTCCGATTCTATTTGCTTCATATGTCTGACTTATCTTTACCCCGTAAGTAGCACAGTTTACATGGACAGGTATTGATTCATCCGACCTGGCTGTGCACGGCGAACTTGTCACTAAGCTGTGGCGGGCGACCAAGTTTGCGAGCGAAGTTGTGTGACGTCCAGATTGGTTCCCGAGCCCGCCACGCACTGATAACTTTTAATGCAGCTGCCGATGTAAAATGGACGGCGAGTGAAAGTTAATGGGTTATCTGTCACGGCACCGGACAAGGGCTTTAATAAATTGCACGCGAAATGAGGTTAGCTGCAGAGCGACGACAAAGGGGCGAGAGGAGACGCCGTTAAATTTGCTCGCAGCCCGCAAAGGCGTCACAAAGGCCGTTGCGAAGCCCAAGATAAATTTCGCGTGGCGCCCTAATATTGGGACATTACTCTCCATATTCTGCCCAAATACTGGCCCTATATCACAGACCATAAATATTCATTGCGAAAATTAAACTCAATCTGTTGATTGGGGGTTCACTTCCGCGAAAATTTATTTAAAAACTTACTAAATAAATAATTAACGCTGACCACATAACTTAAGATTTGTGTGTTGTAATCGGAAGTTAAATTAAGGATTTGATTTAACACAGTGTTTATTTATTGTATGCAATATGGAGATAAAAACAGGGTCAAAAAAATAAATTTAAACTTTGGCTTTAAACTGCTTCGTACTCACTAAGTTTGTAGAGTCTGTTGCGATAATTTCTTAATATTGTTTTAATGTAATGTGAACAAAAATGTATCGGGGAATTTCAGAGAACTAAGTAAGTTCAATTGTGAAATTTTTTTACGATGAAGAGATGGGCGATATTCCTCTACCGATCATTATGAACAAACAACTGAAGTTTACTTTTTATGCTTTAAGAATTATATTTACATTGTCTGCTTTCAAAAGTCAGTGACATTTTATAATAAAGTTTTCTGTACTTGTTAGTCGTGGTCCTGTCTACTATGCCTACAATGTCCGCCCATGCCGCATCGCTACTCCCTGCACTGTCTTTTGCTGAAATGCTTGTCCCAGGTCGTTTTGCGATGCTAGTAGAGGGAAAAGTTTTAACAATACTCTGTTTATGAAGACTATATCTAAAGTAAATAATTTTATTTTGTATCTTAAAAATAACAGAGTAATTGCAGCAACTAAAGCAGTATTACAAATATGTAGTATTCTCGTATGTATCTCCATCTCTCTCTCTCCCACCCTTTTTTATTATTTTTTTTTAAAAAAAAAGCTTAAAAGTTGCGTGTTATAATTTGTGTAATTTTCCTGAAATTTTATATTCATCAGCTACCGTTCAAGTACTCTATCTAATTATACAGGGCGTTCGCCGGAAAACGCTACCCTCCCAGTCTGTTGCCGTCGGCAACTTGCTCGGTCAGTCGAACCAGCAGTTTCCGCCACACGCCACCGTGAATCACCGCACTGTAACACCTCCGCTGCCCCAACAGTGCAGTGCAGTGACCCTTACATTGTTAAGAACGGTTTCTTTGCATTGTAGATAGTTTGTGACTTCAGTCTCTTATTAATCAGTGTTGTGAATAAACGTTTCTTTGCGGTTTGGCTGGTTTGGGGCTTCATACTCTTATTAAACTGTACCGTGTTTGAGTGTGAGTAAAATTATGGTACGTTACAGTTTGCAACAAAGAATATTTCTCTACGATACATATGTGAAGAAGAAGTCGTTTAAAAAGTGTCGCAGTAAATTTCGTCGCGAATTTCCTGGCGCTTTACTGCCAGCTAAATCAACAATTCTGCGTCTGGTTAAAAAAGTAAGAGAAACGGGTTCATTTTTTAACAAAAAGAGACTGTCGGTCAACCGTATTCTCACAGAGGAGAAAATTGACGATATCGCTTTTCGACTAGAACAGTCACCCAAAAAATCATTAAGTCAGTTAGGGCAGCGTGTGTCTCGAAATATGTTCAGAAGATGTGAAATGTGCATTACACAAGAGGGTCAACACTTCCAGCATCTTTTATAAGGTAAGCTAATGAATTACATCACATTTAAATGCTTAGCACACAAGTTTATGAAGTTTATGAAGCGTAATTATTATGAAATAGTCCGCGGCCGACGGTCGAGCAATGCCGGAAAATGAGCGCTCGCTCGCCGGGAGCAGTTTCTTCCTTGTAGCGCTAACAGTGGGTTGCGTTTCCCGGCGAACGCCCTGTATTTCAGTAAATTTAATTTGTTTGCCAGATGACGCTACAGAAGTTATATGGTCGTTATGAAAACATGTTTCAGTAGCCCTGAATCTCCCGTCAATGTATATCAAAATAGAGGAAAAAGCATTTTCTAATCGAGTGGTAGAAGAGGGACGTCTGAATATAACTGTATTAATTCGTCTTCTTCAGAAATTACGGTTTGTTGTTGACAGTCAACTGTTTACCATTGACTGTTTCATATCTTCATATTAATACATCAATGTCATGAGTGTACATATTACTGCTTAACATAGTCTTGACGGGTGTCCATCAGCGTGGTGTCGTGAAAACACGTTTCGACAGTTACTTCTATTGTCTTCATCAGGTTCGCGTGGCTTCCGTTGCTTACAACACTACAACTGAACTCGTGCTAGAAGAAACCGGCAGAGCAAGCTGCGGAAAGGTTGTGTGCCTAGGACACGCGCCAAGATTACGTTGCAGTATTACGACTGGCTCTTGGCCTGACGATGTTTTAGAGATGATCTTTCTTCGCAAGGGTTCAATTAACCTTGCTGTTTCCTTGTGACCTCGATTTTTGGTGAGTGTTGATCTGTTTGCCCTGCAGGTGCAAAGAGCCGAACAAGTACGACGTGTCGAAGCTGCCGGCGACGTCTGTGGTGATCTGCTTCCACAACGAGGCGTGGTCTGTGCTGCTGCGAACAGTACACTCGGTGCTGGAAAGGTCGCCCGACCATCTCGTCAAGGAGGTCATACTCGTCGACGACTTCTCAGACATGCGTGAGTCCTTTAACTAAATTAAAATTTTGACTATGGCAAGAGATGATACTTCATCTTACTGACAGTTTGTAGATTCAGTGATCTAATGACTGACATGAGAAGAAACAGGAGACACTTATCGTAAGTATTAACTGTGAAGCAATTTTACAGAATTGCACACTGAAGAGCCACAGAAATTGGTATAGGCATGCGTATGCAAACAGAGAGTTATGTAAACATTCAAAGTACAAGACAACATGTGACTGGCGCAGATCGGTTACTGCTGCTACAATGACAGGTTATCACGATTTAAGTGAGTTTGAACGTGATTTTATAGTCTGCGCACGAGGTAGCGGTGAGTTGGGGATTTTCCCATACGACCATTTAACGAGTGCTCCGTGAAAATCGCGAACCCGGTAAAACATAAAATCGTTCAGCGTGACAGCAGTGCAACCCTTCCGCAAATTGCTGCGGATTTCAATGCTGGGCCATCAAGTGCCAACGTGTGAACCATTCAACGAAATATCATCGATATGGGTTTTCGGCGCCCAAGGCCCACTCGTGTACGCTTGCTGAGTGCACGGCACTAAGCTTTACGCCTCGCCTGGGCCCGACAACACTGGACTGTTGATTGGAAACATGTTGCCTTGTCTGACGAGTCTCGTTTCCAGTTGTATCGAGCGGATGGGCGTGTACGGGTATGGAGACAACCTCATGAATCCATGGACCCTGCATGTCAGCAGGGGACTGTTCAAACTGGTGAAGGCTCTGTAATGGTGTGGGGCGTGTGCAGCTGGAATGACATGGGACCCCTGATACTTCTAGATACGACTCTGTCGGGTGACACGTACATACGCATTCTGGCTGATCACCTGCATCCATTCATGTCCATTGTGCATTCCGATGGACTTGGGCAATTCCAGCAGGACAATGCGATACCACACACGTCCAGAATTGCTACAGAGTGGCTCCAGGAACACTCTTCTGAGTTTAAACACCTCCGTTGGCGACCAAACTCCCAAGACATGAACATTTTTGAGCATATCTGGGATGCCTTGCAACGTGCCGTTCAGAAGAGATCTCCACCCCGTCGTACTCTTACGGATTTATGGACATCCCAGCAGGATGCATGTTGTCAATTCCCTCCAGCACTACTTCAGAAATTAGTCGAGTCCATGCCACGTCATGTTGCGGCACTTCTGCGTACTCGCGGGGGCCCTATACGACATTAGGCGAGTGTACCAGTTTCTTTGGTTCTTCAGTGTAGCTTAAGCGTTTAGGATATTTCTTCAGGAGTAAATATCTCTGTAAAACCTCTCGGTAAGTAATGTGTGTAAATGACATTAATTTGAACAAGTATTAGAAACCGTGGTACAGTTCCAATAAATACCAATTTTTACGGTTTATGGGACCCCACACATTTTCGGTGCACTTGACATAGAAACCTACAATAGAAATGAGATGTGATTCCTTAAAAGATCTTAAGCATCTGCAGACAGACCGTACTAGAAACGATACTCAATTTGATTGGGTTGGTGTAGAGAGATTTGAAAGTAATTAGTAGTATGGTTCGCGATTTGACTGCAGAATGTAAATGTTAAGAAACATCAACTTAATTTTACGATCCCTACTAGGCACTCGTATTAGAGTTTCACGGATCGGCAGAAAAGAAATGCGTTCCAAATTCATGGCCCTGCTGAATTTTATCAATAAAATTTGAGAATACAAGAATTCAAGATCTCGATTCTACAAAACTGGTTTTTTGTTTACTGGCCCGCGTAGCCTCTGAAATAATTTCATACTTTTAGTAGCAGTTGCAGCTGTTTTTATTTTGGTGTGGGTGCTGTGCTGCACCGAGCGTGGTGGGTGAATGGCGACACTTTGGCTTCGCATTTGGGATGATGAGGTTCGAATCCCCTTCCGTCCGTCTAGATTTCGGTTTTCCATGGTTTCTCGAAACCTCTCAATGCGAGTGACGGGATGATTACTTCAAAAGCCCGTGGCCGTATTTCTTCCCGTTCCTTTACCCTCAGATATTTTCCGCCTCTAATGACCTCAATGTCGACGAGGTATATAAAGCCATAAGGGTAAAAAACACTGACGTTTTCAATTCAAAACCTACTTTAGGTTTTCTGCGGTTTCCCAGGTGGTGTTGTTCTTAAAAACAGATCTTATCCAATTTCCTACCACTTTATTAATAATTCAGGGCCTTAAAAATATGTTCCTGCAATTCTGTAAGGCTGTGAATTCGGTATTGCAAGCGTTCTATGACATTGTTCCATTATGGCTCATGAATATTTTAATTCTGTGTTGTACAGTTCGTTTTTTTTATTATGGATGATAAAATTGATTAATCGACCATTTAAGAGTGGAAAATATGATGAATCGCCTCGTATGGGGAAAGGGGGGGAGGGAATGTAGGTTCTAAGCTCACGTCAACAGGAGAAAGATAAATTTTTAGTGAACAGAAATGCCATGGGTAATATTCTGTGTGTTTTCTGCCAGACCATCTGTGATGGTAATAGTGAGAGAGCGCGGTGTGACAAATTAGGAAGGAATTTTTGGAGGAACAACGTAATTTCGGTCAAACAAATTGGTATCAGCTTTGTAAGGTATTGGAGAATCCTCAAGTGTGAAAGGTAATTGCAGTTGCTGAAATGTTACCATAACAAGTTAACGTTATCTGGCTCTGGCGTGTTTAATGGAGTTAGATTTTTTTTTGATGAGCTTTGAGTATTTATTATTGCAAATTACGTATTTTTCTTTTATGCACTCAAATCATATTTAAAATGGATGCCTCATGAAAATATTTGCATATTCTGATAAGTGAGAAATTGGTGAAGGACAGGACAGGAAACTCTAGCATTCTTTTTAGGAATCTAATGTCGTTCTTAGAACTAGAACGAAAAATTTCTGGCGAAAACATTTTCCCGTGAATTTTTCTGTTGTGTGTCTGAACTTCTATTGGTTACATTTTAGGAATGTATAAGAACATTATTGTAATTTAGGTTTTCGTACATTACCGTCTGTGTACCTAGACTTCTAACAAATCGATGGACCTATCCCAAAATCAGGAAGTGCTAGTCTAGAAATCAGGAAGGGTAACGGAATGACTGCTACGCAGTGATTTATTCCTATGTCGGCCGCGTTAAATTTTCACGAAAGCGGAAAATGAAGGTAAGTGCCAAACAAGGCCGTCGTAGTGTTGTAGGAGCGAGTCTTGATTAGCTTCCGCTCAGGTGAGTGGTCGCTAATTAACACAGGCTCCCTGTCTTCCGATCCTATTACACATTTAGGACGCCATTACAGAGGCATAACACGCGGGGTACTGGGAATAATTCAACCCGCGTATCAACCCTTCATCCATTTTATATCTACCTTTGCGGAGGAAAGTTAACGACACACAATTTATAGTAACATTTGAAAATAAGCGTTTTCCTTTTGTCACCATCGTGCATAACGGAATACGATATATCAACCATTATTAACAACTAGCCTCTAATCCCTTCAAAAATGACGGTTGGAACGAATTTTCTGGCAATTCAGTTATCCACTGTTGTTGTTGTTATGTAATGCTAATAACCTTATTTTGTAATTTGTACATATTTCGGTTGAAATTTACACAGTGATACAATTGGAACTTCTACTGAATTAATGATGTCAGAATTAGGGAACCAATAAAATTAAAAATAAATTAGGAATCGCAAAACCAGGGGCTAGGCGGTGCAGTGCACCGGGGCCCCTACGCTCAGGGGTCCCCCAAGCATACCTCACGGGGGCTCCCAAGTGCACCTCTGGGGACCCCCAAGCGCAGTTCAGAGGGCCCACGGGCCTTCACGGCAAACTGGCGACTTTTTTTTTTTTTTTTTTTTTTTAAGCTCTACCGTCGTCTAAGGGAGCCTCTTAGTGAGCTCCCTCACTAACAGGCCCTCACTGCTCAGGGGGGCCCCCAACATCTCCTCAGGGGGCCGCCAAACACAACTCGTTGCCCCAGCCTCAGCTCAGAGGCTCCTACTAGCAACACAAAACAAAAAAAGGGTCGCCCATCTGGCCTGAGGGCCCAAAATAAATTTTTTGCACCGGGGCCTTTGTTGACCTAGCTACGCCACTGCGCAAACCCTTATGCTATAGCGCGTGGTGCCGCTTTTATTCCTGTTCCAGGTCTCATTCAGCACGATAAATACGGAACAACTTCCATCCGCATGAAATAATAACTTCAGTAACTCGGCGCTTATGAAAGCAGCTTAAATTATTTATAAAACTAAGTTTGTAAATTATTCTATAAAAAATTGTATCCGTTGTCATTCTGGTCCTGTCTGCATTTCGAACATAACCACAACTTCTACTAATATTGCTGTTTAAAATACATAGTCTATTACACGTGTACGAATTCATTCATTGTATTACGATCTAAATTTGACCCACTGGAAATATTTACGTATGTCTGATCTAATGACATCAGTAATAAAAGCAACTAATAATTAATACACTAATTTAAAGGCAGTACTTACTTTTACTTCAGTGTTTCGGTAAATCATTTGTTCGAGTATATTATAATAGTGACTTAAAATATCTACATCGAATATAAATATAAAGTAAGTCCGTCTAGAAATGACGTGTTGAACGCAGTATTTTAGCAATTCGTTTCTTCGCTAACTAATTTCAATGTTCATCAAATAACGTTCATAATCTTGAAAATGGTATAATACAGATATTAATTAACTTACTGCAACAACGGTATCGCTGTACAGAGAGTATAGGAAATATCTACATCGAACGAATTTTAACTAAGAGAAAGCAATTACTTGAGGTTCAATCATCTGAAATGAAGTTTTTAAGGTCAGCAAAAGGGTTTCCCTAAACGATAAGAGGAGGAATGAGGAAATAAGGGAACAACTGAATATCTACACGCTAAATGATAGAATTACCCAAAAAAGGGATAACGGGAAGAACCACGTCCTACGGATGAGAAATGACAGTTTTCCTAAGCTTGCCCTGGAGTACCATCCCACAGGCAGAAGGGACATTGGAAGACCTAGGAAGAGATGGTCGGAAGAATGAGGCCGGTACAGGCTTTTGCCCTATCCGTGAAGAGGAAGTAAGAAGAAAGCAACTAATAATTAATATTTCAGTTTTTAGAAAATAAATACTTTTGTTTTAGCTCATTTACTCTTGAATGCTTAGCTAAATAACACTGTTATTAAATAACGCGCATAACCTGGAAGATCTCCGGTCTTTGTTATTTGGGCAGCGCAGGCGGGTAGCGTGACAGACATCCTTACTAAGATTGGCATTTTATTGGTATAGATGCTTTTGTCCCTCTAATAAACATATTGTCCTTCGTCAGGCTGTATTTCGACCTGTCCCTCTTGAAAAATTTAAATTAGTTTGTATTATTCTGACATGAATTTTAATTTTAATTTTTGTTTGGAGCTTTTACGTAATTTTTGCTTGTAATTTTTCCGCCACAAAATATATTTTTGTGCTTTTCTTTATTTAAAAAAATTCTGAAACACGGAACATTTTCACAAGTAGTGTGGATTCGGCCATACTGCCTGCGACTTTGTCATTTTTCGACAGCCACCTAAAAATTGCTGAGATGCTTCCCAATTTCTATTTCAAATATGAACCATACATTGAATTGCATCACGTCTTAGCTCAGAGCGTGCTCGATTGGCAGACAGATGGTGACGGTAATATTTCATCCCTATATTTAAAAAAAAAATAAAAAAATTCAATAACGTTTGTTTTCAACTAGAAGTTAAAATCCAGTGAAAATAAAAACCTATATCTCAGTTAATTAAAGTACTTAAACTGCAAATAACAGTCTCTATCTACGAAAGATGACAGCAACATTATCTCGACTAATAAAAGAACTACAGAATATTAAAAATTTAAAGTTTTGAATAGATATTGTTATAGATAAGCCGGGAAACACCTGTTTAAATTAGTAGAGAAGAATATATATTCTTTTGGAGTAAATCACTTTTGTCAATCTCCGAAAAAGGAGACATTACCATTACTATTTGTGCATAGTGCAGTTATAACAAATTAACAATACTTCAGCATCAAGTGGTGCGTGACGAAATTGTTTGTGAGCTCTGAGCGGCTCTCTCCGCCTGAGTGTCTGAGTGATTTTAATTAAAGCCACTGCGCGTCCCGTTTTTCTTCAGCGTGTCCCCGGGGCTGTCTGTGCGATAAGCCCGCTGCAGTCTCTGCGATGTAAGAAGCCTGACGCCCAGCGTAACGTGGAGGGTGTCGGCTGCAGCCCTCACTTATCTTCACCGTGAAAATTTAAATCAGCACCTTCTGTCGGTTTATAAGTATATCCTACATGCATCGCTCCCATCAGGAGAACAATCGCTAATTGCGTGCTAAATTCGTTGCCGGTGATAATTTTCAACAATCAAATTGTATTTCGTTCCTTTTTTTGTCAAATGTTTACCAATTTACATTTATTTTAATCTCTGAACTACAGACCTGCGATCTGTAAAGGTCTTATAGGCTCCGCATCAATACTTTGTGACATATCTTTCGGCTCTGTCTGAAGCTATTCCTAACATTTTTACTGTGCGCTTAATAGCTGTATCACCTGAACTTCATTTCTGTGGATATCAAGCGAGTAATGATCTCTCCTTACCAATAGAAAGATTTACACCGCGGATAACACGTACATAAATTGTAAATTTACTCACCACTGAAATTTACAATTTTATCTTTCGAAGGACAAAAATGCAGAGTTTTGTTTTTAAACCAATTCAATGCGTTCGAAACACAATATAATGATATTTTAAATGTAGTCATGGGAAATCATTACTATGGGCTACAAATTGTACAGCTATTTGTGTCGGGGAAATATTTCTTAGTCTGAGCTTGCGGATAACTTTGAATCAGATAAAATAAGTAAAAAGCATAATTTGTACAGGGCTGATTGTGTAAAGCATTTTTGAAACGTTGGAAAAAAAGGAGAGAGGAAAAAATGAAACAAAAAAGAACGAAGTTAGTTGTTAACAATTTAGACTGAGTGAGAATGGATCCTTCTGGTTCTCGGATATTAAGTAACAGTGGCCTCGCGAAACAAACCTGTAAACTTAAAATAAACACGAAATCCGCTACGAGCTATAAAGTCGTGGATGTTGGACCTATTAGTTTGAAAAGGAGCGTTAATAACAGTGGCTAAAACAAAGACTCCTTTCAACCCAATTACAACTGTATAATTAACTTAAAACCATTTCAGACGCTTTTTTTACTGTCAGAAATTCTGCGTTGATTGTTGTAAATGATCTACAAGGTAATTATTTAATGTACAGATTGGTACATTTTAAAAAAAATAAAAATACAAATCGATGTAAAACATTACTTCAGTGAGCAATAAGAAATACCTCATAGCCCACTTGTGTTGTTTACTGTTGGTGGCCTTATGGCTCACGCGCTGCCGTAAAACTTATACAACATAGCTTATGCTGTACCACATAATCAGTTATGAATACTGCTAATGATTTTGGTTGCCTTTGGTTTTGATATCATTTATGGGGTCCCTTGGAAAACAATCCATAGTCAAAATCAATCCTTTATCTTACATAAATTAATGAAATTAATAAGACGGAAAGATACTACTTGTACATGAATTATAGACCAAATGAATTTATCAATATCCCTATTCTGTTTATTCCTTTGAAATTAACATTCAGACAAATTTATTGATCCTAACATGTTAACAAATTGATATACATTTACTTGACACAAATTGAATTGATAACTAAGCAGGCACAGGCAGCCGAGCTTTTACATATGACACTAGCTCATTTAAAACAATAAGCAGAATGTCAAAATTCCTATCGCGCGATTTTCATCACCTGAGCGAGATTGAGTTGCTGTAATATATAGATGTACCTGTAAATAATGTGGTGGATGGAGAGTTAAGTTTTTGACGGTGTCATGTTGATGTGTCAGCAATCAGCATTAAGATGGAGCACCACAAACCATTTTCATCACTGGCACATATCTGCACGTCATATATCTCTTCATGTGACAGTGACACCGTAATGCCGGCATATAGCGATTGAATTTCGCTATTCAAGTGTAGTAATTCACTCTGGAACAATCTAAATACGCGATTAACGTGCGGACATGACGAATAATATACAACAGCAAGTCTCTGATGTACCGAAAGTCCAACAGCGATGTCTTGTCTTCCTCCGCTGGTCGATGCGCTTTTGCAATGATCCAGACTGTTGGGAAATATCATTTCCCGATAATTGGCTGAGAAAATAAACAAAATTTAACAATAATAACTAACAATCCATTTAGCTGTACTTTTCCTCCCACCCTCTTTATTCAGTCGATCTTTTCATCGGTTATTTACACGCAAGTGATTCTGCAGTTGTTCAAAATACGACCTTTCCCACATTGCAGTGTTCAAGTTTCAATTTATTTCAGTGACTTGAGCACTCTAGTCAGACGATTAATTGCCATGTTGAAAGCTGTCCTCTGTTGTGAATCTTTCTTTAACAAACAAAATTCCCTCCACATTTCATTGTCACTCGAGCCCTAAATCTCCAAGGAATCTCTCAGCGAATTGTCTAGATCAGGGGTGGCCAACCCAAATGATCTTGCTGGCCACTTTGAAAATGTATTATAACTCCGCGGGCCGCATATAAAATTATTTATCCCCATTTTAGATTTAGACCCACTATAGACATTTTTTTTTTAATTGAAAAATTGAAACAAAACGAGTTATTATTATTGTGTTTACTATTTTTCTTACATGTAAACATAGATAATATAATAATGTTGATACTAAACGCACATTGTAAAGAAATATATAACACTAAAAATGAAATATAAAAAATATTTTGTAAAAGTCTGATGAATCTCGCTGGCCAGAAAAATGTTCAAGGCGGCCCGCGGTTTGGCCACCCCTGGTCTTGATGGTCCTACCTACACTTAGTGGCCACTTCTCTGCCATATTTCTGACAGGGGTCAATGTATAGAGACGGTGCCATCCAGACTGCCTCTCCAGAATTTACCATAAAAATGTACCACAGGTTATCTGATATAAATCGGTGAAGTCTATCTTCGGTCAGACAAACTCTCTGAATTTGCGGTGTAATGTAAGCATGAAATTATTTGTGATATTTGGAAAAAAAGCGTACAAGTTTATTTTGAATCGATACGTCTAAACAACAACTAATCATCGATGAATTCTAGAACTACACGTCAGACGTGTCGTTTCAAATGAGAGGTAGTCATTCGGGAGACATAAATTTTTAGGCGTTAGGAAAGAATTAATATGAGATTGCGCTGCAGCGTCTTTCTGATATTGTCAAAGAGCATTATTTTATATTACCAACAATTTAAGAAAATGTGATATTTTTGTAGGATTACTGGTGCTTTAACATGTTGCTATGGTGAAATATACTGGTTTCAAAGTGAGTTTAGTTGCATCAAGGTCAGTCGTAGTCAGCTATATTTCTAGTTTAGTGGTCTGCTATATGGTTATCACCTTGACAGACAATTTAGTATCCACATTTTCTTTTTATGAAGAACGGTAGGTGTAAAGTAATTTACTGTAAATGTGACATCTGGTTTTATCATTCGGTAGAAGCTCCCAAACACTGATTTTTGAGGTGTAAAAGTAATGTCAATAAACGTTACTACAATACTTTTAATATTTTTAGCGCTGAAATTAACTCCAGTCTGTTTAGATTACTTAGGCTACTCTAATTTGACAGCAGTTTTTCACGTGCATTTTTGTAAATAATCGGTAAGCTGAACATTACCTTAAAAATGAGCCGTCTCTCATAACGCTCATGTGCACTGTGCTGTGACTCTGATATTTGCGTGTGGACAGTGCACAGCGCTCGCCCACGCAGCAGCCTTGGCTGGTCTACTGTGCAGCCCGGAGTCATGAATATTCATCCCGGGCCGTCGCAGCACGCGTTCATTAGCACCCCAGCCCGGAGGGGCTAATTGTGACCCACAGCACACCGGCTACCGAATTTTCACGGGTCTGCTCACCTCACCTCGACTAAGTGAACTGTCGCTAGCTCTTTGTATACGAATCCTATGCGAACGAATTGTATATACGGCCACTTCAGACGATGTTTCCAGCGGTAAAAAAAATTATACAGAAGACAAAGATGATATGTATCATTTAGTTTGGTATATAACACACGTCGCGGCTGAAGAGAGGTAGTTTCTGTTCTGTTGAAGCAGTGAACGGTTACAGAAAAATCACTTTTTAGTAGTTCAGACATCACTATCTCAATAATGTCGGCGTAGCTTAACTTTTTACTAAGTTAATGTTCCGAACAGCTTTTAAAATACTCGCGGTGGGAGCACAGATCTAACGATGGAGCATACGCAAACGATAGCGTGATAACGAAAGGAGTGTTCCTCAAACCCAGGAAGAACGCTGCCTCTCTGAAATTTCATGTTTATCAGATATTTTTGCCAAAAAAATCGTGTGTATTATTTAATAGAGAATTTCATCATTCGTATTAAAAATATTTGGTGAAAATTGTTTTTTAAAACTTCAAATGTTTCAATGAGCAACTATAAAATTTTCAACTGAAGTTGTTTTTCTGTCTGGTTTATGTATATAATATGAAAGTCGCTTATTCAGAACTAATAATGAGCTGTATTTAATATAAAAAAAAGTTTTTATAGATTTTTCAAATTAACTCTAACATATTTTATTAATTAACTCAATTTAACACTCAATATGCATACTAAAGTCGTAAATGAGAAGGATCAGTTGGTGGATTTTTCTTTCCTGACATAGCTTTGCGTATTTGATCAAATCTACGGAACCAAGCACAATCCTTTCCAAGAATATTTACTTTTTTTAGGTAAAAACCCATTATTTTGACAATGTTTATCACAATATTTTCGTACACTGAGTTGTTTTTTTTTTTTATATACAAGTTGACCGGACAGACGTTGTCATGTCCAAATTTCAATAAAACTGTTTGTGATCATTTTGTGAATTTGTGAAAAGCTGTTTAAATGTGTAAACAAAGTAAAAATGAGAAAAATACATAGTTCTGAGTGATCATTGTATTTATCAACAATTGTGACCATGATTATTCAATTTGAGGAGAAGTACCGTACATTTAGAAGTATGCCAATGGGAAATTTTACATGTGAGATGAATTCTATCGGCAGTACACCATTGAATCGCTGGAAATGTGTGATGTGATCGACTTGGACCCACTGGTTTTGTTCCAAAATTTAAGTCACAATTAAAGTATGCCACAATTTCATGTTAACAAAATGATTTATTTTCTTCCATTAAATTTGAAATCTCAAGGTGTTTTATTTGCGTTTCTATCATCGAACCACCTAATCGGTTTTGATTGTACGTAGATCTTGCATCGTTCGGTCTAATGTTTCCAAATACTTTTTATGTGCCATTGTAAATTAATCTCAAACGATCAATTTGCAATGCTGCAGAACTTTGGCAATCGCACAGTTCTTTGAAAGGTTGCATGTTGGAATTTAATTGACTTGCGTATTCAACGGCAACTTGAATGCTGAATGAGCTGTTTGTTTGCGATTCAACAATATAGCTGTAATTCCTGGTGAAGAAAGTGCAAGTGCGATTTCATTCTGCAAGTGAATCGTTGCCAAAATCAATTAGCTCAAAAAAGTTTATCCAGTTCTACTGGGAGGCGTCCAAGAAAAAATTCCATTTAGTTCCATCGTTCACATCTTTCATGAGCATATTTTCGTTGTTAATTCAACAGTGGGATATTGTAATCGTAGGCTTCCGCGGCCAGAGTCAGTTGATTCTTGGCTGTCCGGGTGGCGCCGCGTCATGTTCATCGTAGCCGACGTTTCGACCCTCATTCTGGGGTCTTCTTCTAGGGCAGAATGAGGGTGCCCTAGAAGAAGACCCCAGAATGAGGGTCGAAACGTCGGCTACGATGAACATGACGCGGCGCCACCCGGACAGCCAAGAATCAGTGGAACATTCTTTCGAACTCAACCCTCAATGCATCGCAATCGTATTGTTTTTCGCGTTTCAACTCTTGATTAAATGTGTCGTGCATCGAATGCCTGGACGCTGACATGAGTAACTGAGGCAATACCTTGTTCGATATCATCAAGCAAATGTCATCGATTAATATCAATGGAATAGAAATAAAATAAGTGTATTTGTAGGACGGATTGAGGAACAAGGATAAAAGCAAAGGTAATTTTATTTTAATTTGAGATGGAATGCGTTTTACCATAATGTGTTTTCACCAGATCTTGCCGTCTCTTTTTCAATAGAAAACATTTAATTGCGTTATTTCCATCTCGGGAGCATAAGGAACAAAACAAAACAAAAATTACGTATATCCATCCTTCGACTCGTGACATATTGTCTTGAGTTCGTAAAAAAAAAACTAGTAGAAAAAAGCACTTTTAGATTTTTACTGCTAACTTTTTCGATTTTTCTTTCCCTAAAAGAATTTATTCGGACTATTATAAACATTTTCTAAAAAATTGGTCAATAGAAAAAAGCACTTTCAGTTTTTCTCGAATTTTCAGGCCAACAATTTCAGTTTTTACTTTTCTAAAAACCTTATTCGGACCATTACGATCATTTTAAAAAATATAGCCAAAGCGAGCCATACAAAAAAGTATTTTCAGTTTTTTCCTAAAATTTCCAATTTTCCGGGCAACTTTCCCAGTTTTTTTTTTTTAATCGTATACCGAATGTTACGAACATATTTTCAGTTTTTCCTGAATTTTCATAGCAAAGTTTCCAATTTTTCTTTCTCTAAAAATCTTATTCCGAGTGCTAGGGGAAAAAATAGCCAAATCGGTCCATAGAAAAAGGTGGTTTCAGTTGTTCCAGATTTTTCCAATTTTTCTGGGCAAATTTTCCGAATCTTCATTCCCTAGAAACCTTATTCGTATTATTATCAACATTTAAAATAATAACATAATCGTCTATAGAAAAAAGTAATTTTTCGAAATTTCCTAATTTTCTGGGCAACTTTTGCAATTTTTCTTTCTCTAAGCTCCTTATTCGAACTATTACGACTATTTAAAAAAATTAGGCAAATTGGTCGTTAGAAAAAAAAATACTTTGTTTTTCCTGAACTTTCCAATTTTCTGGACAACTTTTCTAATTTTTCTTTCTCTAAAAACCTTATTCGGACCATTACGAACAATTTTTTTTTTTTTGTTAATCCGAAAAATCTGTCCAGCCATTCCCAAATGAACAACGAACAGAGTTTCATTTTTATTTATGTTGATGAACAATACGAAAATTTCTGATTGTCGATGTTTCTTACACTTCAAATTTTTCTTAACAGAATTATCGTTATATACCATTGAACGCGCCTCGTCTTGGTAAAGGCCTCTCAATTCACTTGAGAATTTGTGAAAGTTTTTATTTTGTTTTCTCAGAGTTCCATTGACAAACTTGACTTATCATCCAAAGCTACTTTAGAACGCGTTGAAGAATCTCATGAATTTAATTACCCTGCAAAATCAGCAAGATTTCTTCCATACGTACCAAGTAAATGTTTGTGTTTTTTAGTGTAATAACTTTTATTCCCTTTCTTCTGCAGATATTCAAGACATTCAAACACCAAACAATTCACAGTTATCGCTACGTTCTCTCTCCAAGCAGATGGTTGCGGGGAATAACAGAGTAAAAATTAGGAGTCGCACTCCTTATTATGTCTTTGTATTGAAGTAGGATTACTTTTTCCTGAGTCTTATAGCTTTCTGTGCTAACTTTTCCGCTGTGAAGAAACTCTACTGAAAAGATTAACAACTATTCTACAATCATACTACTATTTATTCTATCTATTGTTGAAACATAACATACTTTTCGATACAACGTGTCTTCTTTTAAATATGACAACATTACTCGTTACCGACATACAGCAAATTTCTTAAATAAACCACATCTATCAACTGTTCGCAAGTTATTTATCAGTCGCGATGAATTTCTTGTTTTTAAATACACGATATCCAAAAATCTTGGTTTCCTGGGTTGAGTAATATCCTCTTTCTCACAGTCAAAATTACACAAGATGCAGCACTAGCAGTAAGTTTTCCTCTCGAAGTCATCTAGACACATAAAGTACTAGTCGGAACGATGGTAAATGCTCGCACACGTACTGTTGTTTGCGAATAATCGGTTAGTGCAGACAAGAAGCCAAAATAAACAAACAAACGTTTGCCGATACAGTAAACGTTTCCCTATAGTACAAATGTTTGCAAACGTTACGCGCTTGGATGATCCTCACCGTTAACTATAACCGTTGTTAACGTGTTCAGTAATTCTTCATTTTAACTTAGTTTTACTCTGTTCTCTTGCAAAAGCTTCATTAACGTTCCATATGTACGGTATCATATTCCATCTGGAATGTCGTCATTAAAACTCATTTCACTTCATTTAGAACAAATCTTAAACAAGTGATTGCTGGTTTTTTGTTTTGTTTTTCTGTTTTTTTTATGGCTTCACGCCTTGTCTACGTCAAAATCATTAGAGGCGGAAAAGGACTGGGAAAAAGGAACGCGAAGGAATTCGACCATGGCCTTTTGAGGGGAAACTATGGAAAGCCCAAATCTGGATGGCCGGACAGACTGCTTTTATTCTGATATAGTCAATATGGGCCATTGGATTCCTAAGTATAGATATTAATAGAGTTTTCATAACATCTGGTTCGAGGAAACAAACAAGCTTTATGGATTTTTTAAAATTATTATTATTCAGTTGCTTCAATTTACCGCTCAGCTCTTTAAAGTGTATCTGAGCCGATCTCAACTGCCACTTTACAGCAGAATAATTACTATTTCGTACTTGATTATAATAATTTCGGTAAAGTTCCAATCAATGTTCATACATACTTTCATTACGAATTTTACCCCAGTCTTTTTAACATATTTGTGTTTTTGAAAGAAAAAACCCTCTTCATATATTTTTTATTCCGTTCCTTTTAAAATTTTCTGTAATTTATGCCTTTGAACCACCAGAAATGGTAAAAAATTACAACTGTTTAAACTTGATAATACCTACGAAATTTGGAAGGGTGAAAAAATCAAACTTGAAATCAACAAACAAAATACTTATTCAAAATTATACAAAAGTTTTCAGTATTGTTGAATACACTTAACTATTTGTTCAACTCCGAGGCAATAATAAAACCACCTTCGTTGTTCGCGGTGGAAAGCCATACGAAGTAATTTAGTTCACATCACGTCTGCTGTTTCCATTTTTTGTCCTGGTCCTTCTGTCATCTTTAAATGTAAGTTGGTTAGGTCAGCTGACCATGATGGCCGTATGAGTTATCTGCCTGTCCAACGCTGGCCAAACTCATTATTCAAACGTAAACATGGCGGAGCAATGTTGATAGAACGTGTTGATGCTGTCTGCCAATGACACATAAGCAGACCCAAAAATTAGTGTCGTAATAGGGACCAGTTTATCCAGGAGTCATTGCAGTGTTTACATCAATTCAAATGAGCGAATTGTGAAACGCCTGTCCACAAAACACTCTTCAAGAAACAAAAATTGGACATCACGCGATCTTTCATTAAATCTATAAACTCTTATCTTGACAGTATATCAGTCATCAGAAGGACGAGTTGATAGTGATCAAGACGTAATCCCTCATGTATTCACTTACTCTACACAGACATATTACTTGCGAGAGCTATTCTTCTAGTCACAGTAAATCAAAGGCTTCATCTTCAGTTTCCGGATCAGTGGTTCTTTCTATCTGATTTTCAGTCAGTAATCCTTCACGAAATCGCCCATTGATATCTTTGAACATTCTTGTGATTGGCAAGTAGTGGCCAGGAAAGCCGCGGCGGTACCATTACAAACAGCACTAACATATCTGTAGCAATACTGCAGGTCGGTCTTAAGTAAAACTAAAAAACCAAACAAGCAACAGTTGAGTCCAGGTTTTCTCTCTCTCTCTCTCTCTCTCTCTCTCTCTCTCTCTCTCTCTCACACACACACACACACACACACACACACACACACACACACACACACACACACACACAGCATATGGCTTCTCGGATTCTTAGTTACAATACTCGAGTCGAGTGACCGACTAATCAGAGACGGCATTCCTTAATGAATGAGCTAAAGTTATTAACAGAAAGGGTTAAAAATAACAATATGCCTTAATGAAGCAATTTCTGATATCAGATTCAGTCATCTGTAAGTTTTCACTATTCGCTGGTCCTAAGTGACACACAAACAAAATTTTCAACACTTTTATGAGCCCGATGATTGTTCTTTTAAGGGGATATATTTTTAATTATACAAAATAGTTAGATATTCTGGATACAAATTTGTAAGAAAAGTATGAAACATGAAAGTTAAAAAAAATTGTAAAATTACCGAAATCATTGCAATTACTTACAAAAGAGAAAGTTATTTTGCTGTAAACTGACGCGCGTTTCATTGAGATAGTAACGAAAGTTCTAGAGATAAACGTTAGAGTTGAGCGATAGTGTGAAATGAAGTTAATCATTAAAAACGTCATATCTCCATAAACTATTAGCTTACAGCAGCTTGAGTTACAGTACTTTCCTCGTACGTGATGGTCTGACAGTCCTGCTAATATCTACACCTATGAACCCAACAGCATGCATAAACCGTATCAAAAAGCTGCGTTCAGTTGTTCAAGCAAAAGAAGTCTTAGTGTTCCTTAAAATACACAACTAGCGAGATATGCTATTAACTTTGAAGGCTCGCCTCTGCTACTTGCACAGTGGCGTTGTAACGTTGTGAATCAGATACATGCAATCTAATATTGATTATTCACAGCCATAAACGCGACAGTTGCCCGTTGATTAATATCGAGAAATGATTAACGATGGTCGCAAATGAATTATTGCAGGCAAATCTGAAATGCATTAGATAATCAAGTAATACAATGGAAGGGTGGAATACGAATGCTTTTCCACAATCTCTCACGTTTTAACTTTGTGCAGGAATGGAAAACCCAGTAACGTTATTAGTAGAATTTATTTAGTACTAAAATAAAAGTTCCTAACAGCAACGTACCATTTCGTCGATCTACTGGTATTATAAACTGTTAGTCGGCTAGAAACTCTTATTAATGCTGACTGGCTAATACCACAAAGGCAATCACATTAGCTTATCTTTCTCGTTTTTAACTTGACGAGGACAATATGCACTATAAACTGTTCTTTCTTTTATTTGATCTCTCGGCGAGCAATGCTATGAATCTCATCGACGATAACGAATTACTGAGCGTGGTGGGTGAACGCTTAACGTTCTGACCTCACATTCGGTAGGACGCGGGTTTGAATCCCCGTCCGGGCACCCAAATTTTGGTTTTCCGTGGTTTCCCCAAATCACTCCAGGCAAATGCCGGGATGCTTCCTTCAACAGGCCATGGCAGAATTCCTTCCCATTCCTTGTCCTCAATCGAATCCCGCTTCTAATGACCTCGATGTCGACAAGGCGTAAAGCCATAATTAAAAAAAATAATGAATTTCAAACATTGCAACTACATTTGTTCAGAATGACAAATCTATTAGCTCAGAAAGAGTTTTTGGTTCATATAGTGTACTTACCACTGTAGTAACCGACCAAGGGTGAACTTACAAGCCAACCTTAGTCTCTTGAATAGCAGTTAATGAAAAGCGGAAGTTGTAAATAATACGTAGTTGAAGCGCTCATGTTACATGGTTTCTCAGTACATTTACTGTATAAAGGAACTAGATGGATGTGACCTAATGGGTTGGAAACTTCAAAATCATGTTAAAAATTGCTGAAAACGTCTTAACCGATGGGGAGGGGGGGGAAATGAAGTTACATTATCCTTAACTCCATGTCTATTAATTTATGAATTCATTAATTCCGATTTATTTAGGTGTTACAGTCAGAAGCACAAACGAAGAGGTAATAAATGAATACTCAGTGAAGGTTTTTGTGGAATAAGTAGAATATGGAGATGACAGAAAAAGTACTGTTGTGGTCATATTATTTTGAGTATTCTTTCATACGTCAAAAATTATGAGAAGAGAGAGAGATATACGACTGATTATGATTTAATCCGGGATCGTTTGGGTTGGAGATGCGAAAAGAGCCCATCGCCAACATAATAATAATAATACATCAAATCGTCTAAAATCCTCCTCTGTCTACAAAACAAGGATGCAGTAGCCAGGTCTGAGACTGGATCAAGGAATGTTTCAAATAAGTGTTGTGTCTATCTTAAAATGTCTGTGCTATGTTAAATTGTGGCCACTTGTCCATTCAGTTCATAAGATTTGTTTTAAGATGAACTCTATAGGCAGAGATAGATGCATTCTATTGGTGGACATAGATCTATAATACGGAGAAAAATTTGTGAATGTTCACATTTTCTCCTATTTCATTAGGCCGACTGTGCGAATAAAACCCTTATGTAATCGTATGATTTTAGGAGGCACTACTCTGTATTTCGGCCTTCTCACCAATTTGATACGGTGAGGTTATTACGATTTCGACTAATAATATCGGATAGTCATTTCAATACATGCCTTACGGACGTTTAATTCCTTGTAAAAATCCTCTACTTGTTAGAAATTTGAGCTGTGACATTAGAGTTTACACTCAGTCGCTGCAAGAACACATTTACTGAAGAAATGAATCGATAATAATGTTTCAATTTGTGTAAACACCTGTTGCCTGTGATTAGGTAATTGCTATGTATCGCCTCCAGCACGTTCTGCCGTGTGTGCAGATATGTTGGTCCAGGAAACAAGTATTGGAAGAGAAGAGGAAGCGCCACCAGTTGCAAACTCGGCCTCATTTTTCGCACGCCCGGCATCAGTCTTAACGAGATCGCCGGCTGCCGGAAGCTCATTCCACACGCAGTAGAAGGCGCTATCAGTGAGGCTGCTCCTGAATTTAGACACGCCCGCGAGCCACATCTGCATTCATAGCGTAGGGACGCAGTACGAGCCACAACATTCTTTCGCTGAATTGCTCCAATTAATTTCTTGGCGAGTGTTGCGACGATTGTACATTCGGAATTGCACTCTTAGTTTTTATTTTATTCGCTAATGGTTCATTCTGAAATCAGTCAAGTAATATAACAGGCCGTATGATAATACCCTCCACTGCCTCTCTGTTGGTTAAATGATATTGCTACAAACCTTTTCCCAAGGTAAAATAATCTGGCTTACTGCGTAAGTAAGTCTGGAGATGAGTGAAATTGTTTATTTAAAAAAAATCCTATCTTCACCTGCTGATAATCTTCGAAATAAAATTTACCACTTCTAGATCATATGATCTAGCTCAAAAGGCAGTTGAAACATTGGAGTACATAATAGTTTATTCTGTTGATAGATTATAGTTTCTTGTCATGAAGAAGTATAGTAATAATCTAACCAATGGATGAAGAAAAAATTAATTTATATGTTCCTTTACACCGACCACTACCTTTGTTATTAGAAATACGTGTAACAAGAAACGAGTCCTCGAATTTGGCGTGTTCTTCTTTTGTTTAAGAGAAGTATTTCTCTCGTCTTTGATGCGTTTTCAGATGGAATGAGTGCGGATTCCCCGACTTCTCTGAGGGGGAGAACACTGCGGGAATAACAAAAGTTTTAAAAGAGAAAAAGAAAAAAGAACGGCGAGCTGTGGAAGAGGCAGTAAGGTGCCTTGCGGAAGCACGCCGCTTCCGGAGTTTTCCCTCTATTTCCTTCTCTTTCCTCACCTTCTTTTAAATTTTTCACCGTGAATCGAGAGATAGGACTCGCGGGAATTGTTAAGAGACTTCAGGGAAACGTATATCATTCATCATACTACGCAGTGGGGTTAGCAAACTGCACAATATATCTCAAACCTAACACCAAAATAATTTACCTCGCAAACTAGGAACAAACTGGATACAATAGGAAGTGAAAGACACCTGTTGTAAATCCACAGAGTACGCTTGTCTGTTAGAAAATAGGTAGTCTGGTGGTAGTTCAGTGGTGAGATGCTTAAACACGGACTCTGAAGTCCCCGGTTCGAGGGGTGGCATAGCAGGAACTTTTATGGGCCCTTAATCTGAGTTTGGTCTCCGACAAAGCTTGCTTTATGTAAGACTGTGTGTAAAAATAAACACACTGTTTTCCAATACAACATTAAGTTTTAAATCGTTTCCTTCAACCACTATGCCGTCACAGAGATGAAAAGCGCGGCAAATTGAAACGCTGTCAATTATGTGGCGATCTATCCTAGGCTTTTCTTGACCGATGTTACATTACACCAATTTTTATCGTAATTTCAGTTTAAAATAATTCTTTTTATATGCTAGGTGTCTCGAAAAATTAAAAAAAAAACTAAGTAAAATCTGCTCCTAAATATATCATGCAGATTGATTGCAATGCAAGAAGGCAACATTTGTGATTTCATGACACAGTTCCTGGCGGTTTGATGTAGTACGCTCCTTATTGCTCAAATACAACGAATACACAAACTGAAGGGGGTAGAGGTCGTTTATGATCTATTTGTCAACAGGATTTCGGTGCACATTTAACGAAAGCCCACATTTTCCATAATAATTTTTAGACCAAACCGTTACTCCCCGCTAAAGAAAGGGTTTGGTGAAAGTATCTTTACAAATTGACTCGGTTTTATTATTCCTTAGCAGATAGTTCTTAACACTTCAGTAACAGTGCCATCATAGTTAACCGTAACTTTGGCAAACAAATCACTGTAAGAATCTTCCTCCAGAAGTCACTGCAGGCGAACAGTTTCTTCAGAAGACCATGGCCATGGCCGTAATCCTCCCTGTTTCTTGACACTTTCGTTCTTTCCAATCTCAATGGCGATGATCCGTAAAGCCTCCATTCAATATAAAAATCAAAATACGGGTTTTGACATTATTAAAGAGAAGCTGAAAGATAGAACCTTTAGTCTTGAGTTTGTGCAATAGAAGAAATATGTCTGGTGTAGAGAAACAAGGGCACTTGAAAAGTACAATGAAATGGTGCAAAGTAATTTAATACCGCGAGTAGGATATTTGCAGTAGATTAATTCCAAGATTATTTTTTTACATTCATGTGTGTTTACGGCAGTCTAGCCCAGAGATACGTTTTAGTTAGGATCTTAGCTGTCTTTATATTGTACAGTAAGATGCTATTTTGATAGAAGCTGCGCCATGTTGCCTAGCGACTGACGCTGCATGGCACGCCGCTGATCGATATCATGCAGGTCTCGTTTATCAAGGCTCGGCTATAGCCGCGATCTTCTAAGAAAACACTTGCATTACGGTAGCTTTAGGTACAGCACTTCATTCGTGCTGATGAAATGCGGCGGAAACTCTTGAAATTAATGATACGATCACAACTAGCCAGTTGTCAGCTGTGAAACATCAACGCCTTGGTACAATTTACCACATTTTCTAGGGAGAAAAAAATGCTACCACTAAGAAAGTTATTTAGTGGCGTAAGAAGTGCAGCTGTACTTAAACGCTATTTGCTTCTTTTAATCTCTGTTTTAAATATTCTTCTTCTAACCGATAGATTTAAAAATTAAATTATTTGTGCATATCTCATGTCCTAAGCACCACTGAAACATATCAGAAGATGGATTGGTTGTTGGGTAGACCTATAAGTGCGAATAACATGAAGTTGTCTTTGCGTCATCCAGATTCATCTTACGTGTTACAATAGTTTGTCCGTTGCCACAAATGTCACATTCATCCTGTTTGGTGAGAATCTGCCCAGCAGATGTTGTTGTAACTGATATAAATCTTCAACAGGTATAAGCTCTCCTTGAGATCTTATTACGAAAAAAGAGACAAGGAAACATTTGAGGATGAAGGTGTCATCCAAATCTAGCAACGTAGTTACCAATTCAAATATCTATTTGCTTGTTATAGATACATTGAGCGATACGGGATACATAACTATAGTAGTTTACCAAGGTTATGAGGAAAAATAGGCTGTGTTACACAGTTCTCTCGACCAGTGATCAGATGCCACATCACACAAGTTTCCAAATTTCTTTTCTCTCAGATTACTGTCGGGCCAGACCACTTCCTCGCACGTCAATAATCGTACAATGACCCATTGATTCCTTAAAACTGAATACATTTATGAGATTTTCTAAAATTTGAATTTATGTATACAGGTAAATAAATATTACTTTCTATTCCCCCTAACGTGTGTAATGTATAATACACGCCTCGTTGTGTTACTTTGCAAGTATTTTCGGAGTCCGTTCCCGATGTCAGTAAAACGAACTTGTAACGTACCAACATACGTACATAGGGATTTCTAACCAAGTGAATACTCGAGTGCAGTAATTTTGCGCACTGGACACAGGTGAAAGCTGTTGCAGTGGGGCGGATATGTCATGTTGGCGCGACGGGACAGAAAGGAGCATCTCAATAGCAGTTCGCGGAAAGTCGGAGCGGATTATCGGAGGCACCTTTGTATACAGGCGAGTGTAGGTGTCTGCCAATTCGCCACGCCTTCGAAGCAATTGGTGAGCAGAATAAATTTGTTCGTAGCGTGGGAAAAAGCGCCTCTGACATTTTGCATGGCTTGCTTAAGTCACGTGCGTGAGACCACCAATCACAAAGATTCGCTAGTGGACGTGTGTATCAGCCCAGTCAGACGCTTAATTATTAACAACCATATATTCTGTGTCCCTGAAATAGATGGAGCGAGGAGACGCCGCTTTCTACGCAGACAAGACGCAAACGCTAGAGGACAATGAACCCGCCAGCATTCAATCAGACAGTATCTGACAAAATACACGTTTGATTGGTGACAGTGTGTCCAATATTGGTTCATTCCGACACAGTCGGCCAGATTTACTTACGCTACTGTATGTGAAAATTGTGTTAAAGAATCCACCGCTTGGGGTTCAGAACAGATATTTTCTTAAACTGTAACCGTGAATATTTATGTAATCTGATATCTTAACTGCAAAATCATAAACTGTTATTTGGTGGCCAATTTGTTTTACTTCTCCCGAAACAGATAAAGGGTGAAAGATTCTCTATAAGAAATAAAAGTCATTTATCTCCGTTCATAATTAAACAAAATTGATAAACGAGGTATCATTTTAAAGACTGAGATATTCGTAAGGTCTTCGGCTGGTTCCACCATATTTTAAGAAAGGAATTTTTCAAAATTTGACCCTTAAAGGGCAAAAATATTAATATTTCTATAACCCATTTTTCTCTCACGAAACATTTATCTCCCTTGATGCCTAACCAAAATCGATAAATGAGGTATCATTTTAAAGACCAAGGTGTCCGCATTGGTCGCACTATATTCTATAAAGGATTTTTTTTGGAATTCGACCCTTATAAGGCATAAGTATCAATATTATTTCTATAAAGTGTTTTTTTTAAATTACAAGCCATTTATCTCCTTCGGTATCTAACCAAAATCGATAAATGACATATCGTTATAAAGATTAATGTCTCCAATTAGGTAAAATCATAAATTAAGAAAGAATTTTTCGGAATTTGGTTCTTAAAGTGGTCACGCATATGAGACAGTTCAGAGCCAAGTCCCTAGATTGCAGCAGCAGATACCGCAGAGATGTCAATAAACAGTTTTTTATACAATAAGTAGTTTTTTCGGATATTTTTTCTGTTACAGAAACATTTTTGTTTTGCTATAAATTCCATTGCAAACATTTCATTCACATAGAAAAACATCTCACAGAATGTTGATATGCTGTGTGCTTTTTGTTCATGTTGGTTGTATTCTGTTAAGGTCAGTGACAGTTTGTCGTACATACAGTGTGTTTTAAATTTTCCTGTTTCGTAATATGTTGTAAGTGTTTTGATTTGTACCTATTACACTAAAAAAAAAAATATTTGCTACAAAAGTGCAGTTATACTTTTCGTTATATTACAAGCATTCAACCTCACTATTCATCGTATTTTATTAGCGAAATTTTCGCATGGGTCGTCTAGTAACACATACACCAGGAGAAATAGCATACATGGCAAATTAATTATGTATACTACATTTACACAAGCTACTGGCAGTTATTTTGTAGATGCCTTAGAAATAAATTCTTCTACAGAGTAGAAGGAGTTGTCAATTAAAAATTCTTTCAATTTTTTCCTGAATTTATTCTTATCATCTGTTAGACATTTAAGATTATTCTATGCAATTATGCCCTACTTTGTATTTTAACTGCATGTGAACACTTAAGTGGATTTTGCATACGATAATGTTTGTGTGGGAAGCATATTCAATGTTTTTTTTTTTTGCAGCACACACGAAGCGTCAGCTAGAGGACTACATGTCACACTACCCCAAAGTGCGAATTGTGAGAGCAAAGAAGAGAGAGGGGCTGATAAGGGCCAGGCTGCTTGGAGCCAAAGTGGCCACTGCCCCTGTCCTCACTTACCTAGACTCCCACTGCGAGTGCACAGAAGGTAATGGAACCAAAATCCATTTCTCTCTAATAATTCACATGTTACCATTGTAAAATACATTTGTTCTACTGTGCTAGAAAATGTTACGGTCTTAATAATACAGTTACAATTTTTTTAGACAAATAAATAAATTCTGACACTGGTATTATAAATCTCAAATATTATTTTATTATTATTTATGTAATTGATTCATACACTGCTTTTGACAAAATCCATATACTTCTCATGTCAAGTGACTTGGCTTTTATGCTGGTATCACGATCATCTAATTTCTTCAGTTCCTTCCCCTGTAGCCCACTTCCAGTTCTTGGCAAATGTTGCACAATGTGAAGCATACTTTATTGAGTTTTAACTGCTTTTCAGCAGCTAATTATTAAACAACCTGGCTTTTGAGTAATGCTTTAAGAATTTACCACTTTGCAAATCATGAAATGCAGGCTGGCTGGAGCCACTACTGGATCGCATAGCTCGAGACCCAACCACAGTGGTTTGTCCTGTAATTGATGTCATTGATGATACAACACTCGAATACCACTGGAGAGACTCAGGAGGTGTGAATGTTGGTGGCTTCGACTGGAACCTACAGGTTAGTTAAATATTTGCATAAATAGTTTGGTTTCAACACATGAAGTTCTCTCTTTATCCGTTGCTTCTTGTTTAGAGGCATTCCAATATTATTCCTCATGTAGCTGTTGTAGGCATAAATCTAAGCTACTGTAAAAATAGCAGATAAAAAAAATGTTTTATTTTAAAATATACACAATGCTACTATTGTTGTTAGTTGTTGCAAAGATGAATATAATTTATTTCTGTAGTACTGATGTTAAACAGTATCACAGAAACTACAAACATAATTGTGATAATATATGAACAGTTTTTTTGCTCATTAACATGGTTCAGTTTCTGATCTTTGTTGTACATGCCATTTCACAACATTAATAAATACAATTAAATGGTTTAATGCTTATTTTGTTTATAGAGAGAACACACAAGTTCATAAATTAATGACATTAAATAGCACTTTGCTATGTAACATACAAACGAAAGATGTGGTTATGAAAATTGAAGGCACTTCACTGTTCTGCATCATTATCTTTATTCCACCTTTGATAATACGTTTTCAAAAATTACTGAAAAACTTGGAAACAATGTTAAATTGAAAAAAAAAATCTTTGAGAGTTCGATTTCAAAACGTGTTGTATATTGTGCAACTAAAGGCTGTATTTATATACTTTTGCAGGGCTCAAATAAAATCTAGTCTACTGAAGGCATCAAGTATGTAATTAAAAAGTTGGAGAAAGGAATACTTATTATTTCTTCAGGTTATGACGAGATATTTTAGATACAGACCAACCATTGGTTAATATTGAGATGGTAGTTCTACAGGAATGGCCTGGTGGGTCAATGTTTAAGGCATTTAACTGGAGATTGAAAGGTCCCTTGTTTAAAACCCTGTTTTAGGGGCACTTTCATATGGTCTTATCCTGACCTTCACCTCCAGTGCAGCTTGCTGCGTAATGTGAAGTATGGCACAAAGCTTCTGTGGTATAGATTCCATGTTAAAACGTAGGTCCCCTTTGCTTAATTAAATTCGGTAGGGAGGAAAGGAACTGGTCTCCCTTTCTCCAAGAAGACCTCCTTTGGGAGAGTCCAACCGAACTGAGTTGAATACCAAGCTTAGCTTAGTTCTACTGGGTATATTTCTGAAATCGGTAACATCACATTTTGATAATATTATTTAAGACATAAATAAGCAGCAACAATGAAATAATTGAAAATATGGTAATTTTTTTATCAAAATCCATGTGGAGAAGATTGTAAACCTAACATGTTTGTCTGGTTGATCACCTGTTCATAAACCAAATGATTCCCTTGTGAATGATATATGTAAGTTTATTCGGTTAGGCAGATATGTTAAATATCTGTCTTTTCATACAGAATTAACAATGACATTTTGAAGGATTTTGGAGTATTACTTTGTCATGCATAAATGTTAACGGGGAAGGTTAACACTTTTGCCTAAACTGTTAACAATTAAGTTCTTGACCGGTGTGGCCTTCTGGTACCTTTAATATATAATAAGTCAGTCAACACATATTCATATTAACCATAAATATGAAGGGTGATCGTAATAATACTTATATTCTTGATAAAAGTTCACTCGTACATTGTCAGTACCCGAATAATGCGGATTAAACATCAAAAAACAGTTCCATTGAAGATTACAGGTTAAGCACATTCATACAAGAAGACAAACTCACAAAGTCCCCCAACTTTAGTGAGTACACGACTGCTATGGCATGTTGGAACTTGTCGCAACCACTACCGCTCGGAACGGTCCGTGCGAAGTTACGAGTTTGAGTTCCAGTGAAATAATGAGGCCATTCATGGTAGCTGAATTGCCTTTTATAAGTTTATCAAGGCCTATGATATCAGCAACTTTTTTTATTAATTAATATCTCCTAAAATACAAATGCAAAATAGTTTAACTTATAATTTATATAAGGGCTTCATATGATCACATTCTATCTGTTTTAATTTAATTTAGTATTCAAAAGGGTTTCTATAAGATTAAAATTGAAGTCTCTTACATCACCGGTTAGGCCTGATCTTACGCGCTGCAACAACAATTAGCGACAATCCATCTTTAAAAACTTACAAATGCTTCAACTTTTTACCGAAACCATTATGTATTTGTGATCCCCTTAATTTAGGCTATTTACTGATATAAATTTCTCAACTGTAATCCTTTTAGTTAAAAAGTTCATTTTTTCTCTTAATTAAAACTGCTAATTAACTTTGCCAAATTGGTTAATTTTACTATCAAAATATCCAGAACAGTGCTTACTATAGCTGGTGATAAAATATCAGCTATGACTTTACTCAATTCAAAGTTATCTCGAATCTTAAATTTTTGCTTTTCTAATTATGTGCCTCAAAACGTGAACAAACCGAATTATCTCTTAAAATAAGTTTTTCCCGATATGATTCTTATGATGAGTTTTCACTGTGGAAATGAATACAGGAAAATCCTTCAAGTTGACAATTACCTTACACAAAATTTCAAAGTCCAGCATAAGCGACTTCAAAATCGATCTATAGAATATTTTACTGCTGGGGATGGCTAGTGGGAGTGCTTTTGGTGAACTAAAAGGTGCCTTACAACTTTTAAGGACTCACTTAACTTTCTGCTGAATTTTGTGGTGAAAGGATATATGAACGCTTATATATATTTTTTATACCATTGACCAGGATACTGTAAATGATCCAGCTGTTTACTGCATTTTCCCACTTCGCTTCACTGTAACTACTGATGACTGTACATATGGATCTTTTGATATCTTTATTTATCTATGTGTGCATGCATTAAAAAGTGTTTTTGTATTTTGTGCTTGGTGAAGTTGGTTAATTATTAACTGTTTTACCTGAGCATCTGTCCTTCTGTGAAATGGTTTCCCTTGAGGTATAACTATCTTTTTTTTATGTAAGTGCTTGTGCTGATAGTGATATGCTGGAGATTAACATGTAACAATTACAAATATGTTGATGCAGACAATTTCATTAACATACGAAATCATATAATCAGCATTAAAATGTCATTTGTAATTTCAGCCATTAATGAAGTCGTCTTTCAAACAAGATGGAACATGTGTGGAAATAAATAAACAATTATTTTTGAAAAAATCAACTACATTATTTTTATTCGTCAAGTGTTTACAATTCTGCACTTACAGACAGTGATTAATATGCTAATACTTAAAGTAAACTTATGGATAATGGAAACAAAGAAAATGCCATTGGGCACTAAAAATTAGATAGGATAGGGAAAAATAATCCGTCACTTACCACAGATGAAGGCAGGGGGGGGTGAGATGAACACGTGTTTCTGTGTTTTTTACATGTTCATCTCGCCCTCCTGCCTTCATCTGTGGTCCTATCTAATTTTTAAAGTAAACTTAGGAAAATATGTCTGCCACAAACTGTTTGCAAGAACAGATTTTTAATTGCCTCATATTAGTTTCTTCTTTGGGTGATAACATAAGTTCTAGTGTGATAAACCATTTTGTCAGAAAACTATCAAAAAAATTTACTTTGTAGAAGGAAGATTTCTTCCACTTGGGAAGCAAATAGGCTCATGTATCTCTTACAATTTGTCCACCTGAAATAATGTCCAAGGACAAATGTTTTAAATAATACAAGTTGTTTACTATTTATCAATCATCATTTATTGCCATTTTCTATAGACACTGCTAACAACTTTATTTCCTTATAAAAAAAAAAAAACATGAAGAAGATCATTTTAAATACCCATAGCTCAAAATATCACTCGACCCTAATATTTCTCTAATCCAACACATCTTTTTCACTGCCACTAAATAAAAACTTTTTGACTCACCCAATTTAGCATTCTCACAGATCCTAATTACCTCTTAACACCCTTTAATAAAACAAACTAATCATCATTGGATGATAAAGCAACACTTCTTAACTATTTAAACTTTGCCTAAACTGACTCTCAGCTTTGATCAAAAAATCATCTTAATTCACTGACAGTATCACTCAGTGTTGCCCCTAATCATCACTGCAGGATAAAGTCACACCTCATAAATTATTTGCCAAAACCATTTACATCTTCCATTGCACTATCTTGCATGCTAAAAATTATTGTTTTATTTTGTGCCAGGAATATATATTGTTACACAATGACAAACATCAAATTGTACTAGACCAAAACTTGACCACTTCCAGTGCATTTTCTGAAGCCTTGTATCAGGAGACTGGAACATGTGCTGAACAGGCTGATTTTCTCTGCAGTCACACCTGATGTGATTGACCTCAGCATAACCCCATCTTGCTTAGTTGACTTTGGATCTGCCCACTTCTGATCTCAGCCTGTACTGAGATTTCCATGTCAACCATAGCCAGATGGTAATGTTTCAGACAATCTTCCCCAGCAATGGGGAAGGGGAACCTTATCTTCCCACAATTGTAACCTGGCTTTCTCAATTGTAATTGTAAATTCCTTGGATGTTCTTAGGTAACTTTTCTTGGACTTCATGTGTGGTAAATGCAAATGTAATAGATAAGTTCTTTCATGATCCACTTTCCTCCTTTCCTTGTTCACTGCTATTACTCTTCAAATTGAAGGTCGTGCTGTTTCTGTGAAGCTGTGGAGCCATTCAACTGGAGTGGATTTGAAACAGCCTGTTATGATTCCGCAGGTATCATTGTTTCGTGTTTCATGTTTGGCTTGAGTCGAATCATGCCATACAGAACAGGCATATTCTATAGCTGAAAAACATTGCTATGGCAGAAGTTCAGATGGTATCAGGTTTGCTACCTCACTGTTATCCAGCCAGTTTTCTAAGGAGATTGTTCCTAGTGGAAATTTTCAGCTTGGAATTCATGCAAGGTTTTCTGAATGTAAGAAATCTGTCAAGGGACACTCCTAAATATTTTCCTTAAATGAGAAGTGCATAATTGTGACTTTGCAGGATTTGGTTTAATCTGCTTTGTGTGATAGTATCTTGACAAACTTTCAAGGGCGTTATTGAGGGTGCTTTCCACTGATTTAAAGTATTCTTTCTGTGAGGCGAGAGCAAGATCATCAGCATATATGCTCTGGCCTTGCATTCAGGACACCGTGGGTTTGAATCCCCATCTGGTTATCCAAGTTTAGGTTGTCCATGGTACCCCAAATCACTCCAGGAGAATGCCGAGATGCTTCCTTCAAAAGGTCATGGCTGAAATCCTTCCCATTCCTTGCCCCCAATCCCATTCCACCTCTAATGATCTCGACATTGATGAGATGTGAAGCCACAAGTAAAAAAGAAAAATCAGCATACAGGAAACTCCCGCTATTGGGGATATAGGCTGATCATTAGTATAAATGTTATCAGAACTGGAGCTAGCACACTTTTTTTGGGTAGCCCATTCTTCTGTAACCTCCAAGCAGTTTGTAAAGGTGACATAGAAATGCAGCTGGTCTAAAATTCTTTGGGTTGTTTCCTTCTTTACCAGGTTTAAGCAAGCCAATTACTTGGCTCTTCTGTCATCTCTTTGGAATTTGATATCTGCTCATACAGTTTTTTGAAGTTGTACCTTCTACAGAAAGTTACTTGATGTGGTCTAACTGCAGCATATATTTGGCACATTATTGGCCTATTCTGTCAGTTAAACTGTCTTCTTCTGTGATTCTTAGATATATTTAATATTTCCTATAATTGCACAAGTGTCACAACATTTTCAGTAAATGTTGCCTCCCATACCACCCAAATACCGAGTTGACAGCACATTTTAAAACTATTATTATTATTACTCCACAATTCAATAAAAGTTTTTGGCAGAGGATGCATTGCACATATCCGAAAGTGTAATAGTTTGGAAGGGATATATGCGATATAGCAGGAAGTGCCTATGGGCTATTTTGAGGAACCATCACGGCATTCGCCTGGAGTGATCTGGTAAAACCATGGAAAACCCAGATCAGGATGGCCGAAGTGATTTATCGAGAAATACTCCTGTCGGATTTTAAGTTTACTTGCCCGGTAAACCCTCCCTAATCACTCAATGAAAAAAATGAGTACAGAAATGAATCAGTTCTGGCCCTGATTTCTCTTATCTTATTCTTGTGGTCATTCCTAGACATGAATGTTGCTGGTAGTAATATTTGTATGCTGTCATTCCTTAATATGTCAGTCCCAAATTTTTCAATTAGCTTCTGTTGAGCATAATGTCTTCATTGTTCCAGGTCTTCCCAACCTAATTCCTTCAACATCGCACTTACGCTTTCCCTCCAACTATATATACCTGTCACAAATTGGGTGGCTCTTATTTGGACTTTCTCCAATGCCTCAATTAACCCATTTTGATGGGGACCCCATGCGGAACAACAATATTCTAAGTGAGGATGCACTAGTTATTTGTATGCTATCAATTTAACTACCAGTGTGCACTGTTTTAAATTACGACCTAGCAATTGGAGCATACAATTTGCTTTCCCAATTACCTAATCGATATGTTCATGCCATGACAAATTATTACGAATTGTTACCCCCAAGTATTTAGCAGAATTTAACATTCAAAGGACAGTGCCATTAATTGTATATACAAAGCTAAAAGATGTCACCTTTTTACTTATAGGCATGACTTGGCACTTTTTAGCACTAAACGCGAACTGTCAGTCTTTACACCACCCAATTATTTTCATAGTATTGTCTTGTTACAAAGCAGTTGTCCTGGGTTTTGATTTCATGGTAAATAATAGTATTACATTGCACAAATCATTAATGTATATGAGAAACAACAGAGGCCCTATCACACTCCCTAGGGGAATCCCGGACCTCACTTCGGTCAGTGATGAGCGCTTACCGTTGAGAACTACACACTGTGTTATCCATGCCTCATTCATTGCGACATATATGGTGACATACCACTCAGTAAAGCATTTTTAAAATACCTTCGAAGCTTTACCAATTCCTGCTTCTATCCTGTTCCTCTTATATTGCCCAGATTGAAACTGAAATTATATCTTCAAAATTTAATTTGAATTGTTTTGATTAATTGAAGGCACTATTAGCACAGAATAAAATGTTAAAGTCATAAAGTTCTCAGTGAAAAATCAAGTCAAACTCTTGATGTTAACTGTCATAAAATTGCTGCCCTACAGTTCAATTGGCATGCAGTTCCGGAGCATGAGAAGGCTCGTCATAAAAATTCTGCAGAACCAGTATGGAGCCCCACCATGGCAGGAGGTTTGTTCAGCATTGACAAGGCCTTCTTTGAGCGCCTTGGCACCTATGACAGTGGATTTGACATTTGGGGTGGTGAGAACCTCGAACTCTCTTTTAAGGTAAGAGATGTAATTTTTCCTTCAAATCTGTGCTTGTTGATAACAGATTTCTATTGTGTTGTAGAATGCTTTACCTTGAAATGAATTGGAAAAATAAGTAGAGGGTGGGGGACAGAGTGATAGCTATTGCAAAAATTGTTTGCTTAGTATATGACTTTTTAATAGTAAGTTTTATCTCTTCGTTGCTGCTAGTACAATTTTCCACTGCAGATCTGGTGGATAAATGGTAATATTTAGAAAGATATTCTCTCAAATCCTGATCCATCAATTATGGTTTTTGTTTCCCAAAGTTTTTTAAAATTTGTGAATAATGCATCTGAAAAATATAAGCTGCTGTAAGATTTTGCTGAACTTTCCACTAATCTTGAAATTAGCTTTCCCTGCCCAAGACAAACAGCTAATGATTTATGACATTTTATTATTTATCTTTACATATTCAGTTAATTCTATAATAATTTTATCTGATTTTCCAGGACTTGGGGATTTCTCTGTTTAATACCATTATTGGTAATTATTTAAATTAATTTAAATGCATAAATATAAATGCTCGTGGAAGTTATTTTGGCCCAAATGTATGATTCACCATGGAAAAAGTTAAAAAAAAGGATTGAAGGACTTTATTTGGCCCAGTTATCTGCTAAGTACAATATAATATACATTTTCTATGGGTCCCAGTACAAGAGACTGACTATGTGGGATGTGGAAAAGTCAATTTACAGCAAAATCATTGCATAAAAAAATAGATGTACATATCAGAAGATGCACTGATACAGAATAATATGTACATTCTTTTATGGTGTAGAAGTTGTTATCATTCAAATTTTTTTAACCTTTCCATAATTATGCTGGGAGTTTGATGAAGATGTGTATCATCAGAAGCTCATACACTCTATTATGATTGCTCAGAGGGGAACTCTCTTTGTCACTAATATATCATTTAAACAAGGAAGGGTAGGGAAATAATCTGTCAGTTACCACAGATGAAGACAGAAGAGCCAAGATGAACACAAAAATATTAACCACTTTAAAATATTTTGGCAAAAATCCCTAATCATGTAAGAAGTGGGACATTTGGCAAGAGAGAAGATGTGTACACATCCTGCCCTACCGTATTACTTGACATGGTAGGTCTACATGTGTACACATTTTTCCTTTTGCCATATGCCTCCCTTCTTTCTACTACATACTTTTGTAATAAAAAAAAAAGAGTTTTTTGTGTTATGTGTTTGTCCTGGTCCTTCTGCCTATCTGTGTTAAGTGGCTGATTAATTTTCCTACTGTTCTTCTTTCATTGCTTGACAGCAGTTTCATTGTCGCTGTTATCAAATAAAATAACATTTAAGCAATAATTTCTTGAATCAAACTCCAATGGCATATTCCTTGCATCTCACTCCTTACAATGTTTGTCACCAGTATGTTAATCATTTTTCAGGCTACCAATCAATACTACCAGCTACTGTGATCAATTTTAACTTTAATTGTTTTTCCTAAATGTGTTGCAGACATGGATGTGTGGAGGCACATTGGAGATTGTGCCATGTTCTCATGTGGGCCACATCTTTCGTAAGCGGTCCCCATACAAGTGGCGTTCAGGTGTCAATGTTCTGAAAAGAAACTCTATACGTCTGGCAGAAGTTTGGCTTGATGAGTATGCCAAATACTACTATCAACGTGTTGGAAATGATCTGGTCAGTTTTTGTTCCTTTTCATTAAGAGCTGAAGTATTCAACTTTTACTTGCTTACTTCCAGAATACAAGAACTCGAAACCAGCACAGCTTTGAAAATACTGCTCTACTGATGGTTTCAAATACGGGCGTACGAGGGCATGCGAAGAAGTGCAGCTAGATTTGTTTGTGGTTCTCCATTGAAATTCAATTTAATTCAGTTCATACTTATAAGCTTTTTGTGTGGAAATATATCAGATACTCTTTTGAAGCAGCTGATTTATCTTCCAGAAATAGCTCTATGTTTTGAATCTGAGACATAATTATTATTGACAGAAAAGAAAAATTACTCATAAGGTAAATTAAAAGAATAATAGCATTTTCAGCAGCTCACAGAGAGGGTGAAAATGTGAAAAACTAAAATTAAGTTAGAAATTGAGATTGTTAGCATGCAGCCATGACTGAGTTTTGACTTGTCATACATCCTCTTAACTGTTTTACATTTCATTGATATCTTTAGTTTATATATCAGGTACTGAATAATAAGATCTAGAAATAATTTTTTTCCTATTTTCTAGCCACTGGCCAGATCTGCTTAATGGAAAAGCCTTTCTGTGTTCCTTCAAAATTCCAGTAATTTTCCACCACAATGTTGGAGCAGTTCTCTCCTTTTTCAGCACATATACCTCCACCCCTTTGTCATATTTCTATGGATTTTTATCTGGGCCATTTATATTGTGAATTCATTTAATCTTTCTTACTTTGTATTCTGTCATCCACTATTCTTTTAACATATCTATACTATTTGAGCCTTCCCTTCTCTATACTCTCCTCCAAAAGTTCCTTTTCCACTGTGTCTCTTACCTTTACACTTCTTACCTTTTGTATTCTTATTAACCTTTTACTGTTTCTGAGAAATTTCACTTACTCACTGTCCAGATTTTGGAAAAAAATGTGAGAACAGGAACATAATGTACCTGATAAACTAGTTGCTCACTTCCCTGTGGAATTATCATCATCTTCATCCGTCTTCAGTTTCCCGGGTGCGGTGTAAGAGTGCTCGCCACCTTTGTCTGTCCGTTTCCTCTTCTTGGATTCTAGACCATGATGCAATTTTCTCCTGTAGGTCCAGTTTCATAAGATTAATCCATCTCTTTCTGGGCCGGCCTCTTCATCTTTTACCCTTCAGTTCTTTTTTCCAGCCATATCCTCGCTGTTCTTAATGGGTCCATCTGCTTGACATGTCGCAGCCATTGCAATCTTTCTTTGGCAATTTTTTCTCAAAGGGTTTCATTGACTTGGATCTGTTTACAGATCACTTCATTCCCAGTCTTGGTTCTTCTGGTTTTCTGTACCATTGATACCGAGCGTGGCGGTGTAACGGATAGCGTTCTCGCCTCGCATTCGGGAGGACGGCGGTTCGATCCCCGTCCGGGCATCCAGATTTGGGTTTTCCATGGTTTCCCAAATCACTCCAGGCAAATGCCGGGATGCTTCCTTCAAAAGGCCATGGCCGAATTCCTTCCCATTCCTTGCCCCCATCCTTGCTCCCCATCCTTTCCCGTCTCTAAAGACCTCGATGTTGAGAGACGTAAATACAATAAAAAAAAAAAAATGTACCATTGATCTCAGGAATTTCATCTCGGCTGCCTGGGATCTGTTTTCATCTCTGCTGGTAGTGGTACATACCAAGGTGTAAGTTGTAATAGGTAAGAAGTATGAACAATACAGCAACCATTTGGCTGTAGTTGGAATATGCTTGTCCCACAGAAGGTGCCCAACTTGATGATAGAACTGGGCTCCTTTTTGTACCCTATTGGTAATTTTTTTCTGGGATCAACTGTCAGAAGTCACTTTACTGCCAAGGTACTGAAAATTATTAACATGATTCAATTTTTAATCCCCCAGATAAATACCAGGCTTCATATTCTGTCTGCTGACAGCCATTACCACATTTTATGCAGCTTATTTTAAGGCCAAATTCCTTAAAATGCTCATTCCAGATGTTCAGTTTCTGCTGTACTTCTGTATATCCTCAAAGCACATCATCATCTGCAAATGCAAATAATTTAAATTCACCAGGGTCGAGTTGCTGTTTAACTCCCTTCTTAATTTTGTCCATTACAATGATGAACAACAGTGGCAATAATGAACTACCTTGCTGAACACCTTTGGCAGTCTCAAACCAGTCTGAATAGTAGTCTCCAGTTTGGATGCAGTTTTGGCAGTTCTCAAAAAGCACTCATCTTTGGTGATCAAGTTTGTTGGTATATTTCATTTGGAGAGACATTTCCAAAGTTTATCTCTAGCTAGGTCTTTTCAATATCTAAGAAAATAAAGATCTCTTCCATGATCATCCCAGCAGTGAAGATGAGATCTGTTAGGTCTAAATCCATACTGCTCTTCTTCAAGCTGCAGAATATTTTCTGTGGAATATTGGGCTTTTAACACCTCTATAAACTTACTTCACTTGCTTACCTGTTTCATTTATATCTCCTCCATTTTTTCACCTTCCTCCAAGACACTTCCCAGTTATTTACAACTATTCACCTTCTTTAGCTGTTCTCCTGCCAACATTGATCTATGTGATTTTAAATATGTTTGCTCAAAATTTGCTATAAGAATTATTATTTTTACTTTAATTTCTTGCAGAGTTTGAGGGAAATTGTTGGTACCACCCTTTTTATTTCACTCCATTTCACCTTTTCCTTACCTACAAATGAAAACTTTTTCAAATCACCTTCTGTTTCCTCTCCCAATATCCTCCAGACCCTCTTCACCCGTGTAAGCCTTATATATACCCAATGTTATATATCTATTATCTTGCTTAAACTGTTTAGCAGGATGCCTATTACATATAATTAATATAGAAAATAACTTTTATAATCATTTTCTTAAGAGTAAAGCACTTTTCAGCCAAGAACATAACCTTGTTGTATATCCATTATCTTGCCTAAACCGTTAGGAGAGGGACTATCACGTATACTGTAATTTATTAGAGTAAGTAACTTTTATAAAAAAAATTTTCAACCCTGAATCTAACATTTTTTTTTTTTTTAAAGAACATAAAATTTATAAAAGCTAATTTCTCAAAAGGTTGACACATCAATTTCCACTAATAAAATGTAAAATGACAATCACTTTGAGTTATAATATGTATAGGATTAGAATTGTATTTAAGGAGTTATTTCAAAAATAAATAATTTGAATTTTGTAAATAAAACAGCTAGGGGGATAAATTAAATGAAAGAGAAAAAATTCACTTAATAATAATAATATAAGAGTTTAGCAGTAATCCAAGATTTAAAGGGAGAAAAACAGAATTTTAGTATAGAAGCTTGTTGACATCATCGTGTGTGTCTTTTAAAATGTTTAACTCCTAAACAAGCAAACTTATGAGGAAATTTTCCATGGATAAAAAGATTCGAAATAAATTAAATTATACCATATAAATTTTTTGGGAAGATCCGATTTAAAATAGCCTACAATGAGAAGATGCGATTTTTGTAATTGTACTAGCCTCAGGAATACTCCTTTATTCTGGAACACGCCAGCTAAAAATTAGCCAAGACTAAAAAGCCAACTTACGTTCCCTTGGGGAGGAAGTTTTCAGCAGTTCTTGGTCAGTATAGGATGGGCTCATCATGTATCTGTAAGAACACATAGTTAGTCAACATTTGGGTGATAGAATTTGGACAGTGCGTTTGGGACTTATCAGATTTTCGTACCAGGCAATGATGTCATCTAACATTTGACAGTCAATAGTGAACTATATCAAAAATTATCATGAACTGAAGGGTTTTTCTTAGATTTTCACCAACCATAGCAGAGTTGTGAAAGCTTTGTTGAGATTGTGGAATCTGTCTGCTGTCTTCATTAATGGATGTGTATGTCACATGCCTTTCCTTAGGCTTATGACTGATACCAGTTATGTTACAAAAGTGTTCAGAATAGACAGTTTTTGATGAAGTGTCATTTTTCATTTGACAGAGTAACCTACCAACTGTTAGCCATTAAAGGTAAAATTAATAGCTTGGCAACCAATTTTCAACCTGCAACTTATCAGTATGATTCAAGTAGCATATACGGTATCAGTAATGGTCACAGTTCATAAACCGTGTGTTATGCCCATATCTCAGTACAGCACTTGTTGTTTGACACCAACATTGTTTATCTGTATTCTATCCAGTGGTTCCATCATACCAGTGTCAGGCTGTTTCTCTAATAATTCCCTTAAACAAATATAGCAAGCAGCCTTTGTATATCATTCAACACCTGTAGTTGATCCTATAATATTTTTCCCACATCATCAGCATATATATATTCTGAAATTTACAAAATTGTGAATGGTATAGGAGGATTGCACCAAAACTAATCTCTTTTGTGTGGATTTCAATCCCTAATGGCACAAGTAAAGAAATAAGTCATGTAAGCATCAGTATCACACATTATTCCTCTGATTTTATCTGTCAAGTTAACCACCTAAATTGGTTGTTGAATTATTTCCTGAAAGTCATCAATGAAGTAATTCCCAATGAATTAAAAAAGAAACTATGTTACTTGTGTGCCAGATAATCCTAGCCAAATTTATTTATCAATCTGTAAGGGCTGTGCCAAGAGGTCATCAAGCCAGTGTCTTTTTGTACTTTCTCAATGCTATTCATTATGCAGATACTACACAGTGGAACAGTATTCTAGATGAGAATGTACAAGTGTTCCATATATTACCTCATTTATATATGTTTTCAAGTCATACTATGGGTTGCAATCTAGAATCAACCAAAGTTATGTGCTGATTCCACTACACACCACTTTTTAATATAAAGTACAAATACTGCAGAGAATCATCCCTTTCATTGCTTGAACAGCCTTATATTTTTTTAAATTTCATTTTAATTGCCATTTATGTCACTATTTTAAGATAACATAAATTTCCAAACAGTTCTGCCTAGAGAACCTGTGACATCTACAGTGGCGTAGCTAGGTCAACAAGGGCCCCGGTGCAAAAAAATTATTTTGGGCCCTTAGGCCAGATGGGCGACCTTTTTTTTGTTTTGTGTTCATGGTAGGGGCCCCCTGAGCTGAGGCTGGGGGCCCCTGAGTTGTGCTTGGGGGCTCCCTGAAGTATGCCTGAGGGTCCCTTGAGCATAGGGGCCCCGGTGCACTGCACCGCCTAGCCCCATAGTAGCTACGCCCCTGGACATCTACTGGTATCTTAAATTGCTATTAAAATTATTTTCAGTATCAGTTATACAAATTAGAAAGAAAAAGTTTTTTTTACAATTCTTTACTAGCTACCCATTCTTAGCGCATCACCTTCTATGCTGACACTAACACTGCTCACTTACAAAATTGATTTTTTAAAAAAAATTATTTTGATTTTTTTTTTTTTTTTTTTTTTTTGCTGTCATTTGTCTCATCTGGTTTGATCCTCCATCTCTTCCTATCTTGAGCTAACATATTCATCTCAAGATACCCCTTACAACCTACGTCTTTGCAATTATCTGCTTGACATATTCTAATCTTTGTATATCTCTAAAGTTCTTTCCTTCCACTGTTTCCACCACTAAAAAAAATAACCAACCCTACATGTCTTAAAATGTGACCCACCATCCAGTTTCTTCTTTCTGTAAGACTCTTCCACACCTTCTCTCCTCACCCATCATCTCCAAAACATGTTCATTATGTACCTTATCTGCCCACTTAATTTTCAGCATCCTTCAATGCTTCAATTTTTTTTTGGTATTCCTGAAGTCCATGCTTCACTACCATAAAGTGCTGCACTCCACATATAGAGTTTTTAAAAGTTCTTTCTTGTTCCTAGATCAATATTTGTAACTGAAGGAATTATCTTTTGCAAGAATTCTCTTTTAGCGCTATTCTGCTTTTAACATCTTTCTTGTTTCAGCCATCCTAAGTAACAGAATTCACTTACTTCTCCTATCACATCTGATCCTGTTTTTAATTAATTATTGTTGCTATCATTTCTACTATACTTCATCACTTTTGTTTATTAGTTAACTACTCTGTTACAGTACTAGTTTTGTTAGAACCTTTGTTGAAAGGTGGTTGTGTGGTACAATGCCACCAGTTTTCTGAAAATAAATACTGTAGATAGAAAATGTAATGACTGCCTGTCCTGTATCAGTAACATCCATTGCATCTTGGTAAAATAGAGCCAGCTGTGTTCCACTAGATCAATTCTTTCAAATCGTTATCAGTTTTGTTGTGTTCTGTACTATGGCCAGCAATTGCCTGACACCAAGGTACAAGTTCACAGTCACTTGATTACATTTAATTACAATCCAACTGTTTCCAAGTTCGTCAATACAGAATTCACAATAGCTTATCAGGTACCTAACCAATACTTGTATGGGAGATATGTCTCTCCACGTCTTTTCTTTACTGACACTCAACTGCCACATGCCACCCCTCTCCATTTAAAAATCGCAGCCACATAATAAATTGTTTAGAAAGTATTACCTCCTAATCTCTGATTGGTATTGCATGACAAGTTCCTTTCAAACTTGATTGCTGATCATCTGAAAGTTTTTCAACCCCAGGCAATATCTCCTGCTGAGTGAACAGTGACCTTATATGTTATACACAACTAGCTGTACCCACAAGTGGAATTTGAGATTTGTGCTGTTAATTCGCAGATAAACTGTCAAAGAAATATTGGATAGGTTAAGGTAGAAGAGCAGTCTTGTATTTTCCATTTTATTGGACTTCTCCTTCGGAATTTATATCATAATCAAATTTGAGAGCATCATTTATTTCTATCTCTCCTGAAACTACCACTAACTGGAAAAGTTTTTATGTTTGTTGATGACTCACAGGCACCCTTCAATATTGTTCACATATCTTCTATGCAAGAAATATTTGAAATGGTGTTGCCTGACATAGATTTCTTTATTTGCAAGTATGCATAAACAGTGATGCAAACACCCTTATAGAATCATGAAGTTAAAAACTTCATTTGTGGTATGTATTACAACTGCGAGAAAGCTCCACATTGTTCTATATAAAGTCCATTGTACATGAGTAAGCCACTTGATACCTGATGAACCACTGGACCCGTTGTTGCCATAGCTTTCTCACAGTTTAAATGCATACCAGACTCCAATGCCACCTGTTTTGAACTCCTCTATAATATTTTGTGTGAATATGGTCTGAATTGGTTCTGTGATGATGCAGTTTATGCACACATGCCTAGCAATTTATATATAGAGGTAAAAAGTTGCTACCTTTTGTCCCAGTATTTTACTCCACTGCCAGTGTCAGTGCTTTCCCGGCTCCTTATTAAATTTTAGACAGTGTGCTTGTTCCAGCTGATTTCATGTTTCAGCCACATTACACATTGAATGAACTCCCTGTTCCCTTTATTCCATACTCATATAATCTGAAAATAAGATAGGATAGGGAAAATAAACAGTTACCCGTCACTTACCACAGATGAAGGCAGGAGGGCGAAACACGTAAAAACACAAAAACAAAAGAATTACACAATATTTCGACTTTTCAGTCTTACTCGTGTAGGAGGCGAGACATATGGCAGGGGGAAAGATGTGGTCACATCCGAGCCCGCCACATGAATCATTCATGTGGCGGGCTCGGATGTGACCACATCTTTCCCCCTGCCATATGTCTCGCCTCCTACACGAGTAAGACTGAAAAGTCGAAATATTGTGTAATTCTTTTGTTTTTGTGTTTTTACGTGTTTCGCCCTCCTGCCTTCATCTGTGGTAAGTGACGGGTAACTGTTTATTTTCCCTATCCTATCTTATTTTCAGTGCCTCGCGGCAGTTTCTTTGTTTCCTTTATCCAATACTCATATAATCTTAAGCCCCCCGTTACTACAAAAAATATTCTTTTAACATTCTTTTAATATTTCTTGAGGGTTAATTGTGAACATATCTTTTCTCTGCTTGTGCCTTGTCCTTCATATTAAATCAGTGTATTGATTCAAAATGATTATTGATAGTGAAGCACTAGATCTCTCCTTTGTATTTGACAAATTAAACCATAAAATGAGGGTAAGTAAAAACCATTGGAGTGGTTGAAAAGTTGACTTGGTTTGGAAAGGAATTTTTAAATGTATGATTGTGTTACCGGTGTGCAGTCATAGGTTAGGTTGTTTTTTAAGGATATAGTGTTACATAATAGGATTTAAATTTGAGTGGACTGTGTGTAGCTGCTGAGGTTTCTGGACAGTCAACATGGAATGAAAATAAATGCCAGGAAATATCGGTGTATTAGATACACAGATACCAAAGTAAAGATTTTCTATAAATATTGGATGAAAAAATAGTTTGTTGTAAACTTGTAAGTGTAAATATCTTGGCATAAAAATTGGTAGTATACTTAATTTGGCAGGGCACACTAGAAAGTGCCAGGGAGAAGTTTCAAAGTCATCATTTATTGGAGTGGTGATGATGGGAGAGTCCTGGGAAGTGAGGAAATTCGACTACAAAACCTCAGTCAGTCCATTGTTTAAATGTAGTGATGTAGTAAGGGACTCATATTTTGGGTATCAAATTCAGAAGTTGGAGGGGTTGCAAAAGAGGGCAGTTGTTTTTGGGAATCACTGCAGAACACAATGAGTTACTGATATGATACAGGAGCTCAGTTTGGAGCTTTTGGAAGACAGGAGACAGGAGAAAAGGATGCTTCAGTGCCGGATCTAGAGGGGGGCAAACCGGGGCTCTTGCCCCGGGCGACAACTTCAGGGGGGCGCCAAAATCATGTGTTGGTGGCATCTTTTTATAAGCGCCAGCGCGAAAAATTCATGTGCTGCTGACCCTTTTTTTTTAGGTAAAGCGCCTTGGTACACTGACCGCGGCGGCAACTTGAAAGGACGGAAAATTCATTGTTCTGTGACAGAGCGGCCTTAAAACATAGCTCTATCCACGGAATGGAATTCATTCCGTCATTGTAATCGGGAACTCCCTATATTCTTGAATTTATAAATTTTGCCATCTGATGTTCTCATTCTTGCAGCTGAGTTCGAGTGATTTGCCTAGTTTTGTTTTAATATCTACTTTTGTGCTGAACAAGTTTAACTATTTAATACTGGAAACGAACCATTAACATCTAAGGAAGAATCTATCGTAATCAAATATCTCAGTGTTTCTCATCTTTTGTCAATCCGAGGAAAAATTCTGATCATTAACTTATATGGGCCTTATTTCTTACCTCTGTATATATTATGAACCAAACCTATCAATTGTTATTAGCATATACTGCCGTTTTTCAAGAAATATACCTACAATAAAGAACTCATAAAACGTCGCTTTCCGAAAACGTATTTAGGGAATAGGCTGTTTAACAGTCATATCTTGAAATTATCAGTATTTTGATGGTAGTTGAAATGTAAATTGTTTTTAGAAAGTTTGGATTACTAGCTTATTCTCGCTTATAGTCTTATGCAGGACGAGACGATATCCATTTTTTTAAGTCTATTTGTAATTGTACAAAAACTTTATTGCTTCTTCGTTGGATCCACTACACGGTGATAAATAATGAAAAAAAGTACAAAAACCAACTTAAAAGAACTAAATTAAAACTTTGCCTTCCTTGGTGGCCACACGTTAGAAATATGTCCACAGAAGATCTCAAAAAAAGAAAGAAAGAAAGAGCCGTTCTAGCAAGCATATGCTACAAGGACTTAAACGGAATTGATTTCTGCCAAGAACTTGCCGTGTTTAAACAACAAGTTCCATTTTTAATTGGAATCGATGAAACAACTAGTCCATTCCAATTGTTGCAACACATGTGTAAAAATGACTTCCAGGAAGCCTTTTCTAATATTTGTATAGCTCTGAGAATATACTGCATGTTACCAACGATGTCCGCAAGCTGCGAGCGGAGTTATAGTAAACTAAAAATCATAAAAACCTACCTGCGATCAACAATGAGCCAGGAACGTCTTTCTAGTTTCGTAATCTTATCAATTGAAAATAGAACAGCTTACGAGACGAATTTTGATGAAGTTATAGACTCTTTCGCGGAAATGAAAGCTCGACGAATGAAGATGTAGGAACATTTAGTACAAATTTTGCTAGGGCCTAAGGACTGCAATTGTGAGTACAGTCTGGCCTGTGCGTTATGTATTCTGATTGTATGTATTATATATAATGCAAGTAATAAAAGAACTCATTTCCTATCATGTCTTTTTTATCACGTTAGTTTTATAGTACCCAACTAAGTGTGGTGTTTTCTTTGGGGGGGGGAGGAGGGGGGCACCAGCTTGAAGTTTTTGCCCCGGTTCGGAAAAATCCTAGATCCGCCACTGGGATGCTTGGGGTGCAGAAGGCATATTTTTGTAATAATACTTGGTAGAAGAATTATGATTAGTACATGGAAAAGAAGATATTACCATAATCATTTGCCAGAACCTGATTTCAGGCATAATGGAGTGGGAAAATATTCTTTTGTAGGTAAGGGAGTGAGGGACTGAGTAAATTACCAAGGAAAGTATCAACTTATCTCTGAAAACACAGAAAAAGTTTAAAATTAAATTTTGTTTAGAGGAAAAGTAGGTGGGTGGTGAAATTGCAAAGGAAGATTTTATGATTAAAGAAAGGAATTGTCAAATGGCAAAGTAGTTGTCTAAAGGAATTTCCTGTGGAGCTTGCACGCCATCTGATTTAATTAAATATAAATATATTGGAGCAAAATGTTAAATGAAGCTGGAAATGGGAACACACATACAGAAATCATTTAAACTAAAACTTGCATCCATATTTGCTTAAGAATTATATATTTTTATCCATGTAGTATTTTTTAAATTTAAAAACAAAAACTTCAGTGTTTATGGGCAAAATAAACCCATCATTTCCACCCATTGTGGACAGGAGAGCAGCAACAAGACAAAATTTAAAAATACATAATATTTTAGGTTAGTGAATGGATATTTTCCTAGTGTAATGTTGCAAGATAATTTTCAAGCGAATCCAGCCAAATGGTGCCACAAAAACATAATGTTTTAATAGGTGGCTCTGTTGTCTTCATCTGGTGTTGCATGGCTTCCATTGGTTGTATTTTGACTGGCTTGACTGATGAAGACAACAAAGTCAGCTGTTGAAACTTTGTTTTTCAAGTCACCATTCTGCTGGACACTTCTGAGGATAATGTTGCTATATTTTAGGTGATGTCTTAGTCATGTGTGATAGTAAATGAGATATGTTTCATATGGTATATGGTTTTCCATGTCACGTTCACCAGATAATTAATAATGTAATTATTTTAATACATAACAAAAACCAAAGAGAGGCAAATAATAATTAATTGGCAGAACCTTTTCAAATATTCATTTGCACTAGAACAAGCGATGCAGTATGCCTCCAGTGCCTATCTGAATTTTTTACTTTGAGAGAATGTTTCTACTTAAACCTACTTGTTGTTAAAGGTCATATAAAAAGAATTATGTGATGGTGCTGTCATATTGATAGATGGTTTTCTGATTTTTAGATTATAGTTGATTATTATTCTCGAATCATACACATCAAACACACAGTTTAAAAATTGCACAAATTAACAGCTTTAAACACACTTTGCCCAGTATTTTGCAACTTCAAGTGCATTTGGTGTTGCTTGAAACATGTCATCTTTGTTGCAGTATGATGGGCACATAGGGCACTCGAGCATTCATCATTTGGTCCTCACCACATTCACACTTAATATTGGTAGCATCAGTGTAACCCCATTTCACTAGATTTTCCTTGGCCTGCCCACTCCTGTTCGCAATTGATTTGAGGACTGCCAGACATTCCAGTCCTCTGTGTGACCAGGTGGCAAGTGCTTTTCAACTGTCAGTGGTCCAGAGATGTTAGGGACCTTCATTTTCCACAACTGTACTTTTGCCTTTTCAGGTTAGTTCCCGCAATGTTCTCAGGGTCTAGTGGTGTATGGCCGTGCAGTGGATTAGTGCTTTCTCTTCTTCTTCGATTATTCCCTTTAAAGAGAGCAACTTATCTTGAGTGGTCATGATGTTTTTTTTCTTCTTCCTTTCTTCCCAAATTCTCTTCATACGCTCGCTGTGTTCTCTCTTGCGCTCTTCTGACCATTTGTTTCCTGTTCTTTTTTTGGTTTGTGTTTGTTTAAGTGTATGTTTATGATGTTTCTAAACTGTTCTCGGTTGTTTATGTTGTCTTGTGTGATCCCCAATTCTTTAAGGTCCTCTTCTGTTTCAGATATCCATTTAATCTTGTTTTTACTGTTGTTTACTATCTCGAAGATTTGCCTTGTGAGCCTGTTCTTGTTCATCCTGCTAATATGTCCATAAAATTTCATCCTTCTTTTTCTAAAGTTGTCAGTTATTGCTTTATTATAGTTGATAATTACACCTCACTGACACAACTCTAGCTGTATAAAAAGATGAAAAAACTGGTGGTTCTTCTTTGAGAGAGAGAGAAGAAAGAAAGAGAATGATGATATACTAGTTCTCTTGTCATCATTATTAAAAATCCTGAAGAATCTATATTACCTGAATGTACATAAACTATATTAACAAGCATGCCAATTTAGGAAGAAATATGCATACTTCTTTTTAGTCCAAGATACATTTAATGATGATGTTATTAGTGAACAGTAGTAATACTAAATATTATCTTTCATAAAGTTTTTTTAGGCTATCAAATTGCTCAAGGTTGTATTTCAGGGGACGTAGTTGTTTCTTTATGTAGGAAAATGACAGTGAAGAAATGTCTTGTTTTAGGAATTCTATTGAAATTATTCTTTAGTTTTGGCATGTGATTATTTCCTATATCATTTGTAATATATTAGAATTCTTGTAAAAAACTTTTTAAATGTACTTTCTTGAATGTTTGTAAAATGTTTAGTACAGTTTCCATCAACTTTTACTGGGACTAATGATTTAAGTTAACATAACAGTTATTCAACAACATTATTTATTATATGTCATACAAAACTAATTCAAAGTCCTTTTTTTACAGGGTGATTATGGTGACGTGAGTGCACGCAAGGAGCTAAGAAAGAAACTGGGCTGCAAGTCTTTCAAGTGGTACCTTGAAAATGTATATCCAGAATTGTTCATACCAGGTGAAGCAGTCGCTTCTGGTGAGGTATGTTATACTTCAAAACACTTGTGAATTAAGAATTTTTAATACACATTTAAAGTAACCTCATTTATATTGACCTAGTCTCATAAATGAAAATTATACAATCCTTAGAGCTACAGTATGAAAATCACTGTTTGCATTTAACTGTAGTAATTTCCAGGCAATAACATGTTATCTTCAAGGTTTTTTTTTTCTTTTTCTTTAAATGCATGGTGTGGACAAAAATAGTGGACACCTGTATGAATAATGATATTGAAGGAAATTAAGTCTAAGCTTTCCAAGTATATTTTGAATGTGAGTGACAATTCCACAGCTTATCGAATCAGCTCATATAAGTCATGGAATGGGAGTTAACTGTGATGATAGGGGGTTGTGTTCAGAACAGGACTGGAGTAGGAACTTATATCTTGGAGAGAGGAGGGAGAGAAAAATATTACCTGACATGCAGAGTAAACTATGCTTTTATTCTCCTTCTGAATCACTGTTTGCAGCAACTTATAATAAACAACACAGGATTCTACAAGGATCACCATATTGGTGGAGTTTCTGGTGTTGGTGGAATTGACATGAAATTATGTAGTAATCTTGTTTATCATCATCTTGAGCCTTAATTTCTGTATTTACATGACAACCAAACTGGTTTTTCTGCATGCCAATTCCCACAACATGAATAACAATAATATCTGCTGAATAGTCTTAGATTATATTTAAACACTAGTTCATTCTATATATGTATGTGGGAAATGACATTTAAATGCAGCAGGAGTAGCATTATTCATCCCCCTAACTTCTTGCCTTGATTAGCTTTAGCAACTCTCCCTCCAGTTTCCCTATGGTTTTCTGTCCCCTGACTTCCACTTTTGATAACACACCAGAGATCCACAGCAGGATATGTGTGAGATGTAAAAACTGCATTAAAATGTAACCCTTCAAGTAACCAAGGAACTGATCCATAAATACATAGTTTGTTGCTTTAAATAATTTAACATCAATCAAATGTCTTCTTTTATCTTTTATTAATTTTGAACATATTCATAATTTTATAACTTTAAAATGAGAGTGATTCAATATTTGGTATCTTATCCACTCACTACTCTATACTTTTGCTATCAGGCATTTATTTATGATATTTAGAAGTTTTAATTAATATGTAGGCTGCATAACAAATATTATGTTCAGCATACAGGATATAAGTAAACTTATAGATCAAATCTTTTCTATAATACTCTTCTAAATATAAACTTTTCATAGTAGCTTAAAGATCTGATTATCAGTATGAAAACTGTATTATTGGCACACAATATAAAATATCTTTCAGAATAATTAAGACACATACTTCTATGTTTCATTGGCTTGATATATTGCAATTAAATTCTATTAAATCACAGCAATATACCTTATTCATTTGTTTTTAATAGCTGTGGATCCAACTTATAGTTGAATGTGTTAGAGGTATTTTCTCCTTCTTATTAAACCCTACCACAGTGATGATATTATCCATTCATTCAATCCCAACACAGCAGTTTGGCATTTTATGGATTTTTGTCCACAACAATGTTCCGTATGATTCCTTCAATTTACACAACTAAACATTGCTATCATTTTTGATAGCATCAAGCCAATACAATTTTTGGGCAAGATTTTTCTATGGCATTTGACAAAGTGAGCCATAAAATGGTTTTAAATAAACTGAATTATATTGGATTGGATGAAACAGTTACTTGATGGGTAGAGGAATTCTTAAAAGCCAGAAAGCAAAGTGCTAGAGTAGAAATACATTATCAAAAGAGGTGGAAGTAAATATGGGAATGCCACAGGGTAGTGTATCAGGACCATTGCTGTTCATTATTCTAATGAATGATTGTGTTGATGGGTTATAGTCAGAGTCAAATTTTTTTGCAAATGTTATAATGGTATACAATAGTATCAAAACAGCTACAGAGTGACCTAGGTAGAATATCAAAATGGGTAGGTCAGCATGGAATGAAGATAAATGCCAAGAAGAGTCTGCTTATTATATAAACATATAAAAGACTAAAGGTTATTTATGATTATAGTGTGGGGTCAGAATTGTTTGTTGAAGTGTAACCATCTTGGCAAACATTTGATAACAAACTCAGCTGGAGAGAGCACATTGGGCATTTTATTTTGTTGGTAAGGGTGTCAGGGATTGGAACAAATTACCAAGTAAAGTGATGAATAATTTACCAAAAATGCTTAAGGAATTTAAAATTAACATTTGTAAATCAAAAAAGTAAATGGGGCAGGAATTTAACACTTCAATTATGAAAAAAATTAAAAACTAAAATTAAAAGGGGTAATTAAATGATTAGGGGAAATGCCAGCAGAACATCAGCTCCATCATAATTAAAATTAATAACAATAATTAATCATCTCTGCCTCTGATAACTCTGGGGATGAATCAAAGGAGCATTGTTATGAATGTGTAATCTTCCTAAAACCTATCAAAGTAGGATAATACAAAGCATCTAATATAGCAAATAAATAACAAATAAATAAATAAATAATATCAATCTCAGTAATAAAGTAGCTTTTAACTTGAAATTGAAGTAATGTTGTAAAGAAATGTAAAAATCTGAAAGTCAAAATTTTAATATGAATTGATTTTGTTGCAATCATTATCATAGGTAGTTTCTTAAAGGCAAACATTTTGGTGCACAGTTTATACGGCCTAAAAGTTTTATTAACAGAGAGATAAGAATTTGATAGTATATTTTACTATGTGGTTGGATGGTGCAACAAACAATGAAACAAGTTATAGATTGGGAAAAATCAATTATTTAAAATCGCTAATCCAAATTTAACTATCACATTACGTTTTTAGCATAGGGAGACACATTCTGACCAAAATTTGAGTCCATAAGTAAAGTCTAAGATTTTTTTTAAAAAAATGAAATTTTTAAATAAAATAGTTAGGAGGACAAAATTAGATTCAAGAAATTGTAAATCTAATAACAGTTTGGTAGAAAGTTTTAAATTTAGGGTGAAAAGTAGGATTTTCACATTTCGTTTCCTAGACTTTGTAACAAATTGTATCATCAGAGGTTTCGTCAGAGGGCTGGCATGTGTGGAAATGAAAATGAAAAAGAAGGTTCTGTGAAAAGAAAACACAACAAATTATTCTAAGGGATATATGAAAATTTCATCTAAAAGCAAAATGTAGTTAGCAAGATGTTGAAGTTTTACATTTTAGTATGACATCACATGGGCTGGAACCAGACAAACAACTAAAGGACAATACAAGTTAATGAAAGATTACACTACAATACAAGAGTTAGGAAACTGCGAGATATAGAAAATAGAAGGGAAAATTTTAAGGAGTTGTTGACATTAAAATCTTTGCAGGAATTAAGTATTTTGAAAGTTAAACATGAATAATCAAGTTAATACTTCTAAAATTAATAACATTAAAATGAAGAGATTTTAGGTAAAATGTATAAAAACATTCAACTTAAAATGATCTTTAAAGTGGCAAGGTTTCAAAAAGATTTAAGGAAAAACAAAATTTGTTCCCCTGTTTCTGCATGCTGTTTGAAGGCAAGCATGGTCTGCGTCAGTTGATATTGTGAATTTTTTTTGGGAGATGTGGGGACTTGTAAAATTTTACCAAACATGTAATGTTTTGGAACTTTCAATATTTCTGAGTGGTGGAAACTTAGAATATGGTGAGAGAAGATGAATTTAAAATTAATTAAAGGAATTAAATAAATTCGGACCTTGTACAAAGTTTGTGAACTTTAACTATTTTGATGAAAGTGAATGTAAAAAACAACTAAATTATTGAAACTTTAACTAACAATGTGCTGACTAGTAAATAACTGGAGCATAAAACAGTTCAACCAAACTCACAATGAATGGGGCTGCAACTCAATTAAAAGTTGCTACAATGAATGCTTTTATTTAGAGTATGAGTTTCTTGAAGAATAACCTGCATTCTTTTTATATGTTTTCGAGTTCCGATAGAGATGGTAAAATGTGTGATCTGTTATCAGTTTAGCTACAAAGACTTTCAAATAATTAAATTTTCATCTATCTTTTCTCAATATATTCAAACCTGTTAAGTATCGTCGGAAATTAGCTCAATAGTTTGGTGACTGCAAATATCTAATCCATGCAGCTTCTAGTTAGGTATCAGATACATCACAAACAATAATCCTCTTACATGGTCATAGCTTATGTGTGAATGTTACAGTACCCCAAGTAACATTTTCACTTAACAGCATGCACACACAACACTATCTCAGTATTTGAACCCTCCAAAGAAATATTTGTTCTGACAAAGTTTAGAAGAGTTTCACAGATATATTTTATTGTTTGTAGAATGTCTAATAGCTTTCCCAAATACCAAAATTTAAAGTCATCTAAATTTGACTTATCAGCCTTCTTAAAAATCCAAACCTTAGAAACATAGTTGATGAGAATTTTTGAGTGTCATATTGATGTTTTTGCTTTCCTAGACTATAGTGTACTACAAAATGAATAATAGGATGAATGCTAAAGATTATCTGCTGACTTGTTTCTTTCAATATTAGATGTAAGTCATATTTTATTAATCTTGGAGCAAAAAATTGGAGAGGAATTTCCACCAAAATGTTTGAGTTTACAGAAATGGTATACCCATAATGGATGGTATTTGTTGAAACAATAATAATCATAGACAGAGAGTTTTCCAATATTATATTTTGACTTAAGGAATTTCTGGATTGCAGCAGCATCAAAACCTGGGATTCTCATATTCTCCTTATAAATGGAGTATCTATGCAGCAGTAAAAAGATTTCTGTTTTGTGGATACTATGAAGTTCTGCTGCTAAAATATTTTTTCAGTTATGTGATGCCATTATTTAGATTATAGCTATGATTCTTTGTAACTGGAATATGTGGCTAGGTACGCAACATGGGCATGGGAGGCAGAACATGCCTCGACTCCCCTGCACGTAAAGCTGACCTTCACAAGCCTGTTGGAACATATCCCTGCCACCGACAGGGTGGCAACCAGGTAGGTGATTTGGCATGTTCCTCACAGGGCACCACAACCACCAGAGCATACTTCAGCACATTTAACATACTGTGATGAATCCTTGACCATGAGGAACCCTAAATGTTCACCTTAGTTTAGTTGAAATGTTTCATCAATTGTGTGTCACATGAATTCCTTGTTCGCTCTGTTCGCGAGCATTTATTGAGACATCTGTGATTAGAATATAAATTGTTCTATATAAAGAAGCATGTGACAAATTGTTTTGTGATCTATGAAGTTAACCAACTGGTGACAATATGTGTGCTAGTGTGAGAGAGTGAAGGTCAGTTAAATAAATGAAGTGTAAATACCTTGGCATCATATTTGATAGAAATAAAACCAATTAGATGTGTCACACTGGGCAGCTGGTAGGAAGAGGTTCCAAACATCCTTCTATTATTTAAGAGTCTGATGTGGGGAAGTACCATAGAAGTGAAGGAACAGCATTACAAAACTTTGGCCTGGCCATTGCTTGAATATGGTGGTATAGTATTGGACCTGCATTTTAGGTATCAGCTGCATGAGTTTGAGGGAATACTTATGGAAATTATCACAGAACACACTTAGTATTGATATGCTACAGGAGCTGGATTGTGAGGCTTTAAAAGATACAAGGACTGTGATGATAGAGTTAGGAGTGTGCAAGGCACTACACCGATTATGAGGCCTGAAAGGATTTTGGTGAAGAATTAGGAGTAGTGCATTGATGTGAAAAGGTTATTATCACCACAAACTGATGCTAAATTTTAGTCATAATGGAGTGGAAACATTTTTCTTTTGTAGGTAAGGGAGTTAGGGTTTGAATAAATTACCAAGTGAAGTTCCAAACAATTTAACAAAACACTAAAAGAATAAAATTTAAAATTCGTTCAGTGCAAAATTCCCTCAAACAATATAAGATAAAAAATTGGGAAAACGGGTATATAGGGAAATTTAAATAGTAGCATACATTTTTCCAATTTAAATAATAATAACAAGTCTCCAAATTAGCTAAATAATATTTCTATGTGTAATATGATGCTTTATCCAACTGTGTATAACAGATCTATAGTAATGAATAGTAAGAAGGAAGGATATAGATAATAAACACACACTCACCACAGATGAAGGCAGAAGGATCACAGTGGACACGCAAATACTCTTTACAATATTTCAGAATATATGCCTTAATCATTATTAGATCAAGTGATGAGCCACATCCAATCTTATGGCTATATGTTGTCCTCTAACCATATTAATTGTTATACTGAAATATTTTAAAGTGTGTTAGTGTCTGTGTGTTATTTGTGGACCTCCTGCCTTCATCTGTGGTGAGTGATGGCTCTATTTTCCCTATCCTTCCATATTTTCATTTTCACTGTCACTATTTTCTAACTCTGTGATAATATTACACAATCAAACATCTTTGGACTTTTTTATCCTATTTATCTTTAGTGTAATATCTATAGGATATATAATGGAAATGCAAATAAGTGGCACATAGTTTAAGAAACATTTTGACTGGACTACTGTGATCATTGCCTCATTTATATGGCAGTCATCTATAAAGAAATGTGTTTTGTATATATTTACAAGTTGATGTTCGATTACCTAGATCGCAAACGTTTGGTCAAACCAGTGTGTGGACTCAGCATGCAAACCAGAAGACATGCACAAGGAAGTCGGACTGTGGCCATGCCACAATCAGGGTGGCAACCAGGTATGTCACCACAACATGCATGCCTCTGCATGTTTGCTTCCTTTTTACCCGGACTGCTCAATTAATTCAGATTTTGTTAAATGCAATTTAAATTACACTCAAACTTACTCACGTTTTACCTTTACCATAAAATTCCCTACCAGTGTTATATTAAAGCTGACTGGATTAAAAGGGACTTACTTTATTCGTGGAGTGATCTTTTGTGAAAGATAATACATACACATTATTGAAGTCTACGAAAATATGACATTATTTCATTTTATCTTGTGATTCCTCTTTCTAGGTGGATGTTTTTGCATAAACAACTCAATAACTATCCACAGGATATCGCTTTTGACAATTTTCTTTGTATTAATAATGAACTTGAAAACCTTGAAAAAGTTACCAAAGACCTGCTTTTAAACTGCAAACCATGAGGTTCCCAATAGGTAGCAAGCATATCATGACTAATATGAAACATCAGCATACGTTGAGACTTAATTTTCTATATGAAATTGGTGAAAGATGATAATTAGATTGAAAAGAGGATTTTCATAAATCTCTGTGGATGTGAACATTCTATAATTTCTAGCAAAGATCACTAAGTGGTAATTAATTATTTTGTAGCAGCAATGTTGTCAACACAATTACAACTAGTCTTCTGAGGCTATAATATTACTAAACATATATTATATTCCAGCAATGTTCTACCTGGTATTGCCACTAATTGATAGGGAGTCAACGAATGAAGATTTCCAGATTGGCTGATTCACATACTAAACATATATTTTTATGCAGGTTGATACTACGGCTCTTTTATATATGAATTACTGAGTAGTTATTACACTGGATATTGTAGTATTGGCACCTGTTAAAAGCATTAAAAAGACATTTGATAGATCCAGCTAAAGAAACTCTCTTTTGTTATATACTTTTTATTCTTATATTAAGTTTTAAATGAAGGCCATTATCTACTATCCCAAGGGAAATATTCAACACAGATACAAATGAAACAGTTATGTTACTTACTGTTCATGAATGCCATGGGAAGGTAATTTTTACTATATAATCAAAATAGCTGTCAGGTCAGCAAGTATTTCCTCCTCAATTCCATCTTCCTCTCCCTGTTTTCCTTATTATATTCATATAGGTTTGACTACATTAAAACTTTCCTGACTCACCATTTTTACTTTGAAAAAATGCAGCATGTGCATGTGATTAACTGAAATATGCTCTGGTGTGTTCTGGTTTTCTTTATTATTGACTAGGATTTTTACAAACTTTTTGTATCATATTTATGCTACTTTATGTAACTTCTATCATCTAAATATGGAGTTTTATGTATTTTAGAAGCAGAAAACTTATTAACTTTCCATTTATGAATCTAAAAAGTATTAAAAATTAATATCTTATTTATCATGACCGCATTTTGTACTCTGTTGGCCTGAAATGATTTCTTTTTGCAATAAGTAATACTTAATTTTAAACAACTACTAACAATGTTTTGCTTCTACAGCTGTTACTGTGTGTTCAATTATTAATCATATCTTGGAGCTGCAGTAAGTTATGGCAGAGCTGAATGACAACCTTTTATGTAACATAATAATTAAAATCATTTCTATTTTACCTAACATCAGTGAGGATTAAAGTTATCACTGTGAATCTGTTATGATTGTATATTTAGGCTTTTAATGTTCCAGTCAAAATTTCTGATTAAATCATTGCTATAGTATATTAATTACAAAAATTCACTTTTTCTAACTCCATCCGTCATGTTTTTAAGCTATTACTTTGTAAATATCTGAGAACAAAATTGAAAATCTCTATTGGGGCAATTATTTTGTGAAAGGTACAGAATTATATGTGGTTAAGGAACAGCATATTTTACACTGGGAGACCTATTTAAATCACCTATTTTTCTAAAATTTTGTAGTCAGTTAATTGGGATAAATTTTGAGGTGCAGCATGAGACAAGTTCTGACTGTTCAGGTCAGTTAAGTATAGGAATTTAAGATACTTATGTTAAATTATTTGGTTTAGCTTAAATGTCAAGTATTGTAAACTGGTATGTGCTTACATAACAATGAAGTTTTTCTCACTTTTAAGATTTAATATAATGTTCTTGTATAACTAACTGAGTGATGATAATTTTGCAATCGAAATCTTTTGATCAAGTTCCAGTGAAGTGCTGGATGCTGCAGAAGGTTGAGACCTTTATGGCCAGTGAGATGCCAGGGTGTGTCCCAGGTATATGTGTATACTACTGATTGGTTGACATGAGCAATTACTGGGCACTGGAGTGAGGGCAAGCACAGTGTCTACCTGGTGTGTGTTCAGTTCTTCTGACTCCGCCATGTTGTGCATAGCTCAACATGTAGCTTCACTGATTTAATAGCAACAATCATTGAAATGATTGGACATGGGCCAAATTTCATCAGCTTTAGTGAGACCACAACCGCAGAAACTTCTGATGGTCACTGGCATTATTTGGGTTAAAAATCAAAGTCATTTCACCATTCAATGCTATGCTCTCCCATTGCAGATTTCTCCTTCTGTACCAGACAAATATTTAATTAAATTGCAATGGAGCACATGCCCCAGTGGTAATTTCACTACACATCCACCTTCTCCCTTTCCTGCACCCACCTATATTTCCCCTCTGCAAATTTTAACTTTCAATTCTTTCAACGTTTTTGGTAAATTATTCACCATTTCTCTTGGTATCTTATTCCAATACCTGACACCCATACCAAAAAAAGAGAATCTTCCTACACCCTTGTGCCTGAAATCAAGTGCCAGCTTGTGGTCATGGTCATCTTTTCCCTTCCATGTATTACTTTTAATTCTTATGCCAATATCTTTCCATGTGTGTTGGGCATGTTCCAAAAAGTGCTGAATAATGTTCTATGCTGTCTGACCACTGTACCTTTTCCTACATTTACAAGGAATATTATAAACTCTGGCATATGAAGAGCAAGGTCATGCTCATGGTAGTGGAGAATATTATTATTCAGTTTTGGAGGCTGTAGGAAGGTGGTCTTATTTCTATTTCTTGCCAGTACCCTTCCAATCCTCAACATTGTAGCGTCAGAGTATGGCAAGAAAAATAGGTGGACATGTGGCTCATTACTGCTGTTATTAAGCTTATTTTTCAGTTTTTTGAATCCATATTGTGTTTCTTGTATCCATTTTGTCTGAAGGTTTGACACAAATTTTTTACTTCATCTGATATGATGCCTTATTACATATCACTCATGTCCCGTGGACTAGCATGGTGAGCATTGTCTTACGTTGTGTAAGTTTTCTATACACATTTTGCACTAGTGTTCCATCAGGTTTCCTCTCTATAAGAATATATGAAGCAGCCGCCCTTCCTCCTTTGCCTCCAAAGTGGACCTGATATTTTTGTTGGGACTGTTCAACTGATGGAGAAGCCCTTTCTCCTTGTTCCTGCCATCAGGGCAAATAACAAAAATGTAATCCAAATAAAGGTAAAGAGCACTAGGCTTTCTCTTCAAAGTGTTCTGTGAAGAAATTTGGGATCACTGGCAGTAAAGGGTTGCCCATGGATACTATACCAAATTGTTCATAGTAGTCACCATCATACAAAAAGTATGATGACTTTAGTATATGTTGGAACAATTCTACAAATTTGGACTCAGTGCTCTTCCAGTAGGCCAGGATGTCAGTCAGAGGGACATTGATGAAGAAGGACACCACATTGAATCTCACCAATACATCTTGCTGAACATCTTGGTGATATAAATTGATCCACTGGAATTATTCATATGGTTTCCTTATACGAGCTACAGTTTATTTATGAAGAAATTAATTCCTATTGACATGTATGGTGGGATTGGCAGAAGCAGTGCTTCACACTGATCCTCATGATACTGATTCTAGACTTGAGATGAATTTTACATTCAACTTTACAGTTTTCTTATCTACCCAAAGATCTACCCAGTAGGTGCGCAGACTTCCGCGGTCGTTGTCAATGTAATCTTGGTTGTCTGGTTTCAACAAATTGACGCGGTTCAACCCGGACAACCAAGATTACATCTACCCAGTAGTTGACACCAGATTCAGTAGGCACAGGTGGGCAGTTTCAAACATGCTGTTTTAAGGAAAAATCCTCAGCTTCATTAGTATTTTGGACCACTTTTCAATACTAATTGCTCTACTGACTGGGAAGTGAATCAATCAATAATTTCTTTACAGCACTACTGATTCTTAAAATTATAGGTGTCGTAAGTCTGATATATACAATCTGAGAAAATCTGCATCTTACATGAGGTAACCATTAGAAGAATTATAATTCAGTACCATATTATAGTGTCTTATTTCAATAAAATTTCATTTTTGTTTTGTGAACTTCTAAAAGATTTTCCTGTGTCTGTAGTACTGGATGCTTAGCAAAGCAGGTGAGATTCGCAGGGATGATGCTTGCCTTGATTATGCTGGACAGGATGTCATTTTATACCCCTGCCATGGCTCCAAAGGAAATCAGTTCTGGATGTACCATCCTGAGGTAAGCAATTAATGTGTCAAAAACTGTTATTGAATCACAACATGTACAGACTTAAGTAAACATTGTTTCCATTGATCTTGAATCAACTAGACTAGACAGATAAGAAAAACCTAGCATTAGTATAGCAGCTAAAGATAACAGCTTACGTATTCAAAATGTTAATGTGAAAACAGTTCTGATGGCAATAAACTAATTACGTTCCTTATTTCAGACAATGTTACTACAGCATGGAAGTAGTAGGAAATGCTTGGCAATCAGTGAGAACAAACAGAAGCTCCAGATGCTTGAATGTGATCAAAAAATTGAGCGTCAGCAGTGGAAGTTTGAGAATTATGATCCGTCCAAACTCTAGTCCCACAGGTGAGAAATTGCTGGCAGTATCATAAATATTATCATATAACTTATCAGAGTTATTGCTACCAACTGTAATTAATCATACTTAATGTTTAAAACTAACGCTTCAATTTAATTTAATTGTAATGGATCAAATGCCTTTATAATTTCCCTAAACACCGACTTTCACATGTCATGAGTTTTTTTTTGTTTTTTTTTTTAATTGTTAAATTTTTTTAGTCCCATATAATGACACTCCTAATTTTTCTCTTTACAAATTTTAGTTTTAAATCCCTTCACAGCATTTCCCTGGGTAATTTATTCTGTTGCCCCACTCTTTTACCCACAAAAGAAAATTTTGTCACCCCCATATGCCTGAAATTGAGTACTATCTTGTGATCATGGTTACATCTTCCCTCCAATGTACTAGTCCCAATTCTACTGCTAATACGAATTAGAAGCTGCATCATCAAGACATATCTTATTCACTTCCACTCTCTTTACCTACAACCTGTCTTCCAATTAATCTTATTCTGGCCTCTTTATCATATCAGTTACTAATTTCATACTGCAGAAATATATACCCTTCTGTACACCCCCTCTATCATCAGTAATCCAAAATGTAGATCCCATCCTATATCACCACATTCAAACAATAGTCTGACCTAGTGTTGTAAAAAAAAAAAAGTTTTTTTCTGACTAGAAAAATAACATGAAAAAAAAAACTGTGGAAAAAAACATGTTTTTTTTTTTTCTGGGACATGTTTTTCTTCATAACTACTAAATTTCAAAAATTTTAGGCATTTATCGTTTAATATGACTGTTTTAGAGTTTATACTAAGTACTTATGTTAATTTTTAAATTTTCTATATTTTTCTGGGTCAGTAGAAAAAAAAATTACAAAAATATTGGCAACATTGACTGAAGTTTTCTTTTATGAATGGGAACTTCCTGAAAAGGCTAGGTTGTGTTAGAAGGAATCCCCATTCCCCATTGTTTGGGTTGATACTTGCTGTTTGAACTAGTGCTGCCAGGCCCTACAAATTTATCTGTAGGTCTATGAATCTTTTCAAAAAATTAGGAATTTTAAATTTATCTACGGTTTTTTTTGCCTCTTTTTACTACTTATTGTGCTTTCCTTATATTCGTATACTTGTTAAACTTGCAGTGTATAGTGATATTGAGTCATTGTCAGTAATTATGAATCATTTCCTTGCAACCGTTGGCGTAAACCAAAGATAGAAAGCAAATAAAGCTCCTATTTTGTATGATAATAGATGTAAATTCAAACTTAAAAACCTGTAATACAGAACTATTGGCGCAGTCTTTATGCACAGTGTGTACTTTGCTCACAATTTAAAATTCAAATCTCAAAAGCTTTTGCATACAATACAACCAGCAAAAGAAAACGTAACTATTTCTGAAGTTATGGATCTAGAGGAGACAAGAAGAAGAAACGGAAAATTCCAACTCCGACCGACCTAGTGTTGGTAGTACTGATACTACTGAATGTGGTACCGACGTAGAGGATGAATAAAAAATTATGTTATCTATATAGATACATTTATGAATCATTGTGTAAGACATTATATGATTTAGTAAGATTTAAAACACACAAGTTCCATAAATAAAACTATAATTTATGAAAAATATTGTTTTCTACAAAAAATAAAAAAAAATATAAAAACAAGGGTGATAGGTTTTTTTCCATGTTTTTTTTTCACAAATCTGAAAAAAACATTTTTTTCAGTTTGCAACACTAGTCTGACCACAGTTTTGTAAGTTAATTCTCTCAGGACACCTGTACATCCATTCATCACTCTCTCCAAGAAATGAAGGATTCTGAAACCTCTCCCTATTACCTGTCCAGTGTGTCCTGCCGATTTGATTCGTTGCCTTGATTTTACTATGTAACACTAAGCAAAGATATTAACACTTAACTCTTGACTTCTGCATTAGACTTCACAGTAATACTTGCACACTACAACTGGGGACACCTTTCACACTACCAGCTATGTCATATGTACCGTACCACAATACATTTCATGTATGATCTCTCCTGCTTCCACTGCCGTAGTTCATATAAAGGTCTTATCACTAATGTAACCATATGCATCCAAAGCTGGAAGTTGTCTTTTACTGTGCAAGTGTCACTGTGTAAAGTTGATGGTTCTACCATTTTCATGATGTGTAACGTAAATGTTTTGAAATGACATACTGCAGTATGATGTTTGAAATATCAGCTTTACACATCATGACAGTGTCACTTGGGCACTGAAAGATGTCTCACCACCAACTGGCTGTCCATGAGGAAAAATGGACACAAGCAAATAATTTAAACCAATAGTATTGACTATGTGGTGGCTTTCAGTTTCCGAAGCTCAAAAACTACTGCTACTCTGTTTCATACGTTGAGCTATCAGATGCTTTCAGAAACTATACACCCTGCTTAATTCTGTTCTGTAGATGGTAACTAGCTTACCAAAGTTTACATGAAACCAGACATCCACCTATCCTTTTTGAAGAACCTTTTTTATTGTTAGTATTATTAGTATGTTTAATAAATTATTATTATTATTTTTAAACCACTATCAATCTGGCCAGGGTTTTGATGTTTCCATACTCATTCTTTTTAGCATTCTTTGTCTCCAAAATTAATGTTCTGCCATTCACAGTCACCTTTAGGTGTATGTGAATTGACTTGCTCAATGTAGTCATCCTCCTATACAATTAAGACTTCTGTAATAATACTGTATATCATGTTTTTGTGTATATTGTTTTATCATAGCCCTCAAACCTTAGCAAAAATCAAGGTAATCTAGTGTAAAATTCTATGCACATGATTAAACTGTGTAATTTAAATTATTTAGCTCATATAAGTCATTTGTTTTATTTCCTCAATGTTTTGTCTTTTTGAAACAATTTTACTATAGATTCAGTGTATCGGCTAATAACCTAGATTTTTTTCTGTTAAAAATATTCATATTAGTATTCCAAATTTTTACAGCACTAAAGGACACACAATTTTCGTTTCCACAGCTACCTCACATGAGCTGACTCTGTTCCAGTACAACATAATTATGCCAGACTATTGGTATGGTTCAGTGCCATTCCCACCTACTGGATTTGATGCCATCTCACATCGGTACATGAGTGAGGTACCATTGTAAGAAACTTGTGAAGTGATAAGTAACTAATCTTGTGCTCATTACTATGAAGTGTTGCAGTTCTGACAAATGAATATGTTGACAATGTTTCATGTTGTTAGAGGATTCGTACTGATATGTTAATAAATTTTGATTGTGATATTTAATATCATACTTGATGGAGGCAGAGTGTGTTCCTGCCTAAAACAGTAAAGGAGAAGACAGAAATACTAGTAATGTTTTGTACAGTATTAAATGAAAGATTTCCTGAAGAAACAGTGAAGTGCAACAAACTATTGGGTGCTTCTCAAAAAAAGAAAAGAAGAAATGAATCAACAACAAAAACAACAACAAAATATAAGAATGGGGAAAACTATTGTATACTAGTTTCTCAGTTGTGATTTTATGTGTATAAGTGAACTGTATAAACATTTGCAATGGACTTAGAAATTTCAAAAAGTCTTTGGTGTATATGTACTTAAGCTTTGAAGACTGAATTTTCCAGCCTAATTGCTAACATACATATATGTACATAAAGTGAAATTATTTATTTCGTAGTGGATTTAAGGGTAACCACTTGTTGCTTTTAAAGGCAATGTAGAATATGCTTTAAGAATGTTTGAAATGGCAGGATTAGCATCTAAGAAATTAGATTTTTGTCTATTGATTATTTACAGAAATGCCATAGAATTACTGTACTCCAAGAACAATAATAGCCCCGTATTATTTATTTCTTGTTAAAGTTATGACCAGTACACTAGTAGTTTTGTATGGTTAACATCGATAAATATGTGTGTCAAATATATCTTATAACATTCCAGATGCTTGAGCATTACAACGATTAGATTTAAGCCAAGGGAAAATATATATGGTTTTTGTTAATATTTTTAATTATTGCTATATAAACACACAGCAGTTACAGAAACTTTTAAGGAAAACATTTGTACATAGGGCAGGTTAGTCTTTCAAATGACATGATAATCTGTTAACGAATTTTCATTTTTTTTTTTTTTTTTTTTTTTTTTTTTTTTTTTTTTGTGGATTTATATCAAAGGAATTTGTTTTGGTAATCTATAAGCAGCGATATTTCTTCACAAGTCTGCAATTAAAAATGACCATTGAAGTCAGTTAATTTTGAATACAGGAATTAAAGTCAACTAATATTTACAATTCTTCCTGAAACTAACAAACATTTAAAAAAATTGATTTAATGTAGATAGCTACTGGTTTAAAATTACAGTTTTGTGTGTTGTACATTACTATTAAAATGTGTTATAATTAAAACTTGAATTCCATATAACTACCTCTGAGGTAAAATGGAATAAAATTAAGTTTTTGGATGACGATGGATGACAGTATCTTCCAAGTTCTTGGTTTAAATTATTTAGCTTACATTAGTAATTTGTTTCATTTCCCCAGTTTTTTTTTTAAAACAATTTTGTCATAGATTCAGTGCATCTGTATGAAAGTACCAAATAATTAATATCACTAGTACAATTAAATCTGGTTACACAAAATAATAATGGAAGAAGGGGGTTGAGTTACTGAGCCACAAATAACTGTTGAGAGCTCTTCATCTGAAAATTTTTACTTATTTCTTTTTAGATCTGTTAAACGATACAGCAGTTATTTGGTCATATATATATAATAATAATAACCAATGACATTATTTGAAAATAGTTAGTGAGCCATATGCATACATAGTTTCACTGATATACTTTGTTTCATGTGTGTTTCAGTTTCTTTTCATCCTAAGAGACAAAATCTGCTATGTTCACCACTTTTGATACTTATATTGGTGTTTGCACTGTGCTTAAACATTCCCAAGTACACATTCCAATTTTATTAGAATATCTATCATCAACTTTTTTGGTCATTTACAACTAAAAATTTTATTAATCACTAAATGCAAGACAGTAATAACCTTTTATTTGTGTTAGATATTTTATAGTTATAGTATTAGTCTTCTGTATACTGTGACTGATGACTGCTGTTAAAAAACATATATTGACAGCAAATGAAACATGAATATATGAAGTTTACAATTACACATTTTTGTGTTATTTTTGTCTGTAAAATGATTGTTCCAAGAAAATGGCTGATGCTAAACATTCATTATATTCAATCGCCAACTTTAATTAAATGGCTTTTCATCTCCTCATCCTAAAACTGGAAACAAAGATATTTCTTAAAACTAAGAAGTGCAGAAAAAATATCATATATGACTAAGGCTTATAATGTGTCATTTTTTTACTATGCTTCCTAATTAGCTTTCTAAAACAAGCTAAGAGGAACAGGGCAAAAAGATAAAGAGGTGCTTAGGAAAAAATGTCGGCATGAGAAAATGAGGGGAGGTGTTAGAATGAATATTTATAGCATCATATTAGTTGCCTATACCTCTACATACATCAACTTTCTTATTATTCTACTACACCATCTTAGGACACAATATTGGCTCTAAAACCAAGTAATGGGAGAAAGCTTTGCAAATTATACTACATTTCATTTTTTTTTTCCTTTGTGTGTTTGTCTCTTTAGTTCCTTCTTTAGGTATTTCTGTTTTCTTTGAGATTTTAAATCCTATTGAATCCTTATATCTATCAAACGGTAGAAGCCATTATTAAATTCCTGAGATTTTGATGCCTTTCTTTTGATTTCATATAACTCATGTGTTATCTGGTACTTTCCAGATTTCAGTTTTTTACCTTTATTACTCTTTTTACAAAACTGATGATTGGAGAGCAGTAACAATATATTCTCTGTCTTCTTTTACTAATAACATAAACCAGTTTTTTTAAAAGTAAAGACTAGAAAGTTAAATATAATTTTTGGTAAGACGTTATGATATGACCAATGGCACATGTTTATTAGAACTGGACATTACTGTAATGAAATCCATAATAAAATATTTTAAATGCTATTCAGCATTAGCTTTTTCTATAATTTGTGAAGCTTGAATTCTATTTTTCCTTGATACAGAATATTATGAAAGAGTTGGTTGTTTTTCAGTAAGGTTGCCTTTATGTTCATCATACATGTTATTATTATTATTTATTCTTGTGCAATTTTTTTTTTAAATTGTTATTTTTTGAATTACATATCATCAAATATGTTATGAATAATATTTGGAAAAATTATGAGGACTGACCAGTAAACATAGTATTACTTTTAATTAGTACTAAAAGTGATTGTATCAAATTTTATTTGCATTACCTTTTTGAAACTGAAAAACTGTCACTAGAAACTACATCAACCCTTAATGACAATTATGTTACTAACTTTGACTTAATTTGTTTAAATATTGATTTCAGAAGGTGAAAGTCAAATTTTGTTGAATTCTTCCTTCAACAGGGATACTCCCAGTGTTATTAAAATATTTATTTAGTATACCATTTTTGAACTATCTAATTATATTGGTGATGCAACGTGATATACAAATAAAGATTACTGTGCCTTATTTGATGTAATGACTGTAAATAAAGTTTTAAATAATTTGTGTTTTAAATTTTTTATTAAATTATTTACCTTTTTTATACTTAAGAGTATATTTTTTTATTTAATTAAAATTGAAAGTGATTTGAATATACTCAGTAATTTAGTGGTAGGAAAGGAATGCACTGTGAAAAATGCAAACTGGCAACAAATTTAACACTGCCCATCAAATATTACAGGTAGTTTCCTATTTCTATTTTTTTTTTTTTTAAATCACGAAAAACTTCCTACAGCAAATCTGCATGAAACTTTCACACATTTAAACTTCTCTCATACCTTCATATCCATACATAAGTCAGGCCCTGTCTGTTCACAAAAATCTGCCTTTATGCATTCTAATTCCCTTCAAATTTAACAGAAATTTTTTCAAGTTTTTCAGAGTGAGCCCAAAAAGGGGGGGGGGGGGATCAAGTTTGTATTTCTGCCAGATCAATCAATCATGACCTTTGATTCTTTTATGTATTTACTACTGCAAATTCAAACAAATGGACAGAGAATTTTATTGCTAGAATTGGATATAGAAAGCTGTAATTTATATAAAACTAGCTTACCCGGCAATGCTTCACTATTGCTGGACTTGAGTAGGCACATAGATTAAATGAAAAAATATTTACATATAAATTTTAAACTGCTGTTTCATTCATTTTCAGTTGGAAAGGGTGAGAGGGGATGCGCTTTAGAAAACATATGCAGGCAGTACTTTTCTGTTTGTTTCAAAGTATAAGTGTACAAATTCCCATTGAAATCTGATGAAATATATGGTTTTGTCTAAATTATGGGGAGGAGGGGTGGGGTTTTTATTTATTTTTTTATTTTTTGACAGGAACCTTCTCTGTCATCCCGTCGACAAAACACCAAAGCTTCACCGTAATCGGACGAACGGTTTGCGGGTTTCTTTAAATTATGGGGTGTTATGGGGAAGAGGGGGTAATTAAGGTGCTGGAAAGAGAGGAGAGGGATTGGGTTTTTGTGAAATTAATGTATACAGTATTTCTCTCTCTTTTTTAAAGTATAAGTGTACAAATTCTTATCTAAATCGGATAAAAAATGTGGTTTGCCTAAATTATGGGGTAAAAACGTAATGGGGTTGGAAAGGGGGAGAGGGGATGGATATTCTGAAACCATAGGTAGGCAGTATTTTTCTGTTTATTTTAAAGTATAAGTGTACAAATTCTTATCTAAATCGGATAAAAAATGTGGTTTGCCTAAATTATAGGGTAAAAACGTAATGGGGTTGGAAAGGGGGAGAGGGGATTAATATTAGGAAACCATACGTAGGCAGTATTTTTCTGTTTGTTTCAAAGTATAAGTATACGAATTTTTATCTAAATCGGATATAAAATGTGGTTTGCCTAAATTATGGGGTGAAAACGTAATGGGGTTGGAAAGGGGGACAGGGGATGAATATTCGGAAACCATACGTAGGCAGTATTTTTCTGTTAGTTTTAAAGTATAAGTGTACAAATTCTTATCCAAATCGGATAAAAAATGTGGTTTGCCTAAATTATGGGGTAAAAACGTAATGGGGTTGGAAAGGGGAGAGGGGATGAATATTCGGAAACCATATGTAGGCTGTATTTGTCTGTTTGTTTTAAAGTATAAGTGTACAAATTCTTATCTAAATCGGATAAGAAATGTGGTTTGCCTAAATTATGGGGTAAAAACATAATGGGGTTGGAAAGGGGGAGAGGGGATGAATATTCGGAAACCATAGGTAGGCTGTATTTTTTGTTTGTTTTAAAGTATAAGTGTACAAATTCTTATCTAAATCCGATAAAAAATGTGGTTTGCCTAAATTATGGGGTGAAAACGTAATGGGGTTGGAAAGGGGGAGAGGGGATGAATATTCGGGAACCATACGTAGGCAGTATTTTTCTGTTTGTTTTAAAGTAAAAGTGTACAAATTCTTATCTAAATCGGATAAAAAATGTGGTTTGCCTAAATTATGGGGTGAAAACGTAATGGGGTTGAAAAGGGGGAGAGGGGATGAATATTCGGGAACCATACGTAGGCAGTATTTTTCTGTTTGTTTTAAAGTATAAGTGTACAAATTCTTATCTAAATCGGATAAGAAATGTGGTTTGCCTAAATTATGGGGTAAAAACATAATGGGGTTGGAAAGGGGGAGAGGGGATGAATATTCGGAAACCATACGTAGGCTGTATTTTTCTGTTTGTTTTAAAGTATAAGTGTACAAATTCTTATCTAAATCCGATAAAAAATGTGGTTTGCCTAAATTATGGGGTGAAAACGTAATGGGGTTGGAAAGGGGGAGAGGGGATGAATATTCGGGAACCATACATAGGCAGTATTTTTCTGTTTGTTTTAAAGTAAAGTGTACAAATTCTTATCTAAATCGGATAAAAAATGTGGTTTGCCTAAATTATGGGGTGAAAACGTAATGGGGTTGGAAAGGGGGAGAGGGGATGAATATTCGGGAACCATATGTTGGCAGTATTTTTCTGTTTGTTTTAAAGTATAAGTGTACAAATTCCTATCTAAATCGGATAAAAAATGTGGTATTGCCTAAAGTATGGGGGTGGATATGGGGCGAGGGGATTAATATTCGGAAACCGTATGTAGGCAGTATTTTTATGTTTGTTTTAAAGTATAAGTGTACAAATTCCTATCTAAATCGGATAAAAAATGTGGTTTTGCCTAAACTATGGGGTGTTATGGGGAATAGGGGGCGACTTTTTGGAATTTTTTTTTCACAGGAACCTTCGCAGGCGCACACTCGAAAACTCTCCAAAGTTTCATTGCAATCTGATAAATGGTACAGGAACGCATAGAAGACGAACATACAAACAAACAAACATTGATTTTTATATATAAGATGTGTCCTATAAAGAATGAAGTTGGGATAATGTAATAGGGAAGCAATCACCATATCATTCTACCACTCAATCTGAAGAGAGTCAATTTACTTCAAACTAACGGGAGAAGGGGATTAACTGTGGGAGACTACCTACCACAGTTACTACAACAGATTTTTGCTTGTGGTTTAAAATTGTAATTTTCTGGGGAAAAAAATTGTTTGCCGGGTTCTTATTTTCAGATGACGTTGTAAAGTTGATAGTCCCAATGTTCAAAATTCTAATTCTTTCCTATACTTTGTTCTCTGCAATATTTAATTTAATTAGATTGGTTGCCAACCCCAATAATTTTATAATAGGATTTTACAATGAGGGGTAATATCAAAAGATTGTTCTAAACACAGATTTTAAAGTCCAGTAATTTATTGTTCAAAGACATCTTTATTCTGACAACAGCAATTGTTACCAGAACAGCTTCATTCCAAAAATTGCAGATTAATGCCACGATAATTATCTACACTCCATTCAGACACAATAAAAGTTCATTCCACTTGAAACCTGAAACGAAATCTTATTAATTGACAAATTGAATTCAGGAAAAGAAGTTAAAATATAGTTGCTGTCTACAAATATTCTAAGTCCAGTTATTCGCTAAGCGACACCGCTGTCCTTGACCATAATGCCCACCCGCACTTCACACGTTCACCCTCTAACCTGTTTGAGACTGATAGGGCTGAGATCATCCCTCTGGTTTCTAATATAGACTCCCCCAAGCCACACCATCCCTGATGGAATTTTCCACTCCATCTGGCATCCTCTCTACGCCCTCTCTCTCTACCCTCTCCCTCTTACTGCTCTGGGTTACAAAGGCTTCTCCCCTAAGTTTTTTCGATTTTCATGAAACTTTGTAATAACATAGAGTTCATCATTCTAAGTATTTTCAATCCTTATAAAAATTTTCATATCTGCTCTCCTATTGTTGTTATTAATCTTTGAAGTTCAATAAACCTATTTTCTAGATCTAGTGTCCCAACTATTTGTTCTAGCGTGTTTGTTCTAATCTTCAGAAATTCTATATATCTTGATGATTAATTTGGTGTATCTTGTTTCCTTCTGAAAACCTTTAATTAAAATGATATTGTCTCTCGAAGTTTTCATCCCTTCTTGGTGGCTATCATTGAATTCAGATTAAATACTTTGAAATTAAATATCTTATATTGTGAGTGTGTTGTTTTGATAAAACTTTCTGCCAAACTTACTTTAAAAAAATTCACTTTCATAAAAATAGGGTGCCTCCCTGAAGTTTTGTCTAGTTTAGTTTCACCTCTATTGACCTTTGTTTCTACCCGCTCTAGACAGTATGTTTAGCTACGATGCGTTAACAGCTTTCGCTTTGAGATTACTTTTAAAATACTTCCACTCAACTCAACGATCTCAAACTGCTGTCATCATGTTTTCACAAGACGACCTTTAATTTGATGTGATTTTCTTTTGACTACTTATTTTATTCTCGACTTACTATTTTTTCCTTTATCGAAAAAGTACCTTAAAACCCGTCATATTTACTCTAAATTCCGTTTGAAACCATATTTTGTACTTCTAAACAAAGATTCGATACTTTCATCCTAGTATCTTAATTAATTTATTACCATTCTTTCATACCATTATGAACCTGCCGGCTGTTGTGTCATCACTGCTACAAAGCGTCTCTGTTCTGATTTTAAGATTGCGCATAACTTCCTTTAGAAAATTTGTCCAACATTGAGACTACTACCAATGTGATTGTTACATTATCTTCTACACCTGAAAGTGTTATCTTTTTGGGGAAATATCACTTTGGGTAACCTGCTAAAACCTATACCAAACATTCTTCCTTCTCGTTTTCTCAGTTGCCAATAAAGCCAACTAAGTTACAACATCTTATGTCAATACTATTTTCTACACAACCATTTTGGTTTGCTGAGGTAGCCTTTGGTGTTGGACACTCGTGAGCTAGCTACATGTGACTGTCCATGGGGAAAACATGCATTTTCTAAGTGTGCACCTTGTACTTTCAATGTCTGTCCCGGGGCAATATTGATAATAGTCATTAAGGCTAATTGTAGTGGGAACTGTTGTCTCTTAAATTGGAATGGTTGGTCTGTCAGAATTATTGGTATTCCAGGAATCAACACACATCGTCTTTTGCTATTTGAGTTATGATCACAGATTCTATTATGATTCACCCTAAATGTGTTATTTGTATGTGTGTACCATTGCACAGTGGCAGTGCCTTGAGATTGTGCATCAGTAGCATGGGAACACCAACTTTTAATCTTAATTTATAAGAAGGCACTCCCATTAACACAAAAGATTTAAGGAGCTCTGTGGGATATGTGGTAACTTGTGCAGTATCCACAACACTGTCCACCAATAGATATTCCACTACTTCACCTTGCACTTGTGACAGCATTTTTAAATTAATTTTTCCACCAGTCTAGAAGCTGGTTTTAACATAGCTTGTGTCTGTACTTGAAATTTATGGACAAATCATACACAAACGGACAGTAAGAGAAACAAAACCTGAGTAAACCAATGTAATATAAAAAAGTAAGAACAGGATTGTTGGTCAAGATATCCTGATTTGCCATTCAATCTGCTTCTGTCGTGGCTGGACCTACAGTTAAACTTGGAATCTGAACCATGCATATCTCATATGATCAAACCCAATTCTTGAAAATTTCTTGCACCACCAGGATTCATTATGCTTGGTTCAGCCATTTAGCCACACACACACAGAGTTACTTTTACATTTACAATATTATTACAGATAGGCCATGTCTGTCCACATCAACCTATCTTTATGCATTCTTTCAAACTAAACACAAATTCTTCAGATTTTGCAAAGGATGAAACACAAGTAAAGTTCATATTTCATCCAGATCAATTCAACCTTTGACCCAGAAAATGGACTATTCTAGGCCCATGAACATACCCAAAATATGGCCATAGCATTACTTCTGGTATGTATAGTAAATCTACATATATTTGGTGTTTTATTGAAATTAAATACTCAGCAAAGTATTTACGCAAAATATCAAAGGCAGCTTATTAATGTAAATATATTTACAATAATTTTCTTTATACAATATTTGATGATAGAATGCAATCATCACGAATTTTTTGTTTTCATTTTTGTTAACTAATGCAAAAATATTCTTTTAAGAGACTACATAGTTATCCATGAGTAAATAAAGCATTTGATAAGTACAATCCAGCTATTTGAATCATTTATTCCTGAGACATAGTGATAATCGTTGCAAAGACAGTTCAGTGGGTATTCTTGCTAACACTTGAATCTGCCACTACCAAAATAACTGTTGTGGTCATGGGGTTGTGCCTCTATAGCTGCTGCAATGTGGTAATCTGTGTCCCCGCCCACCCGTGAATCTGCTCTTAACTTAAATGCTAAACAAAGTTCTACTTTAACAGAAACAGAATATACTATATCAGAAGTTGGCAAAAAATTCTATCCACTGATACCTTATTCATTATTATATGAGAGTTACAGCACAGAACGTCTCTTGAAGGCCGGCGACAGTACTGCTAGGCATTGTCTACCATCGGTCCCTGTCTCCTAACACAGTTGATCATAATCTCTGGTCCTGGCTTCACTTCACCTCACCAGCGCTCCTCTCGTTGTCACTAGAAATTATTCTCCACTGCTTCAGCCAATGCAAACCAAAGGCGCTCAAGTCACTCACCAATTAGTGGCCTCGCTCGGAAAAACAAAATAAAAATACTGGAGATCAGACCATGGCACTCTGTTGTGTGGGTCCACACATTTTTTTCTTGGTGTGTCACAGTCCCTTTTCCCCCCAACACTGAGGTGCATATCAACAGGCACTAAATTGTCTTTCCCATCTGTTACTTTCTTAACACAACACTTTTTGTGTCACCAAGCAGCCCTCAGTAGTCTAGACCAAAACAAAAATACTTCTTTGTCCCACATTTGTCTCTTCACATGTCTGTCAGGACACTACAGGCTAGTAGTACAAGGACATATATAAGAAAGAGAGTCATCATTTTGAAAAGGAGATTGTAAGACAAGAAAGATACACCAGTTTTCAGTTAGATATTTTACCATATTCGAGATTGAATAAGAATATACTATAAGCGCTGTGTGTACTCCTGCAGGCTTAATGGCCACCTAAATTGGTCACTTAAACTGCACATATTTAACTTGCATTATGTAACTAGAATTTTATGAAGCATCTATGTGTGGAATGTAGGAAAATGGCTTTTATGTTCATTATCATCAGGGTCCACAGTTTACAGCTACTAGCCAAACATGCATGCCTCACCATTTTCCTCTCTTGTTCCAGATACTCTCCATCACAATGTTGGTACAGTGTTTTCCTATTTTATGCACACATTTCCCCATTCCTCTCACCATTGTGTTGTCTGAAAATGATTTATAAATAACATTTTCTGAATAAAGAAGAGATTGGAAATCTCAAAATTCTTTGAGTGCAATATCATCACATATTTACATTTTGCTTTTAGAAATTTTTATATTAAGTTTCTGGGAAATTGTTCATCATCTGACTTGATAATTTATTCTAGTCCCTGACCGCCTATTTATAAAAGGTATTTTCACATCTCCTTATACCTGAAACCAAGCATGAACTTGTGGCCATAGTCTTCCCTTCCATGTACTATTCCTAATTCTTATACCAATATTCATCGAAGGTTCATCACTGATATATTCCTTATTTATTTGCATAATACTCTTTGCCTGTATCCTTTAATCCCAACCCAACTCTGTTCATCATGTCGATTACCAATTGTGTTCTGCAGTAATTTCTAGAAACAAATCCAGCAGCATCGATCGTGGTAGGGTTTAGTTACTAGTCTACTTTGGACTTCAATTGTAATTTTGGGAGACATATGTTTTTGAAGTATTCAAAACATCCTGCAGATTTCAGTTGTAAAGTAGTATATGTTTGTTATAATCATTTAAAGCGTTATCATGTTCTGCCATCTATTGGTTGTTCTACAGGTGTTTTTTAAATACATTCATCCAAATATCTCTATGCAAAAGCTGTGATGGTTCTTTCAAAAGAACATGGCTGAATTTCTTCCCATTTCTTGCCTCCATTCCTGTACCATTTCTGCTGACATTGATATTGATGAGGCATAAAGCCCTAAGGTATAGAAGTTGGACATTTGTAATTTGGTGGCGATTTTCAAAATGCCCTTTGGTGTGGTAAACTTTCATTTTGTGAAGAAAATCTCTAAATATATATTGAAGAACAGGTAACTAGAATAAGAAGAACATGCTTTAAATACCATTTTAGACGACACATAAACAATATATAAACTTAAAATATCTGGGTGACCGATCTTCGCTCGGCATCTTTTGATTTCTGTTCAATATCCAAGATTTTGAGTAAAGTTTGATCAAAGGCGTTTTGAAGTGCACAGTTAACCAAAGAGAAGCTTAACTAACATCAGTAGGCTTACTGGTACCTGAACCTTCTGTGTAATGAGGTTAAAGCCATTTTCAAGAAACCAAATACAAAAATTGCTCCTTTTTTTTAATTGTGTTAAAAACATGAAAAGCAAAATGTTATCTACATACGAAATATCATCCACGTCACTAGCTCCATTTGCGAGACCGCCTCATAAATTGCTTTCAAAGAGAAATGCTATTATTATGTTAAATAAAAACCTTAATGCCAGTCAAGGATTAATTAATGGTGCGAGATTTGTGGTAATTCAGGGATTTCTATGATAACCCTTGATTGTGGATTCTTATGTAACTCCATGAGAAAAATTGAAAGTAGAAAATATTTTTTTTATATCTCGCTTAGTTCTCGAGATATTGATTTCAAAATTTGATGTGGTTGGTTGAAATGCTATCTGAACCAGAAAATAAATTTCGCCATTGCCAAGTTTGATGAATTCGTATGAAACTTGTCAAGACAAATAAAAATAAAGAATTTATCATTTCTGATATCTCAAGTGAAGAGGTTAAGATTAGATCCGGCCTGGACCAGAAAAAAATCCATCAAAACCACTATGTCTATATGGTGGAAATGTACTTTCAATGTTTTATTTTGTTCCTAATGGTTGTTGTTAAGTTGAAATATGGCTTGGACCAGAAGAAACGTCACCAAAAGCACAAGGAACTATACCTATAACTGATTTAAGAACATTTATTCTTTATTTTCGATATGTTTCATTGAGTTGTATAAGAATATTATTTTCAAAGAAGTTTCTGTAAAGTATCACCTCTGACAAAACCAATGATAAATTTTTAATTATCTTTTTTTTAATAAATGTTTTACAATTAAACTTGCAGTGCTAATATTTCCATGGTTCAACCAGTATACAAGAACTGTTCGTTTAAATATTCTTTGAAATCAAAGAGAAATTATTTGTAGGCTTTCTGGTACCTGAATTGTCTACGAGATGGCACTAGTGCCTTTTTCGAGATACCGAGTGAAAATTTTTTTCGTATTTCGTAAACTCACATTTTTGTAGGGAAGACAACTATTTAGGTAATCTTAAAAGTCAAAACGTTATCTAAATATCAAATTTCATCCAAATCATCATGGCTGTTTCCGAGATCCAAAATATATATATATATATATACAAGAATTGCTTGTTTAAAGATATAAGATTAAAGATATTAAAGATATAAGATATTAATACATTTTGGTATTGTTTCCCACTGTTGAAACTTTTGTGGGCCAACCTAAATATGAACTTAACTAGTGATTTATAGATAATTTATGATGCACATTAGAGTTTCTTAAAATGATGTTTCATAAGCAAGGTGAAAAAATACATTTTTCACTGCGAAAAAAGTTAATACAGGCATAATGACCTTGTTTTTTTATATCTCCTCCCAAGTTTTGATAAAATTAGTATGAGGGCAATCCCAAACGTAAGGTCTCCAAAGCATTTAGGGATACAAAATCAATTTATTTTCTATAATATAAACACAATTTTAAAGATTGAACAATTATATATTTTCTAGATGATCACCATTCTTTGGTCAATATATTTGTGGAAATGCTGTGACAATTTTTATACACTCATATCATACCAGATCGCCACCTTATCTTTGAGGAAGCGGTGAACTTATTCTTTCAGCTCTTTGGTGCTAAATAGCCACCCAGTCAAATGTTTGTTCAGTGTAGAGAAAAGGTGGTAGTCACTGGGTGCCAAATCCAGATTACAACATGAGTGTGCAATGATGTTCCAAACTGCAGAAGAACAACAGTTTGAAGGGTGAAATGCTGGTGAGCATTATCATGAAAAATGCTTATACTGAGGGGAAGAGAGGGTGTAGAGACACTTATAAATAAGGATGGAGAAGAAGTTACTGATGATTTGAAAAAGGCAGAGATTTTAAGTAACTGGTTCAATGAAAGTATTAGGGACAATGAATCAGAAACAGGATGGTCTAATTCGGAGAACGAGCTAACAGCACAATTAGAAATGACGATATTAAAAAATTTGATATCCATCCTGAGGAAATCATGAAGGAAATAAGAAAGCTGAAAAAAAAAATAAAGGGGCTGGTGAAGATAATATTACTACAGATATCTTAAAGATAGCCAGATATGAGATTGTACCTTATCTTGAAATATTATTTAAATTGAGTCTAGACACTTGCTGCTTACCACAGGACTGGAAAAGTGCAATAGTAGTACCGGTACATAAGGGAGGGGTGAGAAATAGAGTTGAGAATTACAGGTCCAATCAGTTTGACATCATGGTAGGTAAATTAATGGAAAGATTGATATGCAACCACATCAGAAATATATGTGAGGAACGTAAGTGGTTTTCAAGCAGGCAACATGGTTTCAGGCAAGGATATTCATGCAAATCTCAGTTGGTGGGATATATGCAAGATATTTCAGATGAAATGGACAAGGGAGGCCAAATTGATAGTGTAGCACTAGATCTGTATAAGGCGTTTGACAGAGTAAGCCATAAAATGGTAGTAAATAAGGTAAAAACCATTGGAGTGGATAAGAAAGTCATTTGCTGGGTAGAAGAATTTATAAAAGGTAGAAAACAGAAAGTTAGGGTAGGAAAGGTAGTATCAAAAGAAGTTGAAGTAAAAATGGGTGTGCCACAGAGTAGCGTATTGGGACCATTGCTATTCATTATTCTAATGAATAATTGTGTTGATTGTTTACTATCTGAAATTAGATTGTTTGCAGATGACATAATGCTGTATAAAAGAATCAAAACGATAGAGGATTGTAAACAGTTGCAGGGTGATCTGGACAGGATATCTAATTGGGTTTGGTAAACATGGAATGAAGATAAATGCAAAGAAGAGTCAGCTTATTAGATACACAAATAAAAAACAAAAGGTTAATTATGAATATAAGGTGGGGAAAGAATTGCTTGCTGAAGACTTGAAATGTAAATATCTTGGAATTACTTTTGATAACAAACTTAACTGGGCAGGACACATAGGACAGGTGGTAGGAAAAGGTTTCAAAGTTCTGCACTTGTTGGAGAGAGTGATGAGGGGATGTACGAGAGAAGTCAAGGAATTGGGTTACAAAACTTTGGTCAGACCATTGCTCGAATATGGGAGTGTAGTATGGGACCCTCATTTTACGTATCAAATACAGGAGTTGGAGAGGGTGCAAAAAAGGGCTGCTAGATTTGTTTCTGGAAATTATCGGAGAATGCAATCAGTGACGGATATGATAAAGGAGCTGGAATGGGATTCATTGCAAGACAGGAGGAGAATGAGGAGGGTCATGGGAGTGTACAGGGCATATACTGGTCGATGAGGCATGGAAAGATATTGCAATAGGTATGAAAAGTAGTGCATGGAAGGGAAAAGATGATCCATGACCACAAGCTGGCACTCGATTCATGCATCAAGGGTGTGGGAAGATTCTCTTTTTTAGGTAAGGGTGTCAGGGATTGGAATGAGTTACCAGAGAAATTATGAATAATTTACCGAAAACTTTGAAAGAATTTAAAGATAAAATTTGTAGAGGGTAAATGTAGGTAGGTGCAGGATAGGGGGGAAGATGGGTGTGTAAGGAAATTGCCACCAGAGCCTGTGCTCCATTGCAATTAAATTAAATTAAAAATTAATTAATTAAAAGATTCCTCTTCTTCAGTTCTGAATTGCTCATCTGACTTTTTTCAGTGTTTCAAAGTTTGTGAAAATCACATGATCCAGTATTTCTTAGCTTACTATAATAGCGAACAGGGAATATAACAAAAACATATACATTGAACAAATATAAATAAACAAAAATCAACTAATAACTAATATGCTGATTTAAATGACACGCCTACTTTTATTTTTGGCAATTATTTCTTTGCAGTCACTTAACTAAATAGAATAAATAGTAATAATAATAAAGTAATGCTCAATACCTCTTCTATGTATTAAAATCTCTGGTTATTGTTAATCCAGCAACAAATGCTGGGTGCTTGATGTCAGTGTTACGGACAAGGATACACAATATCCAAGTGTACCCTTTTATTTATGTTGATGGTTGTTATGGTTTCACTGTTCTTTTCCCATTTTGTTTATTATTCTTATTGAAACAGTTATTCCATTCCTTCTGCATCATTTGTGAAACAGACATTTTTATCTAATGAAGTAGCTATGATGCAGTAGGCCAATGACTTAATTATATGTCCATACCAGTATTTTTGCTCCCCCTTCCCCTTCAAAATAATAATCAAATAATTTGACAATGAAATAGATAGAGACTATGTATAAAGAAAGTATGGAGTAAACTAAATAAATGTTGGGAAAATGATCAATCTGTTCTGCAAGTGGGTGCTGGTGGGCAGTAAATCAAAAAATTCTGCTGCTCCTACATAGCGTACTGGTATGGACAACAATTATGGTTGCCTCTGCTAATCATCTGCAGCAGAAAACCTACTATCCCAATTGGAGAAGATTCAATGTGTTCTACCCCCACAAATGTGTGATAGAGGCTACAGAAATTTCTTATAAAGATGGTGCCATATAGCAAACACTCAAGATAGAGTAGGTTGATCTTCCAGGCAGAATGCCTCTTCATCTATGGGTTCGAAAAATAATACCATAGAAAATATAATACAGCCTATAAGGATCTACCCAAATATTAGTTGCTAAACTGTTCCTCATAAAAAATGCCATGCGTGAATGCCCATATAAACTAACTACAATTAAATAGAGATAACCTTGGGAATTCTATTCAAAGGAAGCATAGATTGGAAAAAATGCTCTTTAGCCAAACTTCTTATGCAATATGAAAACAGTATGTAGACCTAGACCACAGTACTGATGGCTTTAAAATCAGCAAAACAATAAGCTGCCCCCTTGTTGTGTGCATATGCGTGTAGGAACATATTAAACACTCCACAGCGAAGTCTCAGTTTTCACTCTGGAAATGGCTGCGATGCTAAAGGGTCTCCAATATGTGAGGAATATTAGCTCCAAAGCAGTGGTTGTACTGTCAGACTCTCGAAGTTCTTTAGTATCTCTTAGTCATCTAGGTAGTAAAACATGAAGGTGCCACTTGATATACAGGATCCTCAAGATTGTGACACAGTAGGAAGAAATGGGCAAACGAATTTTATTTTTATGGAAATGGGATGGGATGGCAGACGAATTGGCGATGTCAGAGGCATTCCTATTTATTAAGGTGACTAACTTCCTTCCCAACCTTCGAATTAAAGCAAAACAACTATGGGACACAGAGTGGAAAGATGTAGCTGATGGCTAGAGACAGCATTATGGTCTAATCCACCCACCAATTCTACAGGCACAGTGACATCAAATAAAATTTCCAACAAGAAATATGACTGACACCATCACTAGCCTAAAATTTAAACATGGCTGCTACCTAACACACTTGCAGAGTATAAATGTATTGAATTCACCATTCTGCAATGGTGATTGAATAAATGAATGTGAATTAAATCACACTTTTATTGCCTGCAAGAGATATAGTGAAAGTATTCAAAGTTCTTACAAGAATTAGTGGGGTCAGTACTGCAATTACTAATAAACTTTAATCATCTCTTAACTTTGTAAGATGTTAGATCTATAGAAAGCTAAAAAAAAGGTCTAAAGGGAACAGTGTCTACAATATTACTACAGTTGTCTTAAAGAAAGTATGATGTGAAAGTGTACCTTATCTTGAGACGTTATATAAATTGAGTTTGGATACTTGCTGCTTACCAAAGGACTGGAAAAGTACGGGTGGCAAATAAGTTCAAAAATTACAGGCACATCAGTTTGATATAAGTGCTAGGCAAATTAATAGAGAGATTGATAAGTAATCACATCAGAAAAGTCTTTGAGGAAGTTAAGTGGTATTCAAGTCATTAATATGGCTTTAGGTAAGGATATTCATGTGAATCTCAGGCTATATGTAAGATATTTCGGATGAAATGGACAAGTGAGGCGAAATTGATAGCGTAGCACTACATCTTCCAGAGGCTTTTGACAGTCGGCCATAAAATGATGGAAATTAAAGCCAAAGCTATTGGAGGGGATGAAAAATTGATATGCTGGTTATGAGAATCCTCAAAAGGTAGAAAACAAAAAATTTCTATCAAAAGAAGTGGAAGTGATATGGGAGTGCCACAGGGTAAAGTTTTGGGGCAATTGCTATTCATTATTATAATAAATGATTGTGTTGGTGGTTTGCTGTCAGGTTGTTAGGTTGTTTGCAGATGACATAATGCTATATAATAGGACCAAAACAGTAGAATACTGAAAACAGCTGCAGAGTTATCTGGATGGGATATCTAATTGATTAGGCTAATGTGGGATGAAGATAAATGCAAAGAACAGTCAGCATATTAGGTACGCAGATAAAAAAAAACTAAAGATTGATTATGAATATAAGGTGGGGAAAGAATTGATTGTTGAAGACTGGAAATGTAAATACCTTATCATAATATTTGATAATAAACTCAACTGGGCAAGACACATTGGACAGGTAGTAAGGAAATGTTACAAAATCCTTCCTATGGTGATAGAGTGATGAGAGGATGTAACACAGAAATGAGGGAATATGATGGTGTAGTATAGACCCACATTTTGGGTATCAGATAAAGGAGTTGGAGGGTATGCAAAGAAGGGCTGCTAGATTTGTCTTTGAAAATTACTGCAGAACACAATCAGTACCTGTAATGATAAAGGAGCTGAAATGGCATTAGGTGGAAGATAGGAGTGTGCAAGCTGTATATTGGTGATGAGGTGTAGAAAGATATTGGTGAAAGGATTAGGAGAGGCGCATGGAAGGGAAAAGATGACCATAACCATAAACTGGCACTAGATTTCTGGAATAAAGGTATGAGAAGTTTTTGTTTTGTAGGTAAGGGGGTCAGGGATTGTAATGAATTACAAAGAAAAATTATGAATATTTTAACAAAAATGCTAAAAGAATTTAAAGTTAAAATTAGTAGAGGGCAAAAGTAGATAGGAAAAGTAAAGGTGAAAAATGTATGTGCCAAGTACTCCATCGCAATTAAGTTAAATCAATAATGGAATTCATGGACGACCAGGATATAGATATCTGCTTTGCGATGATACAATGGTTACACAGTGAAGTGCCTAAAGTTTTGTAACACTTCCTAATATCCCCCTTTTGCTAGGCAAAGTGCAGTTATTTAATGTTGTATTGACTCATTGAGTCGGAAGAAATATTCAGCCACACTTCCTCTACAGCCGTTCATAATTATCCCCAGGGATTGTCTAGAATGATTCTAAAACCAGTCGTTAATAATTTTGGTCCTGTGGTATGGCGCATTGTTGTCTTGGAAAAGTTGACCGTTTTTAGGGATACATGAAGGCCATCAGTGACTGCATATGCCATGATGAAGTCACCATCAGGTTGCACGACAACCCGGGCCGATGGCCTCGCTAGATCTGCTGCACACTCTAACCCTTCTATTAGCTCTTACCAATTCGAATCGTGACGCAACCTTTCTCCGGTCACCCAGATCCAACGAGCCTAGGAGCAGCGCTGCCAGTACAGCCAACTGATATTATACTGCTGTCTCTTTGAAATTATACAGAATGAAACCCAATTATACAAAGGGGTCATCCATTGATTACACGAAAAGTAATCAATGTATACTGAATAACAAAAAGGAAGTAGATATGCAGGAAGGGTTGCCCACTCGATGAAACAAAGGGCAAACACTTTCAAAAAGGTGCTGGAATGTACTTTGCTTTTAAGTGCTCATTTTTGTATCCAATTATACAAGGCAATCTGTTATACAAACAGGATACAAGAGGTAACCAAATTATACAAGTTTTGTATCCAATTATACAATCTGGCAGCCCTGCCTAGGAGAGACACTGCAGCTGATGGCATTTTGTTAGCAGAAGCACTCACGTCGGTATTCTGCTACCAGTTCCCATCAACGTCAAATTTCGCTGTACTGTCCGTATGGACATTGAGTGTTGATGTTCTATGCAGGCCCGCCTTAAGCGGGCGTGCAACGCGTGCGCCGCCCGCGATAGTTGCCACTCCATTGTCGCCGCGACGAAATTTGCAGCGTATTATGTAAGGGGCGACCTTTTTTTTTTTTTTTTTTAGCTCAACAGCTGCTTCGGGCGGCCGGCGACACTCGGAATGGCAACAATGGGGGCGGCAAATAATGTTTGAAGGGGCGGCAATCTCACAGTTTTCTGACCCGGTTCGGAAATTTCCTAAATCCACCACTGGCTAGTTAGACAGGGGGCGGCATAATCGGTATTGCACGCGGGCGCTCAAACAGCTAGCGGCGGGCCTGGTTCTATGACGCCTGTTTGTTAAAACACACCCCGACGCAGACTTCACTGGTCTTGGCCATTAAGTAGATGATGTAGGTGGCGGGAGGTAATGCCGAAAATTACGTGCTTCTATAAAAGTTGAGATTGGTTTCTCAACTTTCTTTCGTATAAATATTTGACTCTAGAGCGAAATTTCTTTCTCTTTTTGCCGAAGTTCTTTTGAGTTTTTAGATTTATTAAATTTCTCATTTAAGCACAGTTAGCAGTCAGCCGGACTGCATTCACTAATGTCTGGTCTCTTTGCAACTTTTAATAACACGACGCACATAACTGCCCCTCCCGCTCCAGTACAGCTATTTTATAATCTCAAACTGAATAAAAATGAAGTTATGTAAAAAGTACTGGATCACTTGCAGAGACTTGTTAAATGCGTCCCATATCTCAATTACTGGTATAAAAAAAATGAGCGTGTCAGAAAATCATTTAAAATAAGGTAGTTTATTAACTCCGAGTACGATTATTGCTTATAGTAACACTCCGAAAGTTTATTAATATACTTCCGACATTCCTACTACCGCAATGTAAAAATACTGGTAATATTAAGTACTTTGGTTTGTGGTTCTTCATTTGTTTTTGTTTTTTTTACGTTGTAGATGGTGTTAGTATGTTCCTAAATTTAACGCCGTTTTTTTTTCCTGGACTCATTAAGTTAGCCTTTTTAAAACACAGTACTCGCAGTTTGGATGTATTTGACAGTTTGTGCATTATTATTATTTTTTGGGTGAGTTTATTGTCAGATTATCAGCTACTAATAAAGGCTAAATGTTAGAGCTCGCTGCTAACTTATATCAATTGTTTTATATTTCATAGATGTTACAGTTGTTTCGTAATTATTTTTATTTTATTGACACGTTGGTACTTTAAACTTAGTGTTGTTCCAGATATATATACCGTATTTAGGGGATTCTATCATTACCGTGGCGCCAAAATTTGATGACTGATTCTTATAGAACTCGACAAAACAAATCGAAAATAAAGAATAAATTTTTTTGATATCTCGCTTGGTTCTCAAAATTGACGTAGTTAAGATTTAAATACGGCCTGGACCAGAAGAAATATTTCGTTATAGTCAAATTTGATGATGAATTCGTATGTAACACTACGAGATAAATGGAAAATAAAGAATAAAGGTTTTTGATATCTCGCTTAGTTCTCAAGATATTGTATCTCAAAAATGAGGAGGTTAGGGTGAGATCCGGCCTGGACCAGAAATTTTTTTTCGCCAAAACCATCATATCCACACAGTGTAAATGTACTGTAGGTGTTTTATTTTCTTCCTAGTGATTGTTGCTAGGTTGAAATACGGCCTGGACCAGAAGAAAAGACACCAAAAGCAGAAGGAACTAAACCTATAACTGATTTTTACCATGCTATATCTCGAAAACCAAGCTAGATATCAAAAATTTTTATTCTTTATTTTCGATTTATTTCGTCGAGTTCTACAAGAATTCATCATCAGATTTTGGTGCCACGGTAATGATAGAACTGCCTATATTTATGCACGCATTCATATACGCATACAAACAAGTCACTGTTAATATTGCAAGTTCAAAAAATCGGCTTATATAAAGGAAATAGTAATTTACACAGTACCATATTAAGAACAGAAACATTATAAGAAAAAATTAAAATTGTGGCTGTCCAGCGATCTGTGTACGGTACTCTAAAAGTTAGCAATTCAAAAAGATTTACCAAAGTCTTACCGAGGTATAGCAGTATCGGTACAATTATTTTAATCCAGGAGATTGTATACTTGCACAAGTTATAAGTGTTATAGAACATTATTGAAACACGTTAATATGTCGTACATTTCGAGTGATTTAAATTCATTTCCACATATTCGAAACTTCTTTCTACACTTTCAGTCAAATATTACAGCCTAAGGAACGTGTGTACTAAATTTCAGATCTATAGGACAATTTTTGTAGGTTCCGATGTATTAACGTGGAGCCAACATTACAATTAAATTTTAACACAGGTGGGCACAGTTAATCCAAACGTTAACTTCGTTAATCATTATTCCGCTACTTAAAAAGTTAACATCGATAATCGTTAAAGCGTTAAATGTTTATAAATTTAACGCAAGTTAAAGTTATCCGTTAAAAGTTAACTAGTCAAAAGTTGTACTGATGTATTAGTATTATAGTACGGTAGGTATAACTGCTCTCTATCTCAAGGTGTTATGTACCATGATGCAAGTGTGGATTTATTTATAAAAATTAACAAATTGTGGTTACGCTATCGCCACAACAACGAAGTGGTATTCCTGTCTGTTTTTATCTTTGTTGAGACTGTGATCAACATAACACTTGCAAATTGTCTTACGAGAGACAATTAAGGTACTCGTGACTTTAGTAAAAAAACAAAAACAAAAAAAAAACAAAAACATGAATGCAGAATGAAAAGCAACAATATTATAGAAAACAAGTTGGACTGGGACACCTGAATATGTGAAAACTGCGACCAGTGAAATTTGCGGCCAACCTAAAATCTACGACCAATGCCTGTTACGGTTACCTTTGTGCCACGGCCTACCTGTGACCTAAACGCCCCTTTAGACGACCTGGCCTGGTTTCACTAAATCATAGCCTGCATGTTTTTACGTGAACAAATAGAACGGAAGTTAGTCAGCGACATCCTTTTACATTACACGGCCGAAACTGCCAAACTAGCTTCTACTTTTTTTTTTTTTAATGTTTCGAATTAAAATTGCACATCACCTTTTTCGTAACTTATGTATTATTTCTTTGAATTTTTTCGGACTGGTTACTGAAAGTTGAGTTTTTTGCTGATCTGCAACACTGTTTGCAGACTCCAGTGCGATACTAACTATCGATCAGGCGGCCGGTCATCCACTGGCACAGAATTTGGTCCGAGTAATGCCCGATTTGACTGCCGAACAGTTTGTCCGATTAACCTCTTCCGACACACACTGCCGATCCGTCACTGTTGCTTCAACACCAACTGAACGCGATGTTTTTACTAAACGTATAATAACGACATACATTTTGTAATAATAAATACACCTCATTACAGATAATAATGTTTATTTGTCAATAAGATAGGTTATGACGCTTTTTAGTTTATTTACGTTTGCAGAATTCACAATATAAATAGTCACGCCGCCGCCAAGATTTTAGCAGGCGACGCCCACTACTACACCGAACATACGAGCAGCGCTGCCAGTACAGCCAACTTATATTATACCACTGTCTCTTTGAAATTATACAGAATGAAAACCAATTATACAAAGGGGTCATCCATTGATTACATACGTGAGAGAAAGTGCTGGGAGCAAAAAAAGTCCACGAAAAGTAAACAATGTATACATTGATAAATTTTGAATAACAAAAAGGAAATAGATATGCAGGAAGGGTTGCCATCTCAATTAAACAAAGGGCAAACACTTTCAGAAAGGTGCTGGAATGTACTTTACTTTTAAGTGCTCATTTTTGTATCCAATTTTACAAGGCAATCTGTTATACAAACATGATACAATAGGTAACCAAATTATACAAGTTTTTTATCCAATTATACAATCTGGCAGCCCTGCATACGAGTGGTGGCGTGGCGCACAGTTCAAACAAACGAAAAGACGTCAACAACCTATGTAACAGACTACAGTTAACGGAAGTCCAATTTAACGGAAGTTAAGAAGACCGTTAATGATTTTTTAGGTTAACTTAAAAGTTAAATTTTCGCAATTTTTTTAACTTCGTTAATTAACGATTAACGGATTAACTGTTTTGTGCCCAGCTGTGAATTTTAACAATAAAATAATAACTGTCTAGTGTTCTGTAAACGATAAATTTTTACAATGTTGAGAAGCTTTTTATGTCAGAATAAGAACTAAAATGTTTTCCACCCAGTTTCTCTGTTGTTATTGACACGAAGTGCATCATTCTCTGGTGTACTGAGGCGTTTCCTAGGGAAAATAGATGACCTACATTAACTGGGTAGCTTGTATCCCATTGTTTCAAGACTTTACAGAGAGTGTCAGATTCATCTTTTTATATCTTACATCGGAAAAAGAGGCGATTCGTATCAACCCCTGACTCTCCATTGTACTGACATAATAGGGCGTTTGTGGGAGTGGCTTTTAAATCTACCGTGATTGAATTTCAACCTTGGTATTATGGACACAACCTTTTTTGTTACATATTTTTTTAAGATAACACTATTGTTGCTATTTTTTGATATATCAACCTATAGTGTCTTCCGTTGTGTTGGTCAGTGTATTACCACATATTGTTCCCATCCACAGTTGTTTTGTGGCGGATTAGTGGAATTATGTTACTTCCTACAAAAAGTTCCTCTGGGTTACCTGTTCGAGCAGCTAATTTCGTTAGAAAATCCCCTTTTCGTTTACAGAAAGCACATGTACCTTAATGCAGTGGCGGCCGAAGTGATTTCCTTAGGTAGTGACAACAACAAAATGTTTCTAGTGATGGATCCAGGATTTTGGTTTGATTGGGGGGGGGGGAGGGGAGCTAGGATTTGGTTTGGGGGCCTCATTACTCCAAAATGCCGCCCTTATAAGAACAGCATAAAAAAGGTTCCCAAATTCCATGTCGTCGGGGGTGACCTTAGTGCTTTTGGGGGGCGGCTAAGCCCCCTAGTCCTCTCCTTCCCTGGATCCGCCACTGAATGTTTCCGCGGCTTACTGATAATCATTGAAGTGAAAGGTGAAAAACAGCTCAGAGTGAGAATCTCGCTATATAAAGATTTGTAACGTGTGAAAGTCTCATTACCTGCAATTACTGCCTGATTAATTAAATGATTTTGAAATTAATCAATGATAAATGTTTTAAAATTGACCAAACGGTAAACATTTAGTGATTAACCAAAAACCGACAAATTGATCTACAAGCATTGTTGGATTACCGAAACGGTAGGACTAGGCACGACTAGGCAGTAGCCTGGAGCCCCTGATTTTTGAAGGCTCCCTGAAAGTTCACTTTTTTCACTAAATAAAAATAATAAAAAATAAAATCATCCAGAATAAAACAATCAAAATTATATGAAAAGCATGGAAATTAATTTTTTTGTTTCATAGTAGTGTACGATAAATAAAAGTAATTTTCAAAATATGATAAATTGTAAAATTTGTTTGTTAATTGAATAAAAATATGATAAATTCTATTAGTCATCTACAAAACCTTTTCTTTGAACTTATAAAATACATATAATTAATTTAAAAAACAGAGGGAATCAAAATTTTTGATAGTGCCTAGGGCCCCATACTTTTTTATCCGGCACTGTCTTCGATGACCACGACGGCAGTGGAACACACTTCTATTGAGAATCGTTTCCTGTTACGTGCATTTATAAACTTATGTAATTATCCTTCAGAAAAAAAAAAAAAAAAAAAAAAAAAAACAATATTGCCTGCTCGCATTGACAAAGCTTCTAGGGCAGCGTATCCAAATCTTTTTCAACCCGAGGACCAGTAAATTTTCAAACATAATGCTTTAGGCCACTAACTCACACAGGTCTATTTCTTTTTTTTTTTTCGTATCAGCCGACTATGGACGACGATTGCGCAACTTCATTTTCCTCTTCTGAGTTTCCTTCCTCCGTCGCCAGTCACCTCCGCAATTTTTCCTCTGTCTTTTTTAATGTCTTCCACCCTGGACCTAATTTTATTTTGTTGTTATTAAAATGTACCATTATAACATAATAAATCTAAAACCACGTTTTGAATCCTATGAAAACGCAGATATAAAACTGGATGTGAACTATTAAAAGTTAATTACATGTTAATCAGACCAAACCAGATAAATAATAATGTTACTACAGGATGGGCGCAACACTATACCACCGGCCTACATACAGAAACCAAAATAAAAGACGCTAGACCATATGCCTTATAATTTTATTTACTTCACCACTCGCGTTACCAATCTTATCAACTAGCGCGGTTCCTCATACCCACTTAAAACCCTTAGTAAACCGTCATTTACTTAATCTCTAGACACCACATGGAAGTGAATAGACTGTTGTAGAAACAATACTGTTCTATCTCATCCTGGAAATGCCACATTTTTGCCGGGTCATTGAAACATTCAAGGCTTTTAAAAGTTGGGCATCCCCGAGATTATTCTCACATGGGATCAAAGTGAACATATCTATCTACAGCCTTATACAGTACAAATATGGTACCAGAATTTATGATATTATGCCTGTGGAACTCCTGAACTATGTTCGCGGACCACCAGTAATCAACGAACAGGCTGAAGCACTGTTCCAGTGGATACTTAGATGAATGTACAAAAATGGCAGCTGCTGCACTCTGCCGGCAGTATTACTAACTTTATCGAGCTGCAGCGTGTGACAGAACGAAGTTGTCTCCATTCCCCATTAACAAAGCGAACCCCCGACCTTGAATATATCCACGAAAACGCTAGAGCGCATGCGCGATCTGTGCCAACCAAGATTTGTCTCCGCGACAGCGAAACAGTTCACTGATGTGGCCAACAGATGGAGTTCATTACTCTCCCTAGCTGTGGAGTAGAGAATGCCGCATTTATAAATATTTATTTTTCTTTCACTGCATTTATTTTTTAATTTATTTATGATTAGAGGTAGTGACATGTCACAGTGGCACTACGTCTAGAGCCGCTACTGCCTTAATGCGTCAACAATACTATAGTAATTTCAAATTTTTGTAGCACTACCTCTTAAAAATGCCTGTTTTTGTGAGTGCCTACTTTAATCAACACTTTGGAATGTGAAATCGACGTTGTTGGGAAATTGCTAAATTATTTCAGACAGCGATTTCCCGGTTGTTTTAACCACTTTTCCATGTATGGTCTACCTGCCAATTTTTTGATGGGAGACTAATTTTCCAATAATGAGGACATTTTGCAATTAAAATTTATTCTATTCAGCTATAAAAACTTTTTTAGCGTTCATCGCACATCTTTTCTTTTCCATTGGAATTTCAGATATCAATATTTAATAGCTAGTAAGTAGAATAGCGCACAAATTGTTTACCATAAAATGCGTGCAGCATACTGAAAGATATCGTTTGCACCATATCAGAGATAGAGGAAGTGCATTGTTTCTCAGTTAAAATATCATATACGAGAGTTGGAACTTAAATAGTGGCAACACTGCTGTGGAGACACTATGCAATGGAATATACTATTGTTGCTGATAGCACACGTTGTTGACATACCTACCTTACCTCCGAGCAAATGGACTCGCCCGTCCCACGTCCCCATCGTGCGCACAGTCGAGAAAAACGCAGTCACTTGTGAGCGAGTGGTCTAACGTAACGGTGTTACTCGTACTATGTTTTCGAAACAGAAACAACGGAGTTGGATCAAGATTGAATGTGCCAGAGGTCGTACAGCACGACAGTGTCATCAAGGTCTTCAAGAGGCGTGCGGGGAATCGGCATTGCCGTACAGAACAGTGGCACGTTGGGTAAAAGCCTTCAACGAAGGTCGGCAAACTGTGGCAGACATGCATCGGGCAGGTCGTCCTAGCGTGTCTGTAGAAGAAGTGCATACTGTTGCCGCGTTAGTGGACAGTGATCGACGCCAGACGATTCATGAGCTAGCCTACGAAACCGGATTAGCGCATACGACTGTGCTTCGCATCCTGAAGTAACGCCTGGGCATGCGAAAAATTGCATCACGATGGGTTCCGCATGAATTGACGGAAATGGATGCGCTACGACGCTGCTCAGACGCACTGGGACCGCTATGAGCGCGAAGGAGAGGCTTTTTTACGCCGTATCGTAACACTGGATGAGACATGGGCCACATCGTGCGACCCAAAACTGAAACGCCAATCCAACGAATGGCGTGATTATGGGTCGCCACGAAAGTCGAAAGTGCGTCAGAGCCCCAGTATGGTGAAAGTTAGGGTGATTCTCGTGTACAACTGTCATGGTGTTATCCTAACGCATTACGTTCCTTCACGGCAGACCGTCAATGCACAGTATTACTGTTCGTTTTTGGAGCATCACCTGCGACTAAGGATGGCAATCCCGCAGTGTTTTCAATCCCGCGGGATCCGCGCGGGATTGGCGCAAACAGTTTTTAACGCTTATATTTAAAACATAGTTACTTAAAACGTTAGTAAATTAAATAATAATTAAATTAATAAATCAATTTTAATGTTAAATGATTAAAATTAATAGTTATCAATATTTTAATTGGCAAAATGATATTAAAACTTTTTAGCATGTCTTAAGTACATTTCGAGGTTTTACATTTTTGTTTTTTAATCTAAACCCAATTTTTAAATAAATAATAAAAAATGGAAAATATTCAGTGTTAGGTCATATTATGTGCCTTACAATACATCAAATGAATTTAAAAACGTGGTTTTCTTAGTGACCAAGATACCAGAGGTTTTTTTTAAATTATAAATAAACGTTCCATAACACCGAGAGAAAGCATTCCATACTATGTAAAGTGTAGACTTGGCTCAGAACAAGACCTCATAACTTTTTGTCACTGCAAAAGCACGAGACATGGCTTTTTTTTTTTTCCTTTTTTTACAAAAATTATTTTTGTGTGATTGGAAACTACTCACTTAAACTGTCAAGTATTTCAATTTTACATATGTGGCGTAGCGACGTTTTAAGAGTGGAAATTATTACTTTTTATTAAGAAAGGAGACTTTCTCGGAGAATGATTGCAGGGAAGTTTTCATAGATTTCATTGTAAAAACACGAGATTTCACACGTGAGGGAGACGGCGGAGGCAGCTGTCGAAGTATGGTGTTCATACAACACAATTCATCGATACACCCGTGACAACTTCATTATAACTTTTTTTGCCTTTAGTCGAAATAATAACAATGAGAAGAGGTGTTAATCTATAGCCTGAGCGGTACATGAACACAGGCGGCTTTCGTCAAAGAAACGCATTCAGGCAGCGGCCAAAACAGTAATAAGTCAAAGGATATACAATTGCCTTTTGATAGCTGCTAAATAAATAGGTATGCGATTAAAATTACGATAAAATTAGTTTCCTATCAACGAATAATCAAATTTTCAGCCGCAAAAAATGAAATTGTCACTATAACTTTATCTGCAAATACAGAAAATGGGAATAATGAAACCGTGAATAAAAAGCTGTAACTTTGTAGTTCAGATAAAGTTTGCAACACATAAAAAATAATTATATAGTTACAAAATCGTACTAGATACGCAACATAACTCAAATTACAGAAATGTGTACTCGAAAATGAATACGTAAAAGTGTATCTATTTACTTACGAATGACGAAGGCTGACAAAAACAAACGTTTGTTCACACGCGCCAAATGCAAACTGGAAGGGTATAGGCAAACAGTGCAACACATCCGATAGAGTCCGAGTGGGGCAGTGAGTCACGCACTGACACGCGTTTTATCTGCATTTTTCGGATTGCGGATCCGCTTAATTTTGTGCGGGATCCGCCAGACTGTCTAATGATGCGGGATTGCAATCCCTACCTGCGACCAGTTTTACGAAAGAAGCGGAAACACTTTCTATGCAACCCACCCATCATTTTGCACGACATGCGCGGGCGCATACAGCGCAAGCTGTGGCTGCTCTGTTCGGTCGATGGGACTGGGAAGTACTGTACGGACCATCCACCATACTCCCCGGACTTAAGTCCTTGTGACTTTGATTTGATTCCGAAGATGAAGGAACCACTTCGTGGCATTCGCTTCAGAACTGTTAGAGAGATTCGACAGGCAATAGACCGCTCCATTCGCACCATCAACAGAACATAACGGTATACTACATCTTCCACATCCCTGGCAACGTGTTCTACACAACGCTGCTGACTACTTTGAAGGACAGTAACTGTTGCAAACATGTAACGCTTTTGTATGGGTTGTGAATAAATAGTTGCCACTATTTAAGTTCCAGCCTTCGTATATATCTTGTTTTTATAAATTCAACAGTTCTGGATTCCAGATTGAGACAGGTTGTTAATTAGGCCTCATAAAGACTTTTGTACATCTCGTTACTTTATTTTGCTTGTATCTGCGTGTGCCATAGTGAGGTGACAGCTTCTCAGAATGGTGTCCGAGCTGTCTCGAGAGTCGGTGCTGCTGAAGGCGGTTGTCCTGCTGGCCACCGCGTGGCTCACGGTGTCGGTTGTACTGCACAGCAGGCTGCTGTTTGAGACCACGCCGCGACAGCCACCACACCACGCGCGCAGGTCAGTATCGACGCCATAATGCTCAAACCTGTGTTCACTTTCAAATCCCATTTATATAAGTGTTTCAGAACCGTAAAGTTATGTAATAATAAATACAGGTAGTCTACGTAAAAACAAATGCCTAAAACCAGGCTATATTTTATAAAACATGATAGTTGTGATACGTTTTGTCATGAAAATACCAATCATCATCCCTGAAAGCTTTGAACTATATCGCTGCAGGTGAAGATTTATAGGCGATGACATGTCTGTGTTAAATAAGATACTGATAATAGTTTATGAACCATTGTTTTCAGTGCAAATTGTGTGGCAGGATTTCTTCAAAATCCTGCCGCTGGCTCGATATTTTATTTCTATGGGATACCAGATCACAAAACTTCTTTATTCGAATCTGCACCACTGTTTTGCTAGTTAGAATTTTATCCGAAAAATATCTCAGGCATTAATGCTAGGGAAAATAAGAGAAAAAAGTGTTGTATATCAGTCCATGTGTGAAGTTCACCACGGAACAAATTCAATGCTGGGATGATTCCTTTAAAAGAATGTACTGACCCACAGTCGGGTAAGGCAGATTGTACTGATCAATTTTGCTGGACATTAAATGTGCTTCTTAGTTGGGCAGTATATTGTAAAGCAATTTATGTTCGATCTTGTACACCTTCAGGTTGCATGTCCTCTGGCAAGGTGTTCAGCCAGCGCGTCCTAGGTCATCATCGTGGCTTCCAGAACTTATATCAAGTGCAATTCTCGCTACTGAAGAGTTGTTGCACAGGGCCGTGTCATGGCAGACGACCCTCTCGAGAGAAAAAAACCAATGCCCGATACTAATACTTATCGTGGAATATTGGAATATCTATGGTAGTTATGAAAAATTATTAAAATGGTTTAAATTATATCCTAAAAAAGCATTATTGACATGTTACACGGTTATTAAATTTATTAAATCCACAAACATGGAAATTATTAAGTGAGTTTTACCTTACATGAATTTGGCTAGCTTTCGATTGTTGTCGGTTTGGATTGGAGCATGATATTCTCAGAGCACTAAGTACTTGATGGATTGTTGCAAACATGTCGTGGATATGATGTCACCTTACAATATTCGCGTACTGGACTACCAGAACCACTACTGCGGCTTGCAACAGTGAATGGCATTGTGCGCGGTCCTGGTCAATGGATTTCTAGCTGCTACGTTTGCCGCCCAACCACCAGCTCCCACAAGTGCGGCATACTATATTCAACATCAGTATTCAGTGCTGTTCTTGAAGCATGTTGCAGGAAACATGTGCCAAATATCAACTCAGATCAAATTTATGGACATTATCTGATTTCTTGGTGTATGGAAATAATACTGACATTATCTGATTTATTCATGTATAGGAATTGTATTGGCATCAAATAAAAATTATTTAGTGAAGTATAGTTATTCCCTTCTAATCTAAAAGATTAATTATGAATATAAGGTGGGGAGAGAATTGCTTGCTGAAGACTTGAAATGTAAATATCTTGGCATTGCATTTGATAACAAGCTTAACTGGGCAGGACACATTGGACAGGTGGTACGAAAAGGTTTCAAAATTTTTTACTTGTTGGAGACAGTGACGAGAGAAGTTAAGGAATTGGGTTACAAATCTTTGGTCAGACCATTGCTCGAATATGTTAGGGTAGTATGGGACCCACATTTTGCATATCAAATACAGGGATTGGAGAGGATGCAAAAAAGGGCTGCTAGATTTGTTTCTGGAAATTATCGCAGAATGCAATCAGTAACAGATATGATAAAGGAGCTGGAATGGGATTCATTTCAAGACAGGAGTAGGATGAAGGGGGTCATGGGAGTGTACAAGGAGTATACTGGTGATGAGGCATGGAAAGATATTGGTGTAGGTATGAAAAGTAGTGCATGGAAAGGAAAAGATGACTGTGACCACAAGCTGGCACTCGATTTCAGGCACAAGGGTGTGGGAAGATTCTCTTTTTTAGGTAAGGGTATCAGGGATTGGAATAAGTTACCGAGGAAAATGATGAATAATTTAGTGAAAACGTTGAAAGAATTTAAAGTTAAAATTAGTAGAGGGCAAATGTTGGTGGGTGCAGGAAAGGAGGAAGATATGTGTGTAGGGAAATTGCCACCGGAACGTGTGCTCCATTGCAATTAAATTAAATTAAAGTTGTGGATCAATTTTATAAATGTTTAGGGTCTCGTTTAATAAACTAACATTTCAATAGCACGTTAATACGTACTCACGTCATTAGGAATCCGTACTTTCGTAATGAAGTTAACAGCCTGCACACCTTTCCTAATTTTACTCCTGCGTTACTACTTGCAGAAATGTAGTTCAAAACTTTCAAGAAAGCAAGTTAATTTGTTCGCTAAGATAATGGAGACCAAACAATTACGCCATGTTCTAGCTCACTAACCTGCTGATATTGCGCCCTTTGACATCGATGAGGCATACCGGCACTCACTCATACAAGTGGCTCCCAATTAGTGGTACGCGTACCCCAATAGGTACGTAAGGTTGCTTCAAGGGATACGCGAGGTAACCTCTTGGCTAAGGTAATCACTAAGATAATTAAAAAAAAAAAAAACAATTGCGCAAACATTAACATCGCCAAATATATTTTCTGAACATTTTTTAATTTTTGTGACGTTTATTATTGTATTAAAATTTAATACATTGCGGGAAAGATGTTTTATTTTTTAGTTATCATTTGAGCTATAAGTAGCACATGAGGTTGAGCTCTTTCTTGAAGTGGTAGGTACTACGGAAAAACTAATTGGGAGCCTCAGATTTACGCGTTGCAATTTCGTCTGACGGATCTGCGCCGTCTGAGTGTGGCTTAAAACTGATCTGTCCGGTCGCTCGAAAGAGGACGTTTCTGGGGTGACGTGGCAATATTAATCACTTATTATGGTTCCATTGCTCTACATATCCACAGATTTGAGTCAGATCATTCATTCTGGATGTTACAATTTTCACAAACAGTGGTGTATATTGACGTGTTCTTGGATGGTTTATGTTTATTGATCAAGGAATCTGAGCAAAAAAGAATTTAATGAGTAAAGTCAGAAATAGTTGGTAGTTTGCTACCCACATCGTTAGAAACATAACAGTACAATATGCCTAAGAAATGTAGAGCACAAGTTCTACGAAAAATTCTGTGATGTCTGTTGCAGATAATCTTATCTTTATATATAAAGATGAATGTATGTTTTTTGGTTTGTTTGTTCTTCATACAAATCCACAGTTTTCATCTGATCTCGATGAAACTTTGCACACTTATCCTTTGAAACAAGGTGAAAAATACTGTCTACATTTGGTTGAAAAATTATCTGTATAAATAACACATGTTGTGTCATAACTTCGAAATACGGCGATAGACAGACACGTTGGATATGGACGTCTCCAGACCGTGTTTCCGTGTAGTGAACTGGCAGCTCAGTGGCTAAAGAGCTTGCTTACGAACGTCGTGGTCTCCGGTTCAAATCTCTGTAAAGGCTAAGATTTTTAAAAATTGTTTTTGATCGTAAGAGTCACGATTGGGCCGTCGGTTATTCGGATTGAATTTTAAACTGTAGATTTCACAAAGGTAGGGGTGCAACCTCAGGCAATTCGTAGGGTCTTGCAATACAGTAGATGTACACTTTTTTACGTTATATTGATCCATCAGGGGTGATTCGTAGTCAGTGTGTGTGTAATCTGCAGTAGGAATACTATAAATGCGGAAGTAAGTCTCTGTCTTTTTGTTACGTTTTGACGACTAAATGGCTATATCTTTGTGATGGAATTTTATAAGGAAAGCTGTATGAAGGGCACAGGATATTTTTTCCAGTATGATTAACAGTTTTAGTCACGAAATTTTGAGATCATATCGAATAGTGACAGAAATATGTTGGAAATTGATTCTCTTCAAGAGGCAGGTTAGACGGTAGAATGATATAGTGATAGCTTTCCTGTCATATTATGCCGACTCGATATTGTTTGGGACCAATCCTTCGTTACCAACAACTTTTTATATTTAATTCCGGCAAAAAAATTCTTAATCCACGCGTACGAAGTAGCGGGTACGAGGCTAGTATCTATATAAAAATAGACGTATTTTTTCGCATATTTCACTTTTCAGCCACCAATACATAGCACAGATCACTGGTGTTTGTGTGAGGAAGTAGCATGGAGTTTCCTATCGTGCAAAACGTTGGCCGAATGCCGATAGCTGTGGGGATTTGGGAGATATGATGATCAAAGTTGGTCAATGCAGGGAGTTTTCATATTTCGTCCAAAAATTTGTGTCTCCATATACTTCTCTTTCCTGCAACAAATACATACGATAGACCATTGATGTTTGTGTGTGGTAGTAGTAGTGAATCTCCCATCGTGCACTCTGGTGGTTAGATGTCGGTAGCTGTGGGGGTGTGGGAGATATGGTGGTTGAAAGTGTTCAACCTGCGCCACTTTCATATTTCTGCCAAAGACGCATGTGTCTTGGTGTATCACTTTTCAGCGAAAACTGTCTATCGCAGGTCACTGGCGTTTGTGTGTGGTAGTAACACAGTGTCACCTTTCGATCTCAACGTTGGCCGAATTTCAGTAACTGTGGGAGTGTGGGAGATATGGTGCTTGAAAGTGGCCGATCAAGGAAATTTTCGTATTTCGACCAAAGACATGTGTTTCCACATATATCACTCTGCTGCCACGACTACATAGCATAGACCATTGGTGTTTGCGTGTGGTAATAGCATCGAGTCTCCCATCGTACACTATGGTGGTTAGATGTCGGTAGCTGTCAATAAAAATTCTTTACAAACACAAACGAAGTCGTGGGTACCAGCTAGTTTGAATTAAGCATTTTGGGATTTAAATTATGCTCATGCGGGTTTACAGAGACGCGCATGAAGATTATATACGGCACCAAACCTTCACCCAAAGAGACCAAATCTGTTAAAGTTATTATACAGTCGGACATTCATTCATAAAGACACACTGTTAGTGTTGTTAGCAGCATGTACAATGAAAAAGAATTATTGGTGAATTTTAGAATATTTGAAGCACAAAGCATAGATTGTAACAGGTGGTTCTTTTTTGCTGCAGGCTAGTCAAAGATGATACGAACGAGTTAAAGCCTCCAACCCTCGGACTAGCACGCCACAAGCGCCACGCGGCCCCCCGTGCAGCGCCGCCGCCACCTCTGCAGCCCTCGGACCAGGGCGCGTTGCAGTCGCCTCCTGCCTCCGATCCTGGAAGCCACTCTACGTCTGTGGAGCCGCCGGGGCACCTGGGCAAGCCCGTCGTGCTGCCCTCCAACCTCACCGAAGACGTACAGAGACAGGTTGATGACGGTTGGCAGAAAAACGCCTTCAATCAGTACGTGTCCGATATGATATCGGTGCATCGCAAACTGCTAGACGCCCGGGATCCGTGGTAAGTAATCAAGCTGATCCCATAACATTGCCTAAAATGCAGCTATCAGAAACCTTGGTGCTAAATTACTGTATTTTTTTATTTGAATGGATAATAATCGACATAGAGGTCACACTGGGAGAGAACTGGAAACAATGAACGGGAAGGAATTTGCCAATAGTATTTTGAAGGAACGATCCCAGTTTTCACCTGAAATAATTTCAGGAAACCCTAGAAGATACTGTTGATTTTGTCGTCGCTGTTTCCCTAAGAAAGAGTTTTACTCAAACTGAGTAAAGTAAGGGAAATAATAGCGAATATTGAAAAATGTTTATTTTGAACTATAAGGATGATGCTCGTACACTCAGCCGTCGGCATCGCCATGGAAGCAGTTCTCCTCCAAGGCAGTGTCTTGGGAAAGTTAACTGGGCTTCATTCCCCTTGGCTTGGTCAGTGATGGAAGCGTATGTAAGGGTAACTCTTTGTGTGGAAGACTGTGATTTGTTTTTGTTAAGTGAATGAAATATGTAGGAAGGAAGATAGTGAAACAAGGTGTCGTCCATTCAGGCTTATTGTTTCGAAAGACATCAAAATGCCACAAAGCATGCGAGGGACCAATCAACATAAAAAGTATCGTTTACTCTGACCACATGTGCACTACGAAGAAGTTTGAGATTTAACCCAGGAATTTGGTGCACAATCTGATGATTAGCCACCAGCTTTGTCCGTGTCTGGCGCCAGACACCATCGCGGTGCCGCAACCACTTGAGCCAAAAGGGCGGGCAATATGCTATTGTATGCAAAGAAATATGATTTTATGTGGAATGCGAGAAGTGTAGAAAATGTTTCTACTTGTTTCTACTTGAATCAGTTTGAGATAGACACAAAATTTTGGTTCGTTATAGTCGCAACCCGCTTTTGATAGTTGGTTAATATTAGAGTGAAATTCTTTGTTCTGTAACAATGACCTAAATCACAAATTTCCATATGAAAATCTCTGTCCTCATGAATTTCTCCTTGCACAGTAACGAAAGCGCACAACCCAACAACGCAGTTTTGATAATAGTTTATACCCATTTCTACCACATATGCAAAATCACGAAACGTACACACTGAGTTACTGTAATCTCTTGGCAAAGGTTATCACTGGGTTACGCATCATGATTTTGGTCCTGGGGTTCCAGCCTGTTATGACATCTGTACATCATTAATGCAATTTGAAGCCACATTTTTTAAAAAATAATTACCATGACAGATACAACTTTTATGATATAGAATAGATTTAATACACTGATAAGCATTATATACATAAGGAGTCAATAATTGAACTGTGCAAAAAAGAAAAAAAAAAAAAAGATAGAATTTAACAGACATTCCAAAGTTAATTTCCAACTACAATACAAAGTAGCATAGTACAATCAGCAAGAAACTACGTAACGTTAAAAGCAACTCGTTACCTTTCACTGTATACAATCGAATTAATGAAAAGGTTGTGAGTTGACAAAATCTTTAATCAACAATTTCATTTCATAGTTTGAGTTACAACTTTACAATCACCTATGGTCTGACCAATAACGTAAAAACTTTTCAGTATTTACAAACCTACATGTTGCCATTAATATAAAGAAAACAAATCTTACAAAAAAACCAACAATGCATTATATTATTTACACTAACAAGCAACTTACTTCATCTTAAACAACACATTTATATACATTTATTCACAGTTACACTCATCCAAGATACAAGTACAGGTAGGATCCCTACGCAATCGGGAAAAATATATAGCTTATCGTCCAATCTAGACAGATCCAGTCTGGATACTTCAACCGTTATTAAGTGATGGAGATGTGACTGTATGTGGTGATGCATATAGTATTTACAAGTATCGCCTTTAAGGAAGTTCAGATAATCCCCCGTCTGAAGTTTTCTAGTCACAGAGGCAGCCAAAACTTTAGTCAGCCTAGAGATTTTCCAAGACTCTAATCGGAATTCGTTCTTAGTACATCGAAGACCAGTAAACACTACACTCAATTAGTCTTTCACCTCGTCCTGTGTAACAAAGACAGCTTTTTCGTAGAAGGAATCTATCCTGATTCCTACTTGTTGTGACTGATTTATAATATGTATCATAGGAATCCATCAAACAGAGGAAACTTTCTGTGTCCATATGAAGCAATTTGTGGGTTCTAAATTGAGGAATAGAAAATTCTTAGTGTAAACGACACAGCCTTAGTCTAGATAGGTCTAGAATACTGCTTCTAACATATGTATGTTGTTGTGCGGATGGAACTGCGTCAGTTTTGTTGAAACCTTTTGTTTCAGCCATCATTCTACGGGTTTCTTCAGTCTCTGGAAAATAGAAGTCACTGAACGGTGTAAAAGTGTGAAGAGAGTTGTATACTGTGTGTATTTTTGTAATCCTTACACCTACAACAAAACAACTGGTGCCAACACCAAAATCAACGTAACTCTAACAGAGAACGCTGCATGAATGGAGAGCGATGGACAACTTGACAACCAGCGATCACAATGTTATACAGATTGATATTGGCAGAGAAAGAAGAATAGCTGACTTGGGAAAAAATCTTCTTCAGAAGGCAATACAACTTAAGACAGGCATCGTGGCAGAGGATGAGAGAAGCTTTTTTAGCTCTGGTACTATCAGAAAAAGTCTTCGATGTGGACAACATGGTGAGGGAATTAACGTGGGTGATTCAGGACGCAATGAGAACTACTGCTCCTCTGAAGAAGGTTGGTGATACAACAAATAGATCCTGGACGGCGGAATTGCAAGCACTGAGAGCCAGAAAAGCCAACCAAAGGAGCCGAGTAGCTGCAGAAAGAGATTTTCTTCTTGTTAGCTATAGGCAATTGAGAGTAGAATACAAGCAAAAAATTCTAACAGCCAAGCAAAGTAGATGGGAGTCGTTTGTAAAAGAAAATCTGAAGATTAATCTAAGGGGAACTCCATATGAATTAGCCACTGGTAAAATGCGACCACACGCCAAGTTGTCCTCAATCAGAAGAGAAGATGGATCAATTACAAGTAACTGGAAGGAATCAGTGAATGAATTTATGAACAGCTTACTGCCGCACGATATACCAGAGGAAAATACCGCACAATAAGATGACATCTACCGTGGAATATGGAAATCCTAAGTCAGCGACATCTCTCTGGACGAGGTGATAACAGCAATCAATTCTCTGAGCTTCGGAAAGGTTCCTAACCAGATAGAAACCCGGCTGAGGTGCTGCAGAAGTTGATATTGGATGAAGCTCCAATTCTGTGCAGATTATTTAACAAATGTCTCAAGCAGGGAAGAACACCAAGCATCTGGAAGCGTGGGGAAGTGGCAATATTCAAGAAATGAGATGACAAAGATCCTCTCATTACTGAAATCATACCGCCCGATCTGCCTTTTAAATGTGATGGGGAATGTGCAGGAAAAAGTCTTGTGTAAAAAGCTTCAAGACTATAGAACAGCCAGAGGAATGAATCCTGATCAGTATGGTTTCAACGCAAAAAAGTCAGCTGAGAATGCAATAAGCCGAGCCATCGTAGTAATCAAGGGTCAGAAAAGAAATATGTTGTGGGAATCCTGGTTGACATCTTGGGGGCCTAAGACAGCTTGTGGTGGCCTGCATTGTTTGCAAGCCTCTGCCAAATACACTGTCCAAAGCAGTTGTACTACAGTCTGATAGACTACTGCAAGCATAGGACTGTCACTATGAGATGCCCTAATAACATAATCACAAGAGTAATAAACAAAGGCTGTCCTCAGTGATCTGTCTGTGGCCCTATTTTCTGGGATTTAGCATTAGAACCATGACTGGAAATTCTTCAACAAACACCAGAATTGCTAGGATTGATTGCCTTCGCAGACGATCTTCTTTTAATAGTTGAAGGGATGTCAAGAGCTGAGATGAAGAGTGATAAAGTATTAAAAGTTCTTGTGAGGAATTTAAACTTAAACTTGCACCCAATAAAACAAATTACATGGTGTTCGCGATGAAGAAGCAACTGAAGCGAAACCCTATTATTAAGATAGATAAGACGAAAATACGCTGAAGTCAAGTAAGTAAATACTTGGTCTGTGTTTGGATGAAGGCCTTAACTTTCGAGCCCACCAGGAGGAGGTCTGCGGAAGAGCTCTGGGGGCAATGAATGGAATCATAAGGATAGGATCCCTGCTCTGGCAATGAAGGCGTACCACAACGGTTTATTTGCATCAATCGACGGTTACGCAGCTGGAGTCTGGGCCAAACATCTCAGAAAGCTTAAGCTGAAGGAAATAATCTGGAGGAACAATGACCTATACTAATTATTCATACTGGCGCATATCGTACAACATCAGCTGTAACAGTAGCAGCAGGTGTACTGCTCTTGGATCTAGAAGTGAGAAGCTATGTAATGGCTGAGATAGAACAGGATGAACAAAGTTATTTAAATAGTTGGGAAAGAGGTAACCAGGAAGGAGGAATTGTGGAATGTGTTGTTTGAGGAATGGCAAAACGAGTGGGTCACTAGCGAAACAGGTAGTTGAACTTATGACATGTTTCCATCCGTAGATGAAAGAGTTAGTATGGAATACTTTCTAACATCTCCAGGGCTAAATCAGTATAACCGGCCATGGAGTATACAGAATCTTTCTACATAAACATGGGCTTTTACCAATCTGCAGGTGCGTGTGTGGTAAGGAAAGCACAGCAGAGCGCTTGGTGTGGGATGTCAAACAACAGCTGAGATGAGGTTCACACAGCAACAGCAGCTACAAGGACTGAGGATATTTGATATACTGCTTACTTAGAGACTGTGGCACTTGCTAAATGACAGTGCAGAAATAACCTCTCAAATCAAAAAACAAAATTATGTGGAGCGGAAGAAAGCTGAGGGCGGGAACCGATGAAGACATCCACCAAGAGCTGCCGAAATCATCTCTGAGTTTCCCAGAGGAATCTCACTGCTGAGTTACTGCTGGAGTTCTTCATGTATTCTAGGAGGATAACTTACTGAAGCGCTGGGGTCTCCATCGCAGACGATACCAGGAGAGATAGTTATGGCAGGGGTTGCAGTCAGGGCTCTTTAAAACATACCATTCTGGCCATCTAAAGCGTCTGACGAGGTCTAGCGTTATAAATGGAACAGACAAATTAATCACTTATTATATGTTGAAGATAGCTGTTAAGACAGTAGGATAGTAAGAATTTTTCAAATACATATATATATATATACATCAAAGTTCATACCATAACTTGTTTCCTAATTCAGTTGTTAGTTTCATTCATGATGTTCTATTTGTATATTTATTATTATTGTTATTATGTTCAAAGCAATACTGCCTTTATCACAGAAGATTTAGCGGCCCAGTTTAGCCTCTAGATGCTGGGTCAAAATGTATTTGGAAAATTGAAAATCTTTACCCCTAAATCTCTTCATTACTGGAGAACTTGGTAACATAGATCGTAACTCTGAAGGAAGTCACAGAATGATGGCTAAAATATCAGACTTCAACAGATTGACGCGATTACACCCGGAAGCCAAGTTAATATTTACAACGACCGCGAAAGTCTACGCAATCATACATATATTTGTTAAACAGCATCCTCACTTTTAATATTTCCAGAGGCACAAAGTCTTCATCGAAAACAGTCATATGCCTCAAATTAGGAGCAGATACGTCTTTGCAGGCACTGCGATGGGACGCCGAACCAGTCCACAACTCGGCTTAGTGATATATTTTATGAATGTTCTGCATTAATTAATCGATTAGTAGAAATCTCTGGACATCAGAAGGAACAAAACAGCGCAAACGTGAGTTGAGAAAATAGTATACTGATGTATTGTGCGCATGTTCAAAGTCTCTACATTACTGGAGAAATGGGTAGTAGAGGACGTGATGAACCTTATTAGGTAGTACTGGGGGTGATTTTGTCGTTTGGACATGATGGCAGGTCAGCTAGCAACTGATGTTTATAGTGGCGTGTCGTCAATTCTTCTCTAGAAAGAATCCCGTATATACGAGGTCGGCTGCAATCTGTGCAGTTGTGGATCATTGAAACCCTGAATAGTGCAGACACTCTGACATGCCCAGCTGTACAAATTGTTTACGTCGAAATACATTATGAATTTGCAGGTACGTCGGGGGGTAATGGCTCTGCAATAAGATTTTTTCATCACGCTGGAGCAGTGTGTGGGTTGACGGTATAGACAGTTAGTCGTGACAAAGAGACGCCTACCCTCGAACAATAAACGACCTTCCACACTAAAGCGGTTTCGAAGAGAGAGCGGGACCGAGCGTGGTGGGTAAACTGTTAACGTTCTGACCTCGCATTCGGGAGGACGCGGGTTTGAATCCTTGTCTGGGCATCCAGATTTGGGTTCTCCATGGTTTCCACAAATCACTCCAGGTGAATCCCGGGATGCTTCCTTCAAAATTCCATGGCCGAATTCTTTCCTGTTCCTTGCCGCCAGTCCTTTCCAGCCTCTAATGATGTTATGATTTAAGATTTTTAATTGGTAGTTAAGTTAGAATTTGATTTATCATTACACGTTGTTATTGTATATAACATGGAGATAACAGCAGATAAAAAGGCTAAAAAAAATCTAAAAAGAAAAAAAATAGATTTGAAACTCTGGACGATGACTGCTTTGTGGTAACTGTGTTAATAATAGTTTAATGTGATGTGTACGAAAATGTGTCAAGGTAGTTTAGAGAACTCAGTAAAATTAATTGCATGAAGAACAGCTTGGCGATCTATTTCTCTGACGATCAGTATGAACGACGAGCTGAAATTTTCTGTTTGTACCTTAAGGATTTTATTAATGTCACCTGGTTTAACAAGTCAGTGATATTTTCGTATTACAGTTTTCTGGACTTGCCTACAATGTTCGCTTACGCTGCCTCACTACTCCCAGCAGTATTTTCTGCTGAAAAACTTGTCCTAGATTGTTTCACGAGACTAGTACAGGGAAAAATCTTCATTAAATACACTATTTAAGTAGGCGATATCTAAAGGTAATTTATATTTATTTTGCGTCTTTAAAATAACGGGGTAGGCATAACAGTTAAAATCTTATTTCCAAAGATCTATTATTAATTACATATCTTGTTTTCTTCATATATACAGTTGTAATACAACTTATGTAACTCTCCTCTCACTTTCTATTCATCGGTTACCGTTCAAGATATTCAATCTAAATCATCTGTTTGCCCTGCAGGTGCAAAGAGCAGAACAAGTACGACGTGTCGAAGCTGCCGGCGACGTCTGTGGTGATCTGCTTCCACAACGAGGCGTGGTCTGTGCTGCTCCGAACAGTACACTCGGTGCTGGAAAGGTCGCCCGACCATCTCGTCAAGGAGGTCATACTCGTCGACGACTTCTCAGACATGCGTGAGTATGGCGCCTCAACTCTTACTTCCATGAACATACTGAGTTCTAGATGCAATGAAATCTTCACGGGTGTTCCAATGGACTATTGAAGGCTACTTTTAGATTTAATTAATTAAACATTAATGTCACTTATCAAAAAATTACTGTTGTTGGAGTACTAATGCTAAGTTGAATCTTTGTTTTTGTTGGTAGCGAGCAAGATCAAATAAGTACAAGAACCCTACGTGATTCCTGAACTTGAGGAAATGACGAACGACTCTGTTGTGACTGTCTTATAGACGTATAAACGTTTAGATTACGTTAGTATTTGGTAAATAAACTGCTAAACATCACTCAAATTGTTGGGAAAAACTCCGTGATATGGGATCAATCAATTAACACTCGATCCGAAGTCTGAATTTATATTTGGGAAAGTATACTTGTAAGCACCTTAGAATTTTGGTAAATTCTAGTTTCTTAGTTTCAAGTAGAAGGGAGGAAGTAAGTATTCATTTAAACATATAGTTTTCATTGCATTTAATTTAATTTAATTTAATTGCAATGGAGCACAGGCTCCGGTGGCAATTTCCCTACACACCCATCTTCCCCCTATCCTGGCCCTACCTACATTTGCCCTCTACAAATTTTATCTTTAAATTCTTTGAAAGTTTTCGGTAAATTATTCATCATTTCTCTTGGTAACTCATTCCAATCCCTGACACCCTTACCTAAAAAAGAGAATCTTCCTACACCCTTGTGCCTGAAATCGAGTGCCAGCTTGTGGTCATGGTCATCTTTTCCCTTCCATGCACTACTTTTCATACCTATTGCAATATCTTTCCATGCCTCATCGCCAGTATATGCCCTGTACACTCCCATGACCCTCCCCATTCTCCTCCTGTCTTGCAATGAATCCCATTCCAGCTCCTTATCATATCCGTCAGTGATTGCATTCTGCGATAATTTCCAGAAAAAAACCTAGCAGCCCTTTTTTGCACCCTCTCCAACTCCTGTATTTGATACGTAAAATGAGGGTCCCATACTACACTACCATATTCGAGCAATGGTCTGACCAAAGTTTTGTAGCCCAATTCCTTGACTTAT
>CM061920.1:149458162-149525377 GCA_031002005.1 Vandiemenella viatica
CGTCCTTACAACACTGCGGAGAAGTTTCGGATTTAATCCAAGACTTTGGTAAACAATCTTGTGTTAGGACCAACTCTCCTTTCCTACGGACCATATCACGAAATTTATCGAACACTTTTCTCCAATCATCTAACGTCTAGACACAGAGTGAAACGCGAGACACCGTCGTGGATTCTCAGTGACCTCGGCCAAGAGGCTGCTTAAAAAACTCACAAAATGTTATTTGCTTGTAATGTTTTTAGGCCAGAAAATTTTCATGAGATTAAAATTATAGTAGTTTGCCCGTGGCATCACTATCAATAGTACTAGTTGTAGAAGCATCCACTTTTGGTTCGACATCACGGGTCACTCCTCAGTTCATTAACGGGACTTCTCAGGCTTGAGCTGTTCGATTAAAGTAGTGGGAGGTTAATGATACTAGTCTGGAAAGACACCAACATCTTCCGTATCAAAATGCATAGAAACCTACGTATTCATACGAATTATTTAAATAAAATAAATCGTGAAATATTTATAATGAAAGGCTGTTTATTCCCAGTTATGTATATTGGACGTTTAATGGGATAATTTGTAAACATGTTTCTTTACTCAACGAAAAACCTGTTTCCTCGCTTCTGAATGTTTGTCTCCCATATGAAAAATGTCGAAATAAGATGTAAGAAAGAAACTTAGGGCTAGTTTTATGTCCTTTTAGTTTGTGAAATTGTCCAGAAATATATGGGCCAACGCTTTGTTCTCAGAAAATATGCGAAGATAATTGTTCAGGATCAAGCCAGATATACGCCATACAGGCTAACTATTTTTCATCATTGAATAAACGTCTTTGCGCAGGCGATTCAAACAAATGTCACTGAGAGAAATTTAACATTCATGTGCACTCAACTTTTAAAATGCATTACGAAAAATTTAGCACATGTGCTCTGGATTTAAAAGAATTACTACATTAAATTATTAAAATTTTATAACTATACCCAAGTTAAATGATTCTTAAGACTTCCGCGGCCGTCTTTGTACACGATTTATAGCTTTACGGGCTATGCCGCGTCGTTTATGTGGAGAGAAGACCAGCGGTGGCCTCGACGTGTGAAAGAGGCAGCAGAAATCCAACAACATCAACGAAGATAGCGACCTTTTCCTCTGCGATGCTTGGCGACTGTTGCTATGCGAACATAAATATAAACAGTATCTCTGAAGAAGGCTGGAGTATAACAGTCGAAAGCTTAGATAATCCAATAAACGACGCGGCATAGACCGTAAAGCTATAAATCATGTACCCAAGTTGTTTCATCGCTTTTAACGATGCGTTTCTTCATTAAGTTCTTCCTCTCCGGTTTCCATCCACGTTTATAAAAGTTATTTATTGTCAGTGCCTCTCTGTTCAACAGACTTCGCGTTCATCCAAACACGCAGTTTTCCGCATTCGTCCTTCTTTAATACTTGGCAACACTGGTGATACTCCTAGAATGGAATGAAGGAAGTCTACAATGCGGTCCAGTAACCTCAACGATGGGCGCTGTTAGGAGAAACTGCGACAGATTGCACAACGTTGGTTTGGTTGCTGTCGTCAAACTCGGGACTCGTCACGACCGGTGGAGTCTCGGTTGGTTCCGCTTCCCCGTCAGTCGGCGAGCTATGCCGTGGATAGATCTGCTGGTAACTATCGTGCATGGTAACTCACGCGTAATACACCAGCGGCGGACACGGACACTTCCAGACCAAATTAATACCAGTAATAATCTGTATCGTTCAAATGAAGTTTTAGAGAGAGGAATGAAGCTGTGAAGCAGAGCACCGCACACTGCATCGGGGAGGTACCACGGGCCCCCGCGTACCGGTCGCCCTCATTGCGCTCTTTAGGTGGTTTACCGAAACCATCAAGTCGCCTCATAAAATACACATTTCACAAACAAAACATACACTTATCACTCGCAGAACATAGTTGAACATTTCGCAGACACATGGCATCATTTCGCTTCCTCCATTAGTACGTAATACGATCTGGCAGTAGACATAAAATGCTTGGCGTCACTAAAGACACGCGGCCGTAAAACATAGTTCCAAAATTTGACCATGCCAACGATGAGTGAAGATGAAGTGAAAAAGTTTTAAATTACTGCTTGCCACACTAAGGAAAGCTAGGAATCGATGTCATTTGGAGTATACAGGGCGATTCAAAATAACGTGGACAAATGACATGGTAGATCTGTCATACAATAACGATCAAAAATCGCATAGGAGCAGAGGGTCGCAAACGCTGTAGAGGGCGCTAGAGCCACGAGAGGGCGTTGCGATACAAACACAAGCCACCACCATCACCAGACCTGTCTCCTCTGGATTTTTTCTTGTGGTGATTTTTAAAAGAGTTTGTATGAAACACCTGTTGAAACGCCGGAAGAATTGGTAGGAAGAATCGTTGCGGCAGCCGGATGTGTTCGAGATACACCTGGTATCTTTGAGAAGGTGCGCTGTTCCATGCAACGGAGATGCCGCTCTTGCCTCGATGCATCTGGCAAAACCTTTGAGCATCTGCTGTGCTCAACATTTGGCTTGCATTAAACGCATGAGTGAGTAATGATCAATAAAATGATCTGTAATGGTTTTGTTTCTCTCTTTGTGTCAGTATTATTTTAGACGCCCTGTAGCGGCTCCGGATCGCAGTTGCACCCTCTGTTCCTACGCGATTTTTGATTCTTATTGTATGACTGATCTACCATGTCATTTTGTCCACGTTATTTTGAATCACCCTGTATAACCAAAAACAGTTAAATAAGGTGGTTCATTTCTGAAAGATTTGGTTTAATCGGAATGGCATAACATATTTCGAGTCAAAGTATTTGCTTTCACATTGACACTGTAGATAAATTTATAGAAACAAATTCCATGTGAATTTATGATTAAGAGGTACTTTATCTTTGGCGACATTAGCAATGCTCCGTTAAAAAAATATTCGGCTTGTGTGAGAAATTATCAGCGTAATGCTCTCTGAAAGAGGCAGTACAAGCTCTTATCCTCTGTGGATCTAAAGAGAAGTCCTCCTTCAGATATTGTTCTCCAATACGACTCTTTTGTCTGTCTTAAAAGCGTATCTAAGGGGCCATAAATACAGTTAGCTTTGTCATATTGCAAAAGGTGTCAGTTCTAAGCTTAGGATGTTAGATGAGAGACAATAACAATGTGAGAAACAGATAATAGCACGCACGGAAGTGTAAGATATATTCTTAGAAATTGTGTTCCACTAAAAGCACTATAGGCAACCAATGTTGTGCCCTTATATGCCTACCACTTATCTGACAAATACAGCTTTTATGTCATCCGAGTAAATGAACAGAAGAAATTTAACAATAAGCGATTCCAATATTCAGTAACATTGGTTAGGGAGCGTCCATAAACTATGTGGATTGGTCTAGGGTTTGGGGGGGGGGGGAAGGGAAGGGGTTGACTCGAATGCTACGGTCTGCTACGTGAGGGAGGGGGTGGGGGTTCGTGCCAAGCCACGTAGCTTTTCATTCATATTATTTGACACAGTTAACCCTAGCGTGGTGGTGTAATGGTTAGCGTTCTGGCCTCGCATTCGGGAGGACGGCCGTTCGAATCCCTCCGGGCATCTAGATTTGGGTTTTCCGTGGTTTCCCAATTCACTCCAGGAAAATGCCGGGATGTTTCCTTCAAAAAGGCCATGGCCGAATTCATTCCCATTCCTTGCCCCCATCCTTTCCCGTCTCTAAAGACCTCGTTGTTAAGAAAAGTTAGCAGTTAAAAAGACACAGTTAAAATAAGGTACAGAACACACAACAGCGTGTGATTATTTATTTCAGTCATAATTATCTCCGTATCTAATTTACGAGAGACTGACAAAAAGAAAACAGCACAAAATGTCTTCTGGAAACAACAAAGAAAGAGCTACGTGCTAGGTAGGGTGGGGAGGTGGTGAGGTAGAGAGAAAAGCCAGGTCGGGCTACGTGGGGGGAGGGGAGTTTACAGCAGGCCAAAATGGGGCTACGTGGTTTATGGACACTCCCTTAATAACTAGCCCCGTTTAGCTTCAGAGATCAGCTTGTAAACCGTGGTTCAATTCCATATGAAGTCGACGATTTCACATCGAAGCTCAACGTACGGTCCGTTCTACCTACAGTCGAAAGAGTATCACGGAGGACGTTATACTGCGGAGGTTTTAAAAAGGAATACTGACCTCCATCTCTGAAATCACCCCCTGAACGTCTTCAAAGACACTCAATATGTTATAATTAGTCTATAAGTTTTCCAGGTTCCCGCTGCTGCCACGTGGACCGCAAAGTTTTGTGGATTGAGTTAGCAAGTTAAAGTTGTTAAATCAGCCCTACGCTCTCCAACTGTGAGAAGCGATCTTAGGACTCGTTAATATCAAGAGTAACAATGGTGGCTGATCTGTTACCAGAATGGAGAGGTTTGGAAACCTGAATGATACTGACCTATTCCGAGATTCTCTTGCATGATTTTTGTAAGCTTAGGGGACTGAATACAGAATTTATCAAGCCGATTTGCTCCCAAAACCACCAAAAAGATTTAACCGTTCCAGTAATTCGGCCTTTTTGCTGTAGGGGATTATCACAATTTGTTTGTCATTTGCCTCAAGCGAAAATTTGAATTAACTTGCGATTTGCTGCGACTACACAAAACTATACCAAACTGTCTTCTCAGGATGAAAACTAACTTAGTCAACAACTAGAAGCATGGTTGGATCCTCCCGTAGGAGGCATACTAAGCCATTGTGTCAGAGGGTAGGACGGACAGTTCCTTTCCTTTGGGCCCTACAGTTTTAACATGGAATCCGAACCACAGAACGACCTGGTTTATCTCAATTGAACAAACATTACTCTACAAAATTCCTCCACGCATAGGTACGCACCACTGGAAGCGGCACTCCTTTGTGTCAACTCAGACCTTAATTTTTTATCTCTTTGAGAAACAGAAACGTGGTTAAGATTTTTTGCTGAACACTATGCCGTAAAATTAGTTACTGAAAATTTTAATCTCCAAGTATTAATTTTTAGATATCGTGCAACTACGTAATTTGTGGGACACCAGTGTTAAATTTTAACACGAGTTTTTTGTTATTTTAAATCAATGAATGTCTCAATTAGAAGGGAGAAAGAAATGAGAGAAATCATTTTTCAGGATGATGTGACGTATTGGGATTCTAAGCCAGACGCCTCCCGGAGAGGAAATTTGCGTTGCCCTCTGTCTGAGAAATGTGTAACTGTGTTCTGTGTGTGATAAGTGTATTTTTGTTTGTGAAATGTGTAGTTTATAAGCGGGGGATTGGGGACGTTGATCTAAAAAACCGCAATAAGGGCGCATCTACAAATTTTAGCTCAACAGTCCACCAAAAATTACAAAACATCACGTGAGATTTCCGTTGACCCCCCACCCCCAATCTCCCTTGGTGAGGTTTCGTGAGATTTCACCTGACCCCCCCCCCCTATTTCACCTCACGTAATTTATGGACGCCCCCTTAGTACGGCAGCACTAGAATCCTATTCAGTGTGGTGCTACCTTAGAGCGTGCTGGTAAAAAGATTTTTTAAATTATTTGCGGAATTATTTGTAAATCTGTTAGCGTAATCAACTAGTCAATTCAATTATAGATGCAGTTAAGATAAACAAATAAAAAGGATTTTGGTTTGGGCAAATAGTGACGACACCTTGACAAAATCCTTTTCTTTTGCGCAGTTGCAATATAAACGCGTCTAATAAAATCTTTTCGGGTGTCCAGCAGGATGGTTTTGTATAAACACGACGTTTCGACAGCTAGCTCTGCAGTCATCACATATCAGGTCTCTTCTAGCTGTCGCAAGCTGACTGTCACCGCCTAGACTGGGAAGTGGGTGTCGTAGTGAGCCCAAGATTTTGCGTGCCATTCCAGAATGTATAAAGGAAGTTCGAAGGAGGCTAAGTCAGTCTAGGCGGTGACAGTCAGCTTGCGACAGCTAGAAGAGACCTGATACCTGATGAAGACAGCAGAGCTAGCTGTCGAAACGTCGTGTTTATACAACACCATCCGGATGGACACCTGAGAGGATTTTATTACTTCAGTACGCCGGGAAAACGTCCACTCACACAATAATCGTTTCTTCCATGCCTTTACCTATATGCTATGCGGTTGGCGTTAATATTGGTCGCTACCTCAAGCGAAGAGGAGCTTCAGGAACGCAAGTTATGCTGCGATTAGTGCCGTGCTCTGACGGCACAGTCCAGTAAGGCGTCTAAGGCGTCGTTGTAGTCGTGAGGTAAGCTGCAGCAGTCAGTCGGTTATGGGTCCACTCACCTGCAACAGCAGACAGAGAGAACTTAGACAATGAGGCATAGGTCACAACCTTTTGATTGTGAGAATCTTTTAGCATTGGTTGTCTGGAAGGGGACACACATCAACTCAGAGGTAAAGTAATTTCGTGTGGTCTCGAGACAGAGTTTCGATTTGCCGCGTCTTCTGCCTGTCGTGGTAGGATCTACTTTTTAACGTGGGATCCGAACCGCGGAACGTCCTGGTATAACTCTTATGACTGATCAGAACTTTTAACATCCATGCCCCAGGACCCTGCGTTTATAAGAGCAAATGCCTTAACCACTGCTCCACCAGACAGATCAAATGTGAGGTAAAAACTAGCCAACACTTTCTCCCGGTAGTGCGGCACAGCAGGAAGAAAATTCGTCATAGATTATGATCTGTGTTGATTTCTAGCGTTCGCCTGTAGTGATAGCCCTCATCTTCCACGACTGTTTGAAACCAAGAAGTCCTGAATCTAACAACTTGGCGCTCACGCTGCCTCGCTCAGTTTCTGTGAAACAACTAACGTAGAAGAGATTTCTTTGCTTCAACTGTTTAGAGATCATGAGTGATAATAAAATGATCCTTAGCCTGGTTTCAATTTCGTCAAACCTTAATTTGTCTTTTTCGTAGAACTACAGGAATGTTCGGCATACATTGTAGGCTGTATATCCGTTTCGCTACTATGAAAACTGGTTAGTTGGAACCACGAGAGGCGCATATACAGAAATTTTTCAATTCCCCTCACGCGACACAAAATTCTTATTCTTAGTAACATAGTCATTATTATTTGTTATTACGCGCTATAACTTTAGTTTTACTGTGGATATTGCAAGGTAAGAAATGAGAGTGACTTTAATTGATATCTGAATCACAATTAATAGTAGTGTCTTTTCAGAGTGATGATACCTTGGTTATTAAATTTAGACTGTCCTTGCTTAAGTTGAGAGTTAGCAAGAACACCGAGTGATATAGCAGCGAAATCTTTATAGATGAGTTCGTATTAAAATTGTAGCACGGTTAAAACATGAAATGCTTTGTAAAAAGATAGTAGCTAATAGAAATCATATGAAGAATGATATTCGATGAGTGTATAAATAGTTTTAAAAAAAGTAAAAGAAAGATTAATTTGAGTAATTTAGTTTTATCATTAATTTCCTGTATAATCGACTTGCGAATGTTCTTTTTTGTATTTCACTTAGAGACAACTAGAAGATGTATATAGTGGAGAACATTATGAGAATAAGATCAGTGCAAAGAAACCGACGAAGTAATTTAATTGAGTCGTATAATGTAACGGTAGTACAAGAATTGAACAAGGCTACCCACTCCATTCAGGAGTGTTACATTTAGTCCTGTGGTGTGGGAGGTGTCTGGACACCACACGTAGCAGTGCTCAATGATCCTTCTGTCATCAGTACGCCACGAAGCACTCTTTTCGTATTTTATGTCACCAAATTCCTTGATCCATATGCAAATGACTCAGCCTGGTTTTGAGATACTGGTAAAGACGTGCATTGTAGCCGAGAGGAGTTGCTTGTGCGTGCGAACCAGGCTGCGGGCACGAGCGCACGAGAGTCAGCGCTATCTAATCTGCAGAGTGCTGACGCGTTGCTTACACCAGCCACTGAATACGGTCCACGCTTCATGTTCCACACAGGATTTCCACAGGCTGTATATGGCATCAAAGTGTTACAATGAATCACCAGTCTATAGCTTTCGGCTTTACGGCTGGTGTACGTGGAGAACTGGGGAGAGGGGGAAAGGAATTACAAGAAATTCGACTATGGCATTTAGGACGACCAATCCCATCATTCTCTTGAAGTGATAACACACAATCAATTTTTTTTATAAAGGTGAATAACACGCCAATGCAATTGAATTTTGTTTTATTTTACTTTTATTTTGTGTTACTTTTTTAAATTTTACTCATCATCAAGGTTAGCTTCTCTGTGTAGGTTTTGTAGAAAACTTCTGAATGTATAAATCACTACACTGCACTGACCAAATTTCACATTAACACTATTATTTACTGTTACTGTCGTTATCAAAACATGATACAGTAAACACCACGCCATGTTTTTCACAGGTCCACAGTGTGGACCTGTGAAAAACATGTGGACCTGTGAAAAACATGGCGCGGTGTTTACTCTATCATGTTTTGATAACGATAGTAACAGTAAATAATAGTGTTAATGTGAAATTTGGTCAGTGCAGTGTAGTGATTTATACATTCAGAAGTTTTCTACAAAACCTACACAGAGAAGCTAACCCTGATGATGAGTAAAATGTAAAAAAGTAACATATGTCGCTGATGATGCTCTTGAAATAGAGCGAAACGCGTACGACACCAAAATAAAACAAAATTCAATTGCATTGGCGTGTTATTCACCTTTATAAAAAATTGATTAACATGCAATTGAGGAAATGGCCCACAATATCCAGTTATTGATAACACACAGGTTCATGAATCCTTCGGCGATAGAAGCAACATCGAATTCCAGAAGATCGAAATATTCATATCTTGTCCTGCTTTCTAGTCTGTTGTGTCATCCACTAACTGCATTCATAGAGCGGTCTAGAAGCTCAGATGACTATAGTGCCTCACTGTGTAAGAAAAGGTCCCCAGTCTGAGACGGAATTTTTACGAGCTCTTAAAAACTGACACTCACTTCTGACAAACATTAGCTTCGTTCATTTTGAATTCGCAAGGACATTCCGTGGCTCCGATTCGGAGTTAATCTGTGTGTGACCTTTACCCGGTAGGATTAGCGGGTTTGGCTAGGACAGTAATGACAGAAGCGGATTTGGCTTAAAACAAAGTCCGTCGCCAGACGACAAAAAAATTCTTCGCGTGCTCCCGGCCAATCGTTCGGTACACATTACTTCACTGCATTTATATTATTCGTCTTCAGACGGCTTAAAACAATAGTGAGAGTATGGCAAAGTAGTATATAATGCAGGATAGAATTATGGCTTCCATGATGTCGCTATTGCGGTAGAGATTTTATGGAGGGTAGCTGGATGTTGCGGACCTGCGGATCCATGGAACGATCTTTCTACTGCTGGTAAACAATCGTTCTTGCCATCCTGTTAGCTGACGTCACTGTGAAGAGTCAACAAAGATAATAAAGCTTTGACAATGCATCTATTTTCATAATTCTCGTGTATCTAGGAAGTCATGTAATTGTTATATTAGTAGTCATATTTTTTTTCCAAAACCACTGTAGGCAAATGCCGGGATGATGCTTCAAACCACACATTTTATTTTTAGCAGTCCTCATGCACAACAACCGCACGTTGTACGGGCGGCCACCGTAGGTCGCGTCTTCCGTGTAATAGCGCGCCCTAATGACGTCTGCGGTCTCCTAATCGCAGCAGACGGCCGGTCGTTCTAACGGGACTGCAGAGACGAAGCCGGTCCAGGCCGCAGCAGCTCCGCGGCAAGAGGTGCTATAACAAGGCTTATTTCATTTTGTAACAAAATTACTTACGGTTTCTAAACCGAGCGTGGTGGGCTCGTCGTTCGGGAAAGGGACAAATCCCCGGCCGGCCATTCATACTTGGTTTCCCGAAATCACTCCACACAAATGCAGGGATGATTCCTGCAAAGGGTCACGCCTGACTTCCTTCTCTCTCTCCATACTCTTCCACCTCTAATGACATCGACGTCGACGAGTCGTAAAGTCCGAAAAGGGGGTAGAGCTTTTTCCAACTGTTCTATACTCGTTCCAAAGAAAAGCTAGCTACCGATACGAAGCTCATAGGCGTGTGTGGTGGCTGTTTAGTAACATTGCGGAGGAAATTTCTTAAACAGAGTGTACTCTAATGTAATTAATTCCACAAGCGTTAAGCAACCGTTTGAGTTAGGCTTAACATTTTCTTGCTCCTGGGCTGATAAAACCGATAACTATGACCGTAATTTTTGGGTAAATGAAATGGATTGAGTCAAGTAATGGTGAAATATCACCATTAAAACTCAAAAATAGCTTCAATATTGCGAAAATAGTTTTTTTTTGTTGAGGAATGTCATATTACGAAAAGTGTTCTAATGGCACATTTTGTGAGAAACCATATTTTATTTTATTTATTTCGTGTCAAAAACAATTGTTACAAACACAAACAACGGTATTATCAAGAACATAACAAAACAGATAGAAAAAAAGCATAGCAATAAAGAAAAACAATGGGCCTCTTTCAAGACCAATACTAAGGATAAAGTCAATCAAGATTGATGGTCTATATACAATTAACGAAGAACTACTAAAAATGTATGCCACAAATCTGAAAGCGACGTTCTATGTTTACAAGAACCATATAGCAATCGTTCTGACATCTGAAAACTTAAAGACTGCCTGATACTAATTGAAAAGATTTATCATATGAATGGAGGGGACCAACAATTCCGTAGGGTACTAGAATTTTATTTTTACAACAGATACTTGACTATAAAGACATTCCAGAGATTTGCTACACCCACTCAATACAGTGTGAGCCGATTTCATACATGTAGGGACATGTCGCCAGTGCTGTTCAAGCGCTTGTTGGAATGTGTAAGGACAACGAACCTCGAAGTTACAGACACCAATGAAATGTAGTTTGTATGGGTGCATACTGGTGAATGAACGAGCCTTTTTCACAAAATGGAGGCGGTGTCTTCTGGAGTAAGTCACGTGGAGAAGAACAGAAAATACCTTGCAGTTGAGCAGATCACATCGGAAAGCAGAGAGGTGGCGGGGAACTTATTGCTAGACTCCAGTGCATTCGGCAAGCCCGTGAGAGGTGGAGGCCAATGCGGCGGACATTCCAGCAACCCTACGTGCCTTCACGTCTGCTACCTGTCTCTCGTACACTAGCTTCGTGGAGGCTGGGACACCACGGCAACAGCAACAGCAGAACACACGACCTGGACTGGTAACCACATCATCTTCAGTAAAGATTTCGCATCTACAGAATTGTATTCATAATCCACATGATAGGTTATATTTTCATGGACTGTTGTATAAAAACGTGCCACGATTCATTCTATGATATTGGAAATCAAGAAAACAGATGCAAGGATAAATACCAAACGCCGGGCAGGTTTTTAATTAATAAATATAATAATGTGTCAGACAGGTGTTTTCACTTATGATCAGCTTTGTCGAAATATAATTAAATCTTGATAAATATTTCAAGTAATATTAACTTAATTACAAAATATTACTCGTAATAAGCCAAACAACAACAAGTATTAGAGTAACAACACAACTCGTAATTTGGTTACGAAATCAACGATAATAATAAATTGGTTATTGACCATTCTCCCGCAGTAGCCTATTAACACTTGTAAAACAAAACAACGACTGTTAACAACTCTTAAAAATCAGACTGCGTTTCGCTTTTGTTCAACGGCGCATCATCGCTTACTGTAAATGTACAGTACATACATGGTGGTGTTAAGAAATTTGCGTTATGTATCCAAATAACTGAAATGCCCCATTCTATACTGAAGAGCCAAAGAAACTGGTATGTAAATACTCAGAGTACGGCGCTGCGGTCGGCAACGCCTGTATAAGATAGCAGGTATCCGGCGCAGGCGTTAGATCGGTTACTGCTGCTACACAGGCACGTTATCACGATTTAAGTGAGTTTGAACGTGGTGGTGTTATAGTCGGTGCACGAGAGATGGGACACAGCATCTCCGTGGTAGCGATGAGGTGGAGATTTTCCCGTACGACCATTTCACGAGTGCACCGTGAATATCGGGAACCCGGCAAAACATCAAATCTCCGACATCTCTGCGGCCGGAAAAAGATCCTGCAAGAACGGGACCAACGACGACTGAAGAGAATAGTTCAATGTGACAGAAGTGCAACCCTTCCGCAAATTGCGGCGAATTTCACGGTTGGGTCATCAACAAGTGTCAGAGTGCAAACCATTCAACGAAACATCACCGATATGGACTTTCGGAGCCGAAGGCCCACTCGTGTACCCTTGCTGAGTGCACGACAAAAAGCTATACGCCTCACCTGGGCCCGTCAACACCGATATTGGACTGTTGATGATTGGAAACATGTTGCCTGGTCTGACGAGTCTCGTTTCCAATTGTATTCGAGCGGATGGACGTGTACGGTTATGGAGACAACCTCATGAATTCATTGACCCTGCATGTCAGCAGGAAAGTGATCAAGCTGGTGGAGGCTCTGTAATGGTGTAGGGCGTGTGTAGTTGGAGTGACATGGGACCCCTCTGTATACGAATCTGACCGGTGACACGTACGTACGCATCCTTGCTGATCACCTGCGTCCATTCATGTCCATTGGGCTTTCTGACGGACTTGGGCAATTTCAGCAGGAAAATGCGACACCCCACACGTCCAGAATTGTTACAGAGTGGCTCCAGCAACACTCTTCTGAGTTTAAACACCCCTGCTGGCCACCAAAACTCCCCAGATATGAACATTATTGAGCATATTTGGGATGCCTTGTAACGTGCTGATCAGAAGAGATCTCCACCCCCTCGTACTCTTATGGATTTATGGACAGCCCTGCAAGATGCATGGTGTCAATTCCCTCCAGCACTACTTCAGACATTAGTCGAGTCCATGCCACGTCGTGTTGCGGCACTTCTGCGTGCTCGCGGGGGCCCTAAACGATATTAGGCAGGTGTACCAGTTTCTTTAGCTCTTCAGTGTATAAGGTTGAGACGCATCTGAGAGCGTATAATTAAAAACAGGCGGTGTTTACATTTACAAATGATGTGGTGACAGGAGGCGTGTTCCGCTAATGCCGTAACCCTTTCATCTTACCAGGTAAACAGGACCTACAGTTAAAAGTGAAGTCCAAACCACCGAACATACTGGTTTAGTTCCCGTTAACAAATCAAAGATTTGCCAGAAATTAAATTCAGCATAAATTCCAGCAGCGATCGGAATTAGAACAGGTGACCCTTTAATCCCTAGTCACGTGTCTTAACCAACGGAGGCACTAATTCACTGGGAAATAATAAGAAAATTGCGGAGTTATCCACCGGATACTCAGCTAACTTCAAATCACACAACTTGAACAATTGTATTCGAAGTACGTTATTAAGGTTCTTTATGGTGGTTTAAGAACTGCATTAACTAATTAATGAAATCCCACCAAACAGGTTAGGTTTGAAGATGTCTGTTTTATTGTGATCCAAACAACAAGTCAGCGATATTCACTAGTATAGGTACAATACAGAGATGCACAATCGCAAACTCAACTGAATGATTGAAACTCACTGAATACTGTCAACTAAACTGACTTACTAACTGAATGCATGAATGAATGAATGTCTCTGTCCAGGCGATCTGTTTATATAGTCTTTATCGAAATTACGAGAATTCTTCAAAGGCATCCGCCCGATATTTCTCGATCATTAACAATCACTCAAACAATCTATCATATTAAAAACAATCGGAATTAATACAAAATTAATTAACAACATTACAAAATGATCAGAAATGGTAATTATAGATATTTAAATACAAAATTATTTACAGAAATCCTTTCAAACGGTAGAAAATTGTCCTGTAGACATCGTAACTTACATTAATACATGTAATTACAAACATTTAAGAATTTCTCTTGCATAATTCGGTTCTTAAACATATTAAATGGACTTTAAATAATTTTCTTACATAAAATAAAGTCTATATACACTGATTTACAAGAATTTACAAAATAAACATATCAAATCACTTTCAAGCAAACTTTAGCTCACTACAAATATTTCATACAGTACAATACTATTCAAAATTCAGGTATTAGGGCTGTTACAACGTTCACATTGAGTTACTTTCTCAGCAGTTAGTACTTCGTTGACAGCGTTAACGGTAACATATCAGAGCTTGGTATAAAGAGTTTTAAAGTGTTGCTGTTTGAATGGTGTTGTGTACTATTTTTAGTGGAGACGTTACATTCAGAGGTGAATGTCGAAGCCGTTGAGACTCGGACAGCGACAGTCCAATACGCGTCTGTCGAACAAAGCACAGATTCGCTTTGTTCATTCCGTCGCAGTATTACTGCAAGTGGATGCGTTCCATTGAGCTTTTGTTCGGCCCTAGCGCGTCACCATATTGTCGCCATCTATACAGCGCACTCAAAGAACCTCCCACTGGAGCTTCTGCACAGCATGATGTGACCAGATTCCAGATCAATTCCCTCGGAGTGATTTTACGATGATACGCTAACGATTAAAACAATAAACTTATCAGGGCATTTTTAATTCATCTTGGTATTCCTAAACTTTCGTTGCCACCAAAATCAAATATCAGATACAGTCAAAAAAACTTAACGTTATGTTCTGGATGCCGAAGATGCAAATTGTACTGTTTAAAAAAAAAAAAAAATGTACATCACGTGTTTTGGTTGGGAAGGATATCAGGACATGTCTTTTATACGACGAGTGATGATAGTATGCAGTAGGAATTTAAATTCATATGTTAAAAAAAAAATTAAAACAAGAAGCTGGGAGCTTAGCTGCAGATGCCATGAAAACAAACGCAAAATATGTGCACATTTTAACGAGAACAGCGTATGTCGTAAAGATTTTACTGTCCTATAAACATTTAGGTCAATTTTGAATGATATCACATACTAATTCCAATAATCCATCTGCAGACTTTATTGTTCTCTCGTTAAACTAGAAAACTGCAGCAGATAAAAATTCGTATCACTCACACAAATGAGCAACGATCATAATTCAGAGAGATAAACCTTTTACTTCGAAACATTGACGAAGGAACTAGAAAGAGCTATCTAAAACCAGTATGGATCACAGCGAATTATGAAAATAACAGTAAAGAATTGAAAATATAATTTGAAATATGCTGCTATAGTATGACGCTGAAACGTCGACAGATAAACAATGAAATATAAACTTAAAAAAAGAAAAGAAATGATGGCTGATGAAAGAATTTTGTGCAAGATTCTTACAGAAGTAAGACAGGACAGTGGGTCACATATTAACACCCTATGGTTAGTTAATTTATTCATGGAGAAAACAGTCGAATGAAATAACAGCATAAGAAGACAATGGGTAGAATATATGAAGAATAATTAGCACATTGACTGCAATGGGAAATCTTAAGGAAAAAAAAAAGCCCATGATAGGAAGACAGAAAGGATTGCATCATACCAATCGAGAGAATGACGACAGAAGAACATTTCGTTAAGATGAGTCTTATTATTCCATAACATCCGCATGCATGTAACAAATGAAAGCTTCTCTTGATTCTTTAATTACAAACCGCTCTTATAACGCACATTCCTGAGGAAGTAATTATGAATTTTCACGTGTCAGCACAAAAGAACATTGAGAAAATTTTATCCTGGCAGTCGACAGAACCGAATCTTCCTTTCGGATTTTCAGATATGTATTTGACATTGAGAGGATGTGAATGATCTAGTTCGACACTGACCACTGTACTGCCGGAAGTGGCGTGAAACATGCACTATGGTATTAACCCAGAAACGGCTTAGTGGTAAGATTTGCGAGATTTTTTTTTTAAGTTACGCTACGAATCTAAAAAATCGAATCTTTTTCCGTACGAAACAGTTTAATTTCATAGAAATCAATACTTGTCAGCATTTGTTATCATTCCTAGCTGCGTCTTAGCAGACTTGCAATTGTGTATAAATTTACTGAGACGGTACACCAACTTTCCTACAGGATAAAGTTGTGAGATTAATTGATATCTGTCATATGACAATTATGTGAAAACGTTTTGGACGAAAGAAAGTGTCGAGACAGATTTAACCGAGTATTCAGCAGGAAAAACTATCGAAACAGCAACCGGCGATGTAAGGCTTCTGTCATACCAACTGTCTTTCAGCATCCAAATGTGTAAGTGTTGATGCTTTAATGTGTTTATTATTCCTGAATTAATATTCATAGGACGGAAAACGTAACTGACAACGCCCATGCCCAAACCCACGACTCCTACATCTCCTCTAGGCTAAAACTCTAACCCCCACGCTCCCGGGGTCGACGATATAGAAGTTCCCACAAATGATAGTTAGTTACTGAGTGTAATGTACACTTCTACTCAAAGAAACGAAATAGAAAAACGAATATTTATCATACTCTTGCTTTCCTACTAGTTTAATGACACAGTATAATACTCATTTCCAATCGTCAGCATAATCCGTCTTAGCAATTAGGTTCGATCTTTGAAGCACTCTTGCTTGGAGACTACAGCTTTTATATGTTAAGCTAAGCGTAGGTCTCAACCCGCGGGAACCTCCCGGAAGAGGTGTACTAAGCTTGGTACCAGAGGTAGGACGGCCAGATACTTTCCTCCTTATCTAACATAATCCGGTAACCTTACGGTGTAAAGGGGACCAAACGCTTAACGTGGAATCGGAACCACGGAAGCTTTCTGTCGTATCTCTCATTACACAGCAAGCTGTCCAGAAGGAAGTGTCAGGTTAAGAGCGCCGCCGAAACAGTGATTCAAATCGGGGACCTATCGATCTCCAGACGCCTTATCCACTGAGCCACCAGACAGCTTTTTATACATAAATACGTACAATAAACCTGCGTCCTGAAGACTTTGTCTTTAAGCATTCCCTATCTCCCCTTGTACACTGGCATCGCTACCTGTTGAAATTGTTTCCCAGATTTGATATAAGGACTAAAAAAACACTGACCACAGTGCCTGTAGATTAATATCTTCTCTACAGCCACACTGCGCATTGTATTTATGTGTGTTATACAATTCAGATGATACAAAAAATAATCCGGTATTATCTACGAGATAAATCGTCTTGTATAGAGACTGGTCTCCATTTATGCTTAACACAAATTTGTTGGTCAGTAATTTGGTTTAGCTAGGTGACAAGGTAATGGAACAAATGCCTAGTGCTTTATGGACAGTGCCCCGCGTGTGTGATGGGATAAAACACTTTTGAAGTTTGCTGACAAGAAAAAACTACGTCAGTTAGTCTCTATTGCTTATTGAGAAGGTCGCAAGAAACGGGAAAGGCTTTATGGCAAAGAATGGGAAGGAAATCATGCGATGAGTTCTGGGAAAGAACCATCCCAGCAGATTTTTTTTTTATTTATTTATTGCTTTACGCCTCGTCGACGGCTAAGTGTGATGCTATCGATAATTTGTGAAGTAGTTATAATTATAAATAATTCAGTTGTTTCGATTCAAAAACTTTTTGTTTATTGTATATTATTTTAATCCACTAGGGATTACATCGAAATTGGTTAATCTGCGAAGATGCAGGTTCTTTTAGGCAATGATAATCACAAACACCCGATCTACGCTTCTACGCCGATAGCTAACATCTCATGAGTATACATTTCCATAGCAACCTATGACGTCTTGCTTTTCTCTAAGAGTATATATTATTAATTTTCATCCTTGCTCAAGGAGCTAAATATTATGTTCTTTTTTATTAAAAAAAATATTTCCGTTATGTCACATAAGATCATTAGAGGCGGGATGGGACTAGGGACAAGGAACGGGAACGAATTTGGCCATGCCCTTTTTGAAGAAAACACCCTGGCGTTCGCCTGGAGTAATTTGGGGAAACCATGTAAAACTCAAATCTGGATTCCCGGACGGGGATTCCAACCTGCGTCCTCCCGAATGCGAGGCCAGAACGTTAACCGTTCACCCACCACGCTGGGTGGTAGGGGTCTGGAGTGGTTTCGGGAAACTACGCTTATCCGAAATCGTATGGGGACAGAACCTATTTGATTCCGAAGGCTCGGTGCGGAGACGTTACCTGACTGCCGAGCTCCCCTGTGTCGCGTCACGGATGTTTGGAAAGCGACAGTCCGGCCCGCTGAGTGACGTCACGCATACACCGTTACGGGAGGCTGTCTGCAGCTACAACAGCGGCCCGACTGAAGCCACGCTCCTGGGACCCACACTAATGCCGTTTAGCTCACCTGTAATCACTGCAACTTTAATGCAATAAACTGCTAAAGCCATTTGCTTAGATGTTGTGCGCTGAGTGTCTACACCTAAGCAAAACGGCTTGAGCGGTAATGTGCGTTGGGGAAAAATCAGAGATGTATGGTTACGAACCCTGAGAACACCAATGTAAATAATTCGTCGCTGATGATGCCTCGATGAGAGGCGAAACGCGTACGGCATTAAAGCATACAAAAAAGTTGTATTGGAGTTATTTTTAACATTTAATTTACTGAGAAACTGCGGAAAAATGCCCTACAACAACTTTATATTGTAAAAAGATTCCTGAAACACCAGTTTTCATTAACATTGCGACATTTGAACGACAATATTAAAAGGAAAAAAACAATCGTGTAGTTATTTATTTATCGTATGACAAATGTACATATAACATTATGAAGAATTAAATTACACAATAGGCATCTAATTAATAGATATATACCTGAATTTTCTGACGTGCTCGATGGATTGGTTTGGTGCCTCTGTGTGGTAGATGTCCGCTGTCGGCATCGCAGTGACACTCACGAGAATGCAGTTTCACCCAGTGATACAGTGAGTAGCCATTGTGTAGTAAGCACTGCTGTAGTTGGAAATATCCAAAAAGTGTCTCAACAAGATGGGTTAAAAATGTAAACAAACAATGGCAACGATGTCTCTTAAATCATTTCAAAGTTCAGCCAAATTATCTTAACGCATAGCCCACATACAATGTGTTGTTAATGTGGTATTCAACAACCAACAGCAAAACGGTGTCCACTAACAATAAGACAAAACACCAACTGGCGGAAACTAAAAGACTAAAATGAGAAGATTATTCTTCTGATAAATCGCTCGAAATAACCCGAATAAGACAAACTACCAGCGGGTAAGATGGCAGGAAAGTGACACTGATAATGAATGCCACCTTCACTTTAATACGGAGGTATTGGTATAGGAAACGTAATATTTGACTTGGCAAAAGCGAAGTGATTTCATGGCTCCAACACATCTGATGACTACTGATAAAACTAAGGGAGGTTACGGATACAGATCCACAAAACCCCAACATTTACACGTGAATGGCAGCATACCGTTGTTGATAAGATGCAACTTTTCATAGTATTTTCCTGTTGTAACACATAAAATTGTTTACTGCTGAATAATATGTCTCTTCTGATAAATTATTTAATTTCACACATCTTCACGGTCACAGCGCAGGTAAAACTACATGGTTAGAATGTTTACTGGCTGCGCATTCCTCCCCTATCGCAGGATAAGGCACCTAACCCTACAGCTTAACGTGGAATAGGAACCATGGAAGCGTTCTGCGTACTCCACATTGCAAACAAACCGTGCCAGAGGTGAATGTAAGGGCCTATGAAAATACGTGCGAGACGGGGATCCGAAATGGGGAACTTTCAATCTTGTTAGGCGCATTAATCAGTGAGCAACTAGACCGGCCAGGGCAAGAAACAAGTTATTCTGTGATCTCTTGGAAAGAAATCGGCGCAAGACTATAATTTCTCACTATTTTATTGAATTAACTTTACGACAATTCAGTCTTTTCAGGCAACTAAACTAAACTGAGTACGATAATACAGATGCACCAGATGAACTATTTCATTAGTATGCAATCTAGCGTTCTGGTGTAATTTACTTTTTACAGCAAGCTGTGCCAGAGGTGAAGGTTGGGTTAAGGGCTAATGAAAATCCGCCCCAAGATAGAGACTCGAACCGAGGAACTTTCGATCTCCAGCTAGACGCCTTTACCACTGAGCCACCAGACCATTTTAAAACATTTAAAAACTACTGCACATATGTTTACGAGGTTATCACATTTTGAAACTATAAGGTGTAAATGTTATCTGAACTGGGAGCGGAGCAGGAAAATAATATCTAATCAAATAAGTTACAAGGAAATGGAACGTTAGCATTTATTTTTATAAGTATCGGACATTCAGCCTCTAAATCCGATAGTTCACAGCAATTTAGTCAGCTAGACTCGGTAATAAAGTCCCCGGTTCAAATCCCGGTCTTGACTGGGATTTTCAAAGGCCCTTGACCCTACCTGCTCCTCTGTCACCTGTAATGTGAAATGGATCTGATTCCAGGTTTCCTTTACCCGGTAGTATTACCGAGTTAGGTCAGAGTAGCCACGACTGAGGCGCTTGCGTGGCAAATCGAAACACTATCAAACCGGCGCGGCGGCCGAACTACACTTCGGGGTCTCCCGGCCAACATTGCCTTACAATGATCTGATTTTTATGATTCTCAGAGAATATTTAAGATGAGAGCTTTAGTTGTGCACAGTATGTTTTTGCAAGGACAGTAATTAGGAAACTACGTTTGAGAAAATAATAATAAAACAGTGGAGATAATTGTCCCAGGGATACTAGTGTTGTCAACTTCGAGGACGGAAGAATATATTTCGGAACTTGCTTCTGCCATCCGTTGTGACGTTAATGCTAGTCGTCCACCAAAGATTATACTATTAGTTTCATTGCTGCACCAACAGACCTGAACCATGCGGATGTAGTCGTGGGAAATTCTATTATCAATATATTCAAGGATGGTTTCAGAAAGATACGACATCTCAGGATACGCTCTGTTGCGCAGAATAAACTTTGAACTTTACTGGGTATACTGAAGTTTTTATGCCTGCTGTTGCGACATGGTACGCATTAAATGACCTTTACCATCGCAGAAAGTAGTAACAAATGGCGAAATTTTACTTCAAGACAGTTGAAAGAGACAAAAGTAGCTGAAAACAGATGACATACGCGCAGTACCAAGGAGTGTTTTACAGCCTGAGAAGCTAATTATTCATAAGCTGTACTATCAAGGCAAAGAAGTGATTTCGCTTCGAGTTACGATAATATTTTATCAACGAAGGTTAACCCTGTTACTTGAGCAGCGAGTGTGGCTACTGACAAATTTTTAAAGTGCTTACCGGTAACCACGTCATAACTTGTGACCAAAAAAAAAAAAAAACCTTTCTACATCGTAAACTTCGTTTCTGCGATACTACTTCTACAACAGGCAATGGAAGATAAACGTAATAAACGATGATTAAAGCAGGCCAGCAATGAACAAATGAACATCGCACGTTTGCCTGTAATTATGTTTTATCACCGTTCTTCGTTTTCGAACTATTTGGAGTTACTTCAACAAAGGCCATATAAAATTAGGGACATTTTTATTGCTACTAAAAAGTTTCAAAGGAAAGCATAATTTATAAACGTTATTTTTTAAATATATTTTTCTTGATTCATTACATTTCGTGTAAACTTTCTATATATTTTTCCTGTTTCTTATCTTCTGCAAAAATACTCTTAGTTTGTGCTGTGACATGGTTCTAATAACTACTAACACGGTATAGATCGTAAGGATCAGACACTCTTCCAATTACATGAATTTATGGATTTAAGTGTCGTAAATAATAATAATAATAAAAAAACAGGTAAATTTAAACGAACGTCGCATATATATCTGTGCAGTTACTTCCTCAACAGACAATTGCCTTTTAGCTGGCATTGCAGTACGCTTCCTTTTAACATGTAAGAGCTAATAAAGTCAAATGCCGTTATTTATTTGAAATTTCCTGGTTTGCCTAGCAGCGACAGTGTGACTAAAACTTCGGTCATGGAGATTCGCCGAAGGTTGCCGGGCTATTCAGTTTACAACCAGGCTCCAGATTCAACGCATTATATCACAGTGAATTTGGTGAAGAAGCGAAATTTATTTTCTACTAATTCTTCAGAGCAAATATTTCACTTCAGTGGGAGAGATCTCTTAAATCACTGATGTTATAACGATAGGAACGAAACGCAAGCTAGTCTCTTTACTTTTTCAAGGCACCATTGATTTACATATTCAAAATTTCTAGAAACTAAAGACACTTAAAAACTGTCAGAACTTAGTGATAATTGTCGAAGTTTCGGGGCACATTTTTCTGAACAAAAATATTGTAAAATTATTCAAACCAATGACAAAATGACTTTTCTTTTAATCTATGGTAAAGGAAAGCTTGAGGCTATGTTTTTAGTTTTGGATAAGATGTTCCATCATTTGAAATGGCTAAATTACTAAATAACATTCTACTTAAATAATCAAATTACCGTTTCCGTTCCGATTTTACTTTTTCTACTTAATTCCATCAGAACTGATACTTAAAATTTTCTGTACGTTCAGTGCCAGTTTTGGACTATCAAAACAATGTTCGTTTCTTTTTACTAAGCGTAAAGAGTTATGTATCGATCTAACGAGAGGAAAGAAGTACATGAACCTGAATATTTCTTTTTAGGCCTTTCAAAATATTCCTTAGAGCGAATTCAAACACTTGTCGTTATATTTTGTTTCGATACTCCATACGGAGGTATCCGCCAGGCGTATTGTGCCGGCAGATGCAGCTGCCGCCGCCACTTTCTAGCCGAACCGGTTGGCCACTCTGATCGGCCGCACTGGCCGTGACCGCTCGCGGCGCAGCGCACAACGTACAGCCACTCTCTCTCTTCAACGAAAACATCCCTGCAGCGTTTTAACTCGGTGAAGATTAAGAGAGACTAGTGAATGAATATAATGCCTTTCTACATCAGGAGTCAAGTGGGAGCACCTCGTAGTATACCCTAAAGCACTGTACTGTTTGAAAAGGGCACGACGATACTGTCGCACCGAGGTTGGTGGTGTAACGGTTAGCGTTCTGGCCTCGCATTCGGGAGGACGGCGGTTCGAATTCCCGTCCGGGCATCCAGATTTGGGTTTTCCATGGTTTTCCCAAATCACTCCAGGTGAATGCCGGGATACTTCCTTCAAAAGGCCATGGCTGAATTCCTTCCCATTCCTTGCCCCCTCCCCTCCTTTCCCGTCTCTAAAAATCTCTCTGTTAAGACACGTTAAGCAGTTAAAAAAAAAATAGACACTGTCGCATGAGAGGTAACACACGAGGAAGGAAGATGTCCGTGACGTACCACTATGTTGTCAGAGTTCGCTTAATCACTGGCACCCGCGACCTGAAGTCTTACCCGATGACTCCCCACGCCACGACGCCAGGAGTAACACCGCTTCTCTAAAAAATTGGAAGAAAGATCGCCGCCGTACTCGCCGACGATGGTCATCCGAGGGAGCACACAACCGCGGTCTACTGGAGTGCTGACGAATGGCGTCGCGTTGTGTTCAGCGATAAATCGCGGTTCTGTATTACCTAGGATGACCATCGTCGGTGAGTATGACGACGACCTCAAGAGATGTCCGACTATTCCAATGTTTTAGAGAGGCACAGCGGTGTTACTACTGGCGTCATTGTGTGTACAGCCATCAGATATGAATTCAGGTCACGGGTGGTAGTGATTGAGGGAACTCTGACGGCACAACGGCACGTCTCGGACATCCTGCGTTCTCGTGTCTTACCTCTCACGCGGCAGTATCGTGGTGCCATTTTTCAACAGGACTGTTGGTTCACACATGACACGTGTGTCTATGAACTGTCTGCCACCAAGATCCCCAGATCTGTTCGTGATATAACACGTGTGGGACCAGCTGGGCTGCCAACTCCGCTCCAATGCCAATATCAAGGATATCAAGAACCAGCTGCAACAGCTATGGACCAGCTTGCATCACGAGAGGATACTGCGGCTTTATAACAACCTACCCAACAGAATCGGTGCATGCATCCACGCCAGACGGGGTGCAACGTCATAATCATTAGTGGTCTCATACTAGCAAGTCCTTTGTAAACTTGACTCTGTTTTGTAATCACTGAAATAACATAACGTACCCTCTCAAACCGCGAAATGTGATTTGGTTCCTCACTTCCCTTGCGGGTGCTATACTTTTTTTTGTCAGGCATCATGGCAGGCAGTCTATCAAAGACTGGAATGGAAACCGTGGCAAATTCCGGCATAACTGTAATTCCCATTTCGTCTAAGGGCAGACTGTGCGAAATCGTCTATACAGGCGCAAGACCACACGAATTTACTTCTGCTTGGTTAGTGGAATATTAAATGAAGTGGAAGGACCTATTCGATATGATTTAAGGTAAGAAACATGATACATTAATTTGGAGAATAACCTACTTCATACGCATATTCGGAGGTGGCTAAAGTAATAAAAATTTCGCAAGTTCTATATGCAGAACACTGTACTAGTTTGTTTGGTCGATGGAGACAATACTTACAACAGAACTTTCCTCGAGTACTCCGAGCGTGGTTTGCCGTCTAGACTACAAGTATGTCGTGTGCCACATTCAGTTTACCAGTTTGTCCCAGAAGGTGAGAGCTACCTTTGTCACGTCTCGCCTAGTAATTTGCTTCACGAGTGGAGTGCAAGCTTGACATTTACACGCTCTTGGTTAGAGCTCTTGTAACATAGCGAATAATTACGGTAATGAATGTCACTTAGCCCAGAAGGTAAAGCGTTGAGCGGCAAATAAATGTATTGTAGTTAAGTTCCTCACAACAAACGGGCAGAAATAGGAACGTACATCTCGTTCCATTCGTCTCATTTCTATCTATTCCAACAAAAGCACAAAAAAGATAGAGAGTACATAACTTCAGCGCAGCGTAGAAGCCACATAAAAGACGGTTAATAAGTTCAAATAAGTAAAATTCGGAAACATCAATCATAAATGCAGCAACATCAAAAATTGCTTCGGGAAGCAACTTCTATCAGTTCTGTACCCTTCATGTTACGCGGAAGGAAAACCATCCACCGTCAGCTCAGTAGTGACTTAGGAATGAAAACAAATAACTGATGAAAAATAAAGAAAGCAATCTCGGAGAAAGTTCAGCAGACATCAGAAGTAGAAGATTAAAATTCTATGAACAGGTTCACAGAATCATTCACTTTTAAAACCCGATTTATTGCATTATTATACTTGCGAATATGATTGATATATGAAAATAACCACAAAATATCCAAGTTTTATGCTCACTCTACAAATGTTCTATGTGTGCCCCCTTGGCCACACGACACACGTCCAGGCGGTAGTTCAATTCAATCCACACATTTTGTAGTGTGATCGCGTCAATGTTCATCAATGCATCACTGATCCGTTTCTTCAGCTCTTCTATCGTTTTTGATAGTGGGGTACGTAAACAATCTCCTTAATGTGTTCCCAAAGGAAGAAGTCACACGGTGTTAAATCCGGCGACCTGGGAGGCCAGGGTAAGAAAGCGACGTCATCATTACCAACACGGTGAACTAGTGCTGCCGCGCCTAATGGTGTACAAACTTTGATATTTTGTGATTATTTTCATATATCAATCATATTTGTAAATATAATACCTTTCAATAAATCGGGTTTTGAAAGTGAATGATTCTTTTATAGTAACCCTATAGTTAGAGACAGCAAGAACCTAAGCAGTAGCTTTTTGAATTGGCGAGGAACACAAAGCAGGAGTTGACGGTGGAAACACGCGGACGAGTCAGGGGTGTAGAGTGCCACGTGGGAAACCCGGACGGACGCTGGCGAGCGGGCGGACAGGTAGTGCAGTGGAATGCGGATTGACCAGCAACGCCCCCGCACGAGCGCTGCTCAACAGTGCAGTACAGTACTACGTTTAAAACAATCTCTCGTGCACTTGTCCTGATTGAGAAGCTTAGAAAAGCTTCAGGAATGGATTGAAGCATGCCTGCGAAAACACCCACTGTACACTGTGAATTTTAAGAGTCAAATACAAGTCAAGTTTGTGTTTAAGCAAGTTCGAGTCTACGACCTTTGAAACAATTATACGATAGTGCGATCGTCCCTGTCCGTGTTTAATACCTACGTCTATTAACACTTCTGAGTTCTTCAAACTCAAGAGATTTTGATTTTATTCACTCTAGAGTGAAACACAGATCACGTTCATATTTGGTCTGATCAGGTCAACCTGTTATAATCTTTGACCCTAAAAATTGAAACTATTCTAAACCCGTGACGATACGTAAAAAACTGTCACGCGCTGACACTAGTAATACTAATAATTCTGTGTAGTCTATACGGCCTAGCTACAGCGAGCAATCAGCTGCGCAATCCACCTCGATTGTAGCCACCTAAAATAACCCGGTAATCCTTACCGGGTGTAGGTTACGTACAGTTTAACGCGAGATCCGAACCCGGAATTGTTCTGGCGTACTTCACACGTAGAAAGCAGAGTTTGCCAGTGATGATGGTCGGTCAAGTGCCTTTGAAAATCCCAGATCTTGAGTAGAAAGCAAACCTGCAAATCTTCGGATACAGTGACTGGCGCGGTCGTTATTGGTAGTAAGAGGATTGTTAAGCAAATAAATGAGATAAATAAACTGTAAAAGTATATAACAAAAAACTTCAGTCTACACAAAATCATTTATTTAATCATCTATTGCTTGCTCGCATACACATTTATATGCGACACAGTCGATACCGGGATTCGAATTGAGAACCTTTCGATACCCGGTCAGGCACCTTAACCACTATGCCACCCGACCGATCACAAAAGAAATTAAACCAGAAAGAACTAAAATGGGAAAAGACTTTCTATAACACTCATTTAACGTCAATATTAATTGGAAACTAGCGTTTTGCAGAAACATCATCAGCACAATGACTATACTTAAATAGAAACTCCCAAGATACAAGAAACACCTGCGCCGAATAAGTTTCCCGTCCACTCTGATGTACGCGTGCGGTGAATACGTATTTTTCCAGAGCGATAACAAAGAGAAGACTAACAGCTTTCTGTAGAAGCTTATCAAGAAGAAACAACAGTCCCATCTGCTGCGACTTGTCTACTGGCGATAAGCGACATACAAATATTAGATTTACTGTACCAGTGCAATAGTGCGAGAACTTTCATTTCATAAACAAAATTCCATCTGCAAATTTCTGTTAAATGTTTTCTATTTCCGAGAGGTTTTCCGCCCTTATTCCATGGGACATCATCAGTGGAAATAGATGATTAATCTTCACATGACGGTCTGGAACAGCAGATTAGGCACTCTTAGCACCATTACAGACCTGTTTTCTTAATGTTGCAGTCGAACATTTGGCCAAATGTTTATTTAGTAGCTTTTTCTTGCTGATAAGAAAGGCTTGTAAATAAAATTCTTCACTGCAGTATTAAAACACAGGTCTTTAAAAGTGGTAAAATTGCTTAAAATGATGTTCCAGACAGTCATGTAAAGATTTTCAACATATCAGCACTGATGATGCCCCACACCATAAGGGCGAAACGCGTTTCGGAAATAATAATAATATAAAAAATTCACCGCAACACTTGTTTGTAGATGGCATTCTATTTATAAAATTTATTGCTCAGCAGTTGCGGAAAAAATTCCTACAACTAGATTAACACTTTCATTTCAGTTCACATTTAATCTTTGTATTTGCTCATTAAATGTTTATGAGAATTCATAGTAAATAGTTGCGATTTATTTAGCTAGAAATATAATACGCGGTTTGTAGATGGTCGTGTGAGCCCACTTAATATTATACATTATGTTGTCATCAATTAAACTAATTTTATGTATATAAAGTATGGATATCACAAAAAGTCATCACACCACACACAGCCTTCTCTTCAGAGCTCTCACTAACGTTGGATAACTTTCTGTCGAACTGCCAGTCACAAAGTTTCGATCCTTTGGCGTAGCTGCCAAGGGAGCGTCCATAAACCACGTAGCTCCATTTTGGCATCTTGTTAACCCGCCCCCCCTTTTATCCACGTAGCCTGACGTGGTTTTTGCCTCTACCCCCCCCCCTCTTCTCCCCTATTGATTCCAGAAGATATTTTGTATTGTTTCCTCTTGTCAAACTACCGTAAATTACACATGGATATAATTAAATGACGGGAATAAATATTCACATGCTGTTGTGTGTTCTGTACCTTATTTATTTTAACTGTGACAAATAATATGAATAAGAAGCTACGTGGTTTGGATTGGAAACATCCACCCCCCCCCCTCCTCGTAGCTCACCCCTCCCTTAGATGGAGCAACGTAGTTTATGGACGTCCCCAAGATTCATAGCGGTCCGAAGGATTTAGTTTTATCAGTCCAGAGAAATCTGGTGAATCCGCTGTCCACGAAGTCGTGGAACAAATTGTTGCATAGCACCAATAGTATGCGTCTAGGCTAAACAATGCTGCGGATAGCGTCAGCACTGGCTGAATAAGACCCGTGACTCACAATAACAGAACACTTATCACTTATGGCAAATGCGAAATATCACTACAGATTAATCTTACATCTTTAAGGATTAAGTCTAGAACGTGGCTCAACTACACTTTCTGAAATATCCTACAGACTTATTTTTTCTTATTGCGTTACGCCTTGACGACGTCGAAGTCATTAGAGGCGAAAAAGGACTGGGAGGACCATGCCAGTTTCAGAGAACTATATCCACATTCGGCTGTAGCGAATTTGGGAAACCATGGAAAACTCAAATCTGTATGGTGGGATGGGAATGCGCCCCCTCGTCCTCGCGGATGCGAGGCCAGAGCTTTAATACCTCTCTCTCACCATCCTCGGTATCCTGTTGATATCTGTTATTTATGATGCAATTGACGATGACACCGATGCAATGAAAGCGGATTTCGTGTTCTCAAAGAGTCGGGTTGTTATTCTTGTCTGGTGTGGAAAGGATGTCCAACCTCATTAATGAAGTTAACAGTTGGTTCAAAGCATTTTGAGGCGAACAGAATGTAGGAGTAAATACAGTGTGACCCGTAACCTGTATTGCATTACGATAAACTATTTTCGCAGACAACAGCTATATATTACTGTTATCAAATCTTCAGTCTCTATAACTATTTGGAAAGACGAAAGACAAAGATTATTGCAGCTTATGCCGATATCAGATAACGTGAAAATAATCCTTGCATGATACAGGCACGACGGTTATGTTTTTATGAGTTCTTTACGTGTAGCGATACATGACGAACAAGGAGTGTGGACAATCTCATTTCCATATCTTATTTGTTCGAAACTAAAGATCAGATACTGTTGTGTACACATACAGGAAAATAAAAACGATGTAATTGCTTGTCTACACAACTGAGTTACGCATCTCGTACGATTCATACATGACGGCTGTTAATTGTGGGGTTCCAGGCGAAGCCGGAATGCTTCCTTTAAAAGACCATCCCCGAATTCCTTCCCATTCCTTGTCCCCAGTCCCATCCTGCCTCTAATGATCTCGACGTCGACGAGGCATAAAGCCGGAAGATAAAAAAAACTCCGAAACCACAATGCCTCTCAGAAAACACAATGCCTCTCCGAAACCACAGTGTCTCTCAGAAAACATAGTGTCTCTCAGAAACCACAGTGTTTCTCCCTTTATCTCTAAGTACAGTTTTCCCATATTATTCCAAGACATAAGATACATTTTAGACTCAACGCTTAGGATGTGAGAAAATGGACTGTAAATACAGCACCGTGCAAAGACTTCAGAATCGTTTACACCGGTGATCCACCCGTGAAAGGTTAGCAGTGCATAATAGAAGAAAAGTAATTATTATTTTCGTATGTCCCCATAACGAACGATAAGAATTCCTGACTGGATGCGTTCAGTTTCTCTTTGGGATGTTCTTCTTGTCTGACCAATATTTTTTCATTCTTTCACTTAATAGGAAAGTAAACTCATGGGAAGAGAAATTTTTTTTTTTTCGCGGTGGGAACACTTTCCCGTTGCATTTCGCCGAGAATGCCACGCTAAGTCCCGCCGGGAGCAGGGCCCGCTCTAAGGGGGGGCAAACCGGGCATTTGCCCGGGGCGCTAAAATTTAGGAGCGCCATTTCGGCTGTAAGTGTGAGAAAAATATTAATAATATTAATGTGTTAAATACACAATTAATAAAAAAATCCACATACCAATTTTTTCGTTCGTTAAAAACTTACAGTTCTTAGCTATTTGGGTGCACCCCTAGAGACTTGGAAGAGACGGGGCGCGGACCACAAAGGGGCGCGCCGTTGCCTCGCCGCCTCTGTGTGAATTCCGCCACAGGAGCAACTTCAAAATGCGCCGCGTCCGCGCCATGTCTCAGCCCGAAGTCCGCGCCACATCTCTTCTGTGTGAATTGGGCCTTAGCACGCGAGTAGAACGCTGTTTCGACTTTTGTTGTCTCAACTTGCTTATTACAAAAGTGGTTTCATTACACAACAGCATTAGTCTTACTATTACGTTATTAGTGGAAGTTCATAAAATTTACTTCAGGATTTCATAATTTCTAAAGGTAAGTTCATCTATGATTAAACTTTTATTTAGTTGGATATACGACATAAGCGCACAACATAAGCGAAGCGCGGTAGGTGGAGGCTGTTACGCCTGCCCTCGGCTACCTGCACTGATTCCAACGTTATATTGCCCACAAGTTACTAGACCCGGTGAAAAGGAGTGTTTTTCGCAATTGCAATTAGGCTCTAATACATGGAATCGATAGTTCTTGGCGGGAGATGATGAGTATTTATTTTATTGAATTGATAAACCAAATCAATATGGATCTTAGTTATTGGAAATTGAAGTGGAATAATTTGCATAATAATTACTTCTCGTAATCCGAGTCTCACAGATTTGTTGTACAAATTAGATACAGGCATCGTAAGTATTATGGTTGGGTTAAATTACATACGCTAGCTTTGATCGCTTGTAAAAATACTGTAGTTTAGTGGGTGTGGGACAGTACTTACAATCATTAATAAATAAATAATATTACCAGCTGCTAATTACCGATTAATTACTTCACATAGTCTACCATTAGTGTTTTCAATTTAGAATGTTAACTGCTAATATATAATCACCCATGATGCTTATTATATATATGAATGCGGTTTACAGATACTCTAATTGCTGCATTTGTAAATCGTCTCAACAAAAATAAATTCATTAACTATTTTAGTGAATGTGAATAACTTTGTCAGTTGGTTTAATAAGTGCATTGCGCGACAATCACTCCACATCATTTGTTTGTTTGTGAACTTGGAACGTATTCCGTTTAAGCCTTTAGAAATTGCCATTCTGTATACACGGTTTCTGTATTTGCAGCAAGTGTACGGATAGTATCCTCCGTGAATAAGCTTTGACTGTGTAGTAACACTAGACTTTCTTTATGTTCAAAGGGTATGGAAAATATTTTGTGTTGTGCATAAATATTTTTTTTATATCTACTGAGAATAATTTATCTTAGTTATGGTTTTAGTTTATTTAGAACAAGGATAAATATTTACTTTTTATATTATTTTACAGTGTACATTGTTTGAGTTACGTGAGTGCCTCTTCCAAAATGTCTGGCGGTCAAAGAAAACTATATGGTTACCATTACAAAACAATAAGGTTGAGAAAGGAAGCGAAAAGGCAGAATCAATCTGGCGCGTTAAAAAAATATACTGTATTCAGGGTTTACCAAAACAAATCTTAGAATCCAATATCAGGTCGGGATACTAAAGAAGTACAGAATCGTCAGAGAATAATAGCAAACAAATGAACAAAGTTTCTTATCCAACTGGAACTGACACCAACGTGAGACTCACAGAAGGCGTTCTAAAACTTTGTGGCCAAGAATTTTACGAGACGCCGTAAGAAGCTTTTTAGTAAGCCAAGATCCACCTAAACTATTGCATAATTACAAATTTCCTTCCAATGAAACGGATCGACATTTTAGCGCAAAATATTATACACGAATTTTAAGCAACGGAGAGCAAATACTGCGAGATTAGCTACTATCTTTCACAAAACTGCGTTTACTGCTTCTGTTGCAAAATTTTCGGCTCTTTAGTTAGTTCTCTCTCAAAGGAGGGTTTCAAAAATTGGAAGCACCTCGATGAAACTTTAAAAGAGCATGAAATTTCGAAAATCATATTCAGGCAAAAAAGATTAAATTGTTGTAAAACTGTAGATGCTGCCACTCAAAGAGTTATTAATGTCGAAATAAATCACTGGAATGAGGTGCTTCTAAAAATTGTTGCAATTACCAATTTGCTTGGTAAAAGTTGACTGGTTTTTCAAGGTACAAGCGACAAGTTGTTTGAGCATAATAACGGTAAATTCTTAAAAATAGTTGAGTTACTGTCTGAATACGATCCCATTATGGAAGAGCACGTCCGTTGAGTGCTCTAAAAAGTAGAGACTAAAGCTCAATATCTTGGGAAAAATATACAAACCGGGATAGTAGATCTGCTGCATCAAAGTTTAAAGCCTCATGTTATTAATAAATAAAAAAATTCAAATATTTTCCATAATTTTAAACTGTAATCCTGACTTTAGTAAGATACAGCAAATTACTCTTGAAATCAAATATGTTTCAACCAATAAATTTAATCCTGGCGTTGAAATTAAAATTAATTAAAGCTTTTAAGGCTTCTTACCAGTCGAAAGATCCACAAGAAAACAAATGTCTGACATTATAGTTGGAGAACTTAATGACTTGTGTTTAAATTTGCAGGATATCAGAGGACAGGGACTGACAACGGGTCCAGTATGAGGGGCAATAAAGCAGGAGTGCAATCTAGAATTAAACAATATAGTTCGCGAGCATTCAATGTTCCGTGTAGTAGCCATTCTCTCACTCTTGTTATTAATGGCAAAAGCATCCTTGGAAGCCGTTAATTTCTTCAACATGGTCCAAAAAATATATTTATTCTTTTTGGCAATTACTTTTCGATGGGCAATACTTTTAAAGCATTTTCAGGGTTCAACTTTGAAAACGTGGAGTGACACTAGATGGAAGAGTAGGATAGAGACAGGGCGGATCCAGGGGGGGGGGGGGGACTAGGGGGCTGAAGCCCCCCCAAAAGCACCAAGGTCACCCCTGACGACACGGATTTTTGCTCTACAGTTTTAATAAGGGTGGCAATCTGGAATAATGAGATTTCTGTCGGCGATACCCTCCTCCGACTAAACAAAATCCTGGATAGAGAGGATAGAGGAATTAAACCCTTTAAAATTTCATTTGGGAGATGTATACGACGCCTTGCTAAGCATTTACGAAAACCAAAAAATGGATAATTTAATGATTTAGCCATTTTCGCAATTGAGTATGAAATTGCTGATGAAGTAAATTTTAAGACGTAATAAAAAATTCGCAACCTGAAAGTAAGAAAAAAGCTTTTTGTGATTTTAGCGTATCTGATGTAATCTCGTTTTATTTTCAAAATAATGGCAATTAGATTGTTTGTGTGATAATATCCAGCTGTAATAGCATTTAAAAATGTAAAAAATATGGTTAATTTGTGGCTATGTACAGATATTTCATAATTAATTTCTCTATTTTGTGCCGCTAAATCAAAATTCAATAATTTTATTTATGAATATATGATTTTATTAAAATTTAAAATTAAATATTTTATTCGATTAAATTTTTTTTTTTTTAAAGATATATAATTCCATATAATCTTAAGGGGCGGCAATTTGTCTATTTGTCCGGGGCGGCAAAACCGCTAGAGCGGGCCCTGCCGGGAGACTTGCCGCTGCGGGACTGGTGTGTTGTGGACGGCTTGTAAAACATCACAATCGACCGCGTCACGTGTGAACAGAGATTAGCCCCGCCACGGTCGCTGGTCTCACCATCACTAAGCTACTTGTCCATCTCACTACACACCCGAGCAAAGCTGATTGCTGCCACAAGGAAACGGTAAATCCCTATCCATATATTCAATGGTTCCTCCCCACTGCTATTGAAGAGGAGATTAGGCTGGTTTGAGCTCAAATCCGTCCACCACCTGCTTACCGACCATACAGATCGAAATGTACCGTTGTCGTCCCTAAGATCAACTCAAAATACACTAATCTGAGTTCAAAGAGTATACACCACAAACTACGATTAGTACAACGCTCCCAATGTGTACGGGCTGTATCACTAACTTCCATTTAGCGGTCATCTTCAATGACCTTGACTATCGATATCTTTTAATGCGTGGCACTGCCTGAAGAATCATATAACTGAAATGATTTATATACAGGTACAGGCTTAGAGACTTGGTGACAATGTTTTTACTGGCTGCGCATTCCGTAGCTATCGTAGCCGCCTTAATCTAACTCGATAATCTTACCACATGTAGGGTACCTACAGTTTAAAGTAGAATCCGAACCACGGAAGCGATCTGGAGTACTTTACATTATACAGCAAGCTGTGCCAGATATAGAGGCCGGGTTTAGGGCCTTTGAAAATCCCCGCCGAGACAGGGATTCGAACGGGGGGCCTTTCTTTATCCAGTCAGACGCCTTATCTACTGAGCCACCAGACTCCTCTGTCATTTATATAGTGTTACTAGTCGTTACTGTGAGAGCAGAAGCTAAACAAAGTCAGATTGTAACTAAGAAATTTTTATCTAATATCAATTTCAAATAGAAACTAGGCTGGAAGCATGGTTGAATGAATAACAAACTGCATTCTTCCGAGATGAGCTATCAGTATTAACGATTGGTAATAGAGTCTTGATTTTTGTTTAATTATTACAGAATCGTTTTAAATAAACCATTGGGCTCAGAGGAATAAGTACCGAAACGCTTGGACCACGTTGAGCATGGTGGCGAGTTCGGGTCTGCTGGAGGACGCGAGTTCGAATCTCCATCCGGCCATCCAGATACGGTTTTGCAAGGTTTCCCGAAACCACTCTAGGTAAATGTGGTGATTGGTTCAGTTAGATGGAAATGGCGGGGAATTCGCGTGAAACATGTAACAATCAAACGATTAACGAAATCGATACGCTTTCGAATCCTGCATCTGTACAATCCTTCCTGGCAGCATTCGAATTGCAGACAATCGTGTAATAAACACGTGTGGAACAAAACAGCGGAGATTTGAGTTGGTGAAGGCGCTGTGAAGCCTGGGCGAATGTGTGCACGAGGAAAATGAAATGTGGCATGTCTGCTCCACCTGATTTGCATACGTAAACACCGGTACCGCTTGCTGGGATCAATGGACGAGGCGCAGCCATCCGCGGGAAATTAGCCCTTACCACCACAAATCCATCGCTTGTCCAAATCATTCATTTGTGCTGTTTCGCGTAATCAACGCCTTGATTACAACAATCATTAACCCGTATTTGAACATTGCGGTTAAAAAGTATGAATGCAATGAATAATTCTACTGTCTTTTGTATCTGAATCAGTCCACTACACAACAGTTATTATTCATGACACAAGAATAAAAGTGAATCACAAGTAAATTCTTATTACCCTGGAACATTTTATGGACGGTCATGACGCTTTGAGAAATTTCTTGACGCACTAGTGATCGCAGTTAGACACATAAGATCCATTCACACTAGCGGTCAGGCCAATTCAGCTCAGCTCAGGATCCAGGATAGTATTTACACTAGCAATCAACTCAGCTCAGTTGTAGACGAGGCCATTTGATTTCAGTTGCTCATAGTGAACAATGCCGTTTTCAACCCCAATGTCAATTAAATCGCAATGATTTGGGATCAAGAGCCTAAAAATACGTAAAGATCAAAAATAGGATGGTTCTGGGTGCATCCAGAGTTTCTAGCACAAACAGATCAAGAGAAAAAAGAATGCTAACTACCGGCTATGCCGTGCGAGATGAGTGGTGGGAAATGATTTTGATATTATAGAGCTCAAAGATTTCGAATTTATTTTAGAAAAATTAATTCTGCTGCAGGATTAATTGATAACATAATTTTAGCAACATGTATTTTGTACAATTATTTACAGAAGGAAATATTTTATGTCATATAGAAAGTGAATTTCAGGATGAGCGAGAGAAACCCTATTTTACAAATATTCTTTGTTTGTGTGCTAACGCTCGTACAGAAGCCTTTGAATCAAAAAATAAATTCACAATATTTTTTTAATTCTGAAAAAGGGTCTGTACCTTGGCAGTACTAAACTAAGTAACAATGTTTGAATTTATATTAAAGTTTGCCGATTTTATAATAAACAGAAATAACATACTGTTAAAATATTTTTTCTTTATTACTTTTTTATTGCTTACGAGCATAGTTTTTAGACGTTCGCCGCCCATTTGATTTGACCTGACCTGACCTTTGCTCGTTCGCACTAGCGTTTAGCTCAGGTCTTGACCGTTGTTGATCGGTGGCGGCGCGATCTTCGGTTTGACCTGCCTTGCCCTGACCTAAGCGGGCCGCGTAGTGTGAATGCTCCCATTGGATTACGTGTATAGCGATTTTTGACCTGAGCTGAGCTGACCACTAGTGTGAGTGGGCCTCTGAACATCCGGTAAGCAAACAGTCCGAGGAACAGCTTTACAATTTTAGAGCCCAGTCACCGTTTATTTTCTTCTCACTACATTCCTTGTGAGGGTAAGGATTTGGGTTAAACGCAAAGAATACTTTGTACATGTATGTATGTATGTATGTTGCAAATTAATTAAGTGTAGAGCGAATGAATGACCGATGAAATAGAAGGGAGTACTTGGATGTATTAAATATGTAGTGATCCGTTATCACCGAAAAGAGTGAAGAACTGAACTGTCAAGACGCATGTTGGACTGATCTGGTTTGTTACCAATTAAAGTATTTAGTTGAGACTAAATCTTTTGTGTTAACAAATTTAAAGTGTGTCAGTTGCTGTTAAGAAAAGCATTGGTTGGTAGAATATAAATAACTAGCCACAAAGCCCGTCAAAATTGACGGGTCTGGAGTATTCTGGCAATTAATTTCTTTTTAGTTACTTACCTAAACAGAATTGTTTTGAAATAAAGCTCAATGTGCTGTAATTTCTCATCCCTTGTGATGTAGCAAAACGTTTCAGTTGTCAACTTGATGCAGGTCGCATTTCAGTCAAACCACAATCTTCGCTAATAATGCGATGAAGATCGATGTGTTAACGGATGACATAAATTACATAGCCTACAGTTGAAATAATGACCACAGTGAAAACGAAGGATACTAAATTAAATCATAACAACTTCAGTATTCTGGCAAATCATTTCTTAGCAATCGCTTAAATAAACACAAAAATAAATCATAATATAATTCGGTTACTGTGCAAAGTACGGCCAGTAGAAAAAACTGTTAATTCTGGTTGAAAATACTACTAGCTTCTTCCTTGGCGCTTAATCTTTAAGGAAAAGTGTACCAGAAAGCCGTAAAATATGTAACAAAGGTGTAATCCGCGCCGAAACATACGTTTACGCACATTACTAACTTGGCGTTAATAGAGATCTTGAGCCGCCTATGACGTAATTATAGTCAGCATTTGGCGTAGCCGTTGTCTTCTTCACTCAAAATCCTCTAAACACCATGGAATATTAGTAGTCTTTTGGGTCCAGGCTGCCATTCAACATAAACACAACACGTTTACGCATATTACGGCATTAGCGGCAATAGACGTCTCGTTCCGTGTGTGATGTCATTATAGTCAGAATGCGGCATGGCGGCCTCCTTAGTCGTTCAAAATCCACTATACACTACTGAATATTAGTCGTAATTCCGGTCCAGGCTTCATTTCAACCTAACCACAACGTCCACCAATACAGCTATTTGAAAATCAACATGTGTACAGCTTGAGGAATAGCACACTCGCGGTAAAAATGGCTGCTACACATCGGCTAATACCGCACGTAACCCGACGATTTTCACTATATTACTTCTTTCCTACCTGTTTTATCGGCTTCGGGTACACTTTTTCTTAAATAGAAATGAGTAAGGAATGCGTTAATCACATTTTCATCGAGAAATAACAGTTTTTTCTACTGGCCGTACTTTGCACATCACCCTATAATTCCTATTGCCTTGCGCAATAACAAAATGTTTCTGTTGCTATCCTGGTCCAGGTTGCATTTCAATCTAACAACAGGCAGTTTAATCATTACCGTGGTGACACAATCTGATAATGCATTCTTGTAGAACTCGACGAAATAAATCGAAAATAAAGAATAAAATTTCTTGATATATTTCTTGGTTTTCGAGATATAGCATGTTGAAAATCAATTATAACTGTGATTTTGGTGAAGTTTCCTCTGGTCCAGGACGTATTTCAACCTAACAACAACCACCAGGAAGAAAATAAAACACTTATAGTGCATTTCGACCGTGTAGATATAGCGGTTTTGGTAATTTGTTTTTTCTGGTCCAGGCCAGATTTCACCCAAACCACCTAAATTTTGAGATACAATATCTCGAGAACTAAGCGAGATATGGAAAGAAAATGTATTATTTGTTTTCGATTTGTCTCTTCGAGTTACATACGATATCATCATGAAATTTGGCAATGTCGAAATTTTTCTTCTCTTCCAGGCCGCATTTCAACCTAACCACGTCAATTTTGAGATACAATATCTCGAGAATTAAGTAAGATATCAAAACATTTTATTCTCTACTTTCAGTTTTTTTCGTCGAGTTACATAAGAATCCATCAACAAATTGCGGCTTCACGGTTATCGTAGAATCCCATAACCACGTACAGTAGTACTACGCTAAACCATGGAGGAAATATTTCCTTCCTCCATGTGCTAAACATGCCGCCAGAGAAACAATACTTACTTTACACGCATATTAATACATACTTATCACATTTCAATGGTCACATTGCATCGCGAAATAAACCGAATAAAAAATCTATAAGGGTTCTTCAATCTTAATTTTTTATATTCATTATTCAGAATTATACTAACACATTTGAATAGCTGACACAGTTACATGCGGCTGAAATAAGGCATCAGTAAAACCAAAGTAAATTAAAAATAAATCTTAACAGCTTACGTCATTCCAACGTAATATTAGTTTTAATGGGTGGAAGGTGATATTTTCCACCGGCCGGAAACTGGTACTGCCCTGTTGAAATTTGTATCAATTGCTTCGTTATAATGGCATCTTCTTCACATTTGCACCCTCCTTTTTTCCGAAACGTCGCCATGAATTAAATTAAAAATTCTGAAACGTAAGATGCTCCGCAACCGAAAAATGTTAGCAACACTTTCGTTAGAACGAAATAATGAATTAAGTAACAGAAAAAAATTACTAAAAAAAAAACGCATGCCCTCTGCTGTAACTTCAAGTGCCAATTCAAATAACAATCTATCAAAACTGCCGCTAACATTGCGAAAATTACCTTTCATATATGTGATATCAACGAATACTTCTACATAAACTAATATTAAATAAATCTAAGCAACTAATAAGTATGTTCAGTCAGTTAATTTATTCGTGGATGCCTAGAAATGTTATTAAATAACGTGGATATTTCTCTGCAGTTGCTTAACTAATCAGAATTGTTACAAAATAAAGCTCATTGTAATTTATCGTTCATTGTGCTGTAGCAAAAAGCTTCAGTTGTCATCTTGGTCCAGGTTGCATTTCAGCTTAACCATAATATCCGCTAAAATCTCTGATAGAAAAGCAAAGCTTCAATCACGCGCAATTTAATACATTCCATGCATCACGATATAAACTTGATCCCAAATCTTCACAGGTTCTGACACATTTCTTTCTTAATAGCTACCTATGATGAAGATCGATATTTTAACGGCTAAGAAAGCTTACATCTGCTGAAATAATGACTCCAGCTAGAACGAAGGATGCTATAACAACTTAAGCTATGCCATGTAATATTTCATTGTGGTTTAGGCCGTATATATCGCGAACAATTTGCAACTTCTTTCATTTGAACCATGTAATGTTTCAGTAAAAAAAAACCTGATAATTAATATGCCAAATTAAACACAAATAATTTCAGTAATAGGACACAGTTTAAATTTTAAAAAAACTAAATTATTCATGCCCTCTGCGTTAACGTCAAATGAAACTTGTAATTCTAATCCATGCTAGTTAAACTCTAACCAAACATTTAGCAGCACTGATGCTCGAAATACAAAGCTTTTATCTTACAATATCTATGGACAAAGAATTTAAGTAATACTTCAATATATCAAAAGAATATTACGTAAATATAAGCATCTAATGATTGATATATCGATTTTAACGCAATACATACTTTTATTTCAGTGTTATGTGAGTTAATTTATTCACTGTTGCTTGGAAATGATATTAAATAACGCGCACTCCCACAAATAATATCGTAAAGCGTGACGTCATAGCGCAACGTCATAGGTTGACGTCACCGCGTGACATGACGTAGGTGCGACAACGCTACATCTTGTGTATTATACTAATAGATTCTTCTTTCTGATTATTGAAGAAAAAGATGGTAATATGAGATATTGAGTGTTCGCATTGAAGCGTGTGTTATTTTTCCGGTTACCTGAATAAATAAAGTGTACGCAAAATGAGTACTGAATTATTTCGGCTCAAACGCCGAGCAAAAGTAATATGAAAGTTATATTTCTACGAACCGAATCGGCGGAGAAGATACTCCGCAGATTACACAAAGTAACTGGAACAGTCAATAATACTTAATTATTCGTATATGATTTGATTCTTATATTAACTGAAGTAATGCACAATAGATTATTATCAAACTATTATTCAATAAAGAACGAAAGGAACGAATAATTGCACATCATTTAATCTCAAGTTCGAGGAAGCAAGCGATCGTTTTGTTTGTGTATTTTTCAATCTTGCGATTAGTGCTTGGCGTTTAACTTTCTCCGTGAGAAGTAAGTTTCTGAGCTTAAAAATCTGATGCAATATGGCATACCGATAGCACGCTTGATTAATTTAATTAATTTAATTTAATTGCAATGGAGCACAGGCTCCGGTGGCAATTTCCCTACACAGCTATCTTCCCCCTATCCTGCACCCACCTACATTTGCCCTCTACAAATTTTTTCTTTAAATTCCTTCAAAGTTTTCGGTAAATTATTCATCGTTTCTCTTGGTAACTCATTCCAATCCCTGACACCCTTACCTAAAAAAGAGAATCTTCCTACACCCTTGTGCCTGAAATCGAGTGCCAGCTTGTGGTCATGGTCATCTTTTCCCTTCCATGCACTACTTTTCATACCTACTGCAATATCTTTCCATGCCTCATCACCAGTATATGCCCTGTACACTCCCATGACCCTCCTCATCCTCCTCCTGTCTTGCAATGAATCCCATTCCAGCTCCTTTATCATATCCGTCACTGATTGCATTCTGCGATAATTTCCAGAAACAAATCTAGCAGCCCTTCTTTGCACCCTCTCCAACTCCTGTATTTGATACGTAAAATGAGGGTCCCATACTACACTACCATATTCGAGCAATGGTCTGACCAAAGTTTTGTAACCCAATTCCTTGACTTCTCTCGTACATCCCCTCATAACTCTCTCCAACAAGTGCAGAACTCTGAAACCTTTTCCTACCACCTGTCCTATGTGTCCTGCCCAGTTAAGTTTGTTATCAAAAGTAATTCCAAGATATTTGCATTTCAAGTCTTCAGCAAGCAATTCTTTCCCCACCTTATATTCATAATTAACCTTTTGTTTTTTATTTGTGTATCTAATAAGCTGACTCTTCTTTGCATTTATCTTCATTCCATGTTTACTAACCCAATTAGATATCCTGTCCAGATCACCCTGCAACTGTTTACAATCCTCTATCGTTTTGATTCTTTTATACAGCATTATGTCATCTGCAAACAATCTAATTTCAGATAGTAAACAGGCAACACAATTATTCATTAGAATAATGAATAGCAATGGTCCCAATACGCTACCCTGTGGCACACCCATTTTTACTTCCACTTCTTTTGATACTACATTTCCTACCCTAACTTTCTGTTTTCTACCTTTTAAAAATTCTTCTACCCAGCAATTCAACCATTCAGTCTGGGTGTTTTTGAATATGAACGAAGACGTTCTAGTGAACACTTCGTAGATAAGGCATTAAACATACTCTGCATTCATGACTATCAATGGCGTGCTGTGATGGCGTTTCCTATTTAGTAACCTTCTTCGGAGGGCAATGCCGCTGTTAGACCAACTGCGACGTACTCGTACTTCAAGTACGTAGTGCGAGATTACCCACTTTCCTTAGGATTTTAATCATTGAAACGAATGAGGACTATGGAGTGACGGGAACACCGTATCTATTTTCGGTACCTTTTACATGCAATGAACATGATACTCAGAGATATGTTATAGGCCCAATTCATCACAATGATGCAAACTGAGATATGAAAATCAAAAGCTAACATGCTAAAAATTAGAACCTTCAAACTTTTGTCTGAAATTTCTTGGGAATCGCTCATATATTATCTGCAGTAGAACTAAAGAGAGAAATCTTTCCGAAATTAATTAAGATCACATCAAAAGAAACAAAAATGCAAACACCCGTTGAAGCCACGACCAACAAGATTATCAGAATTGCTGGGCTTTGTTTGTGCTATGACACATAACAGATAAGTTCAGTGTCATTACGTAGAAGTAATATCAACGGTTAGTTAACGTCAAAATTTTGCTGGCAGTCAGATATGATATTATGGACTAAATGAGGGATGGCAATGAACAAGGAAGAGCAGTGGTTAACGCTCAGTGACGCGCCCGGGAATCGATCCCGCTGCCCGCCTTGTGAGTGGGGGGCGAGGCTGGAGGGCTTAGCCTAATGGCCGATTATTATTAATGAGGCGGGACGCAGCGGAGCTCAGCTTCAAGATATCCTGCTGCGCCTCCGGTCCGCTAAACGACATCGCACAGTGGAGGGACTACCTGTCCGTGTCGTCGGCCGTCTGTGTTTACGTCACAGTCTGAATGATTGGCGTCTGTCTTAAAATCTGAGGCATGACCTGCAGCGGATCAAGAATTTAGTCTGCTCTGAACATCAACTTTTTTAAATTTTAATGATACGTAACAAACAGAACGCTACGAGCACCTTTAGATTATAGGGTGTCCTCCGTGACTGTATAAAACTGGAGAAATATGTCCTTTTCAGTAGAACAGTGCCTTGGAAACTATAAATATTCCAACATAAAACGAGGAGGAGAAGAATGGAAAGAAAGCTTCCTCCAGTAAGGTCCCTATTATCTAAATGGCTGTTTAATGTCCTACTAGAAATGTCACTTTCTGCTAAAAATGAACAGACGCATCCGTGTAAACAAAATATTTAGACTAGGAGTACTTTAAGGCTGCTTGGGAGCCCCGGAGATAACAGAGGTGACAAGACCACTGAACTGTTTACAGTAGCGCAACAAGTTCTATGTCCCTGGAAAGAGAGAAATGAAAATGATTCATCTTTGATTTGGCGTACTGTATGGTATGTTTTTCCAGTGTTTTTGTTCAGGCAGAATTTTTATAGCAGCTTTCGATTGTTTTTGGAGACTATATCCATTCAAAGGAGGAGACATCATTTATATCGGGATGGAATTTTCCAGGCTGATAAAACCGTTTTACATGGCTAGAAACGTTTGAATTCAAAGATCAAATGTCACAAATCTTCAAAGCTTCCACCAGTCACCACATAATCGCATGTTTATAACGATCTGCCTTGGGAAACAGCGCTGTTCCAACAACATCCTGCAGCGTCTGTAATGTAACATGTTACAGGTGATTTTTATTTTATTATCAATTGGATGTTGGTAATCTTTGTGTATCAGTTTTCCTTTATAGCAGGAAGCAACCAGTCAATGTCTGTGGAAATCAAAGAGTTACGATGGTAATGCCGGCTCGGTGGTTGGATAATCTTTCGATCTTCGACAGAGACTTTAAGTGCTTTGTACTCCAAACTGACAGAAATCACAAGATTAGCGAGGCAAGAAATGATTCAAATAGTATCAAGATGATTAAGATATTTTGGTTGATAAGTAGGACTAAACAAAAGTAAGTGTATAATGAAGTGAATGTATTAAGTATGAACCGCAGTGAAATAAACGAATTTTATTCTTTAACGCAAGTTTGCTTATCTTCCATTGAATGCATCTACCAGTTAAGTTACATCTGGCGACCGAAACAGCAAATCGAACCTGCAATTTTCAGATTGTTAAGAAAGGTATGGTTTTATATGGAAAATAACAGTTTTTATGGTTGAGTGTTGATCAAAACGTTTACTCGTAACGTTGATTGTGAAGCAGTTCCGAATTTATGCCTGTGTAAGAAAGAATTTACCGTGTGTGAATTAAGTTGATTATAATAGATCAAACTTCAAATTAATATGGTAGAAGAAGACAATTATCTTCAAGAAGAAAATGAGATTGAAGAAAATAGAGAATATTAAAGCAGTTTTCAAACTATTTTAATTACAATGTTACAAGCCGTAAAAAAAGTTAAGAATAATGAGAAGCTTTTACACGAAATCAATCAATCAATTAGAGGAATGAGTATATAATCTTTATTTAATATTGATTTATTTGTCGGCCCCATGGGTTCAGTTGATTGCGGTACCGTGACAGTGTTCAGCGCTGTCAAGGAGTTGTCTGCTTCCTCTCCTGGTGGTAGAAGAAATTTTCATCATCAGGAATTTAATTTATTTAATCTGATAGAAATGTGACAGAGCGCATGCTCCGGTGGCAATCTCCCTACGCACCCCATCTTTCTCCTTTCCTCTTCCCACCTACTTTTTCCTTGAACTTTAAATTAATTCAGTATTTTTTTAATTATTCATCATTTTCAAAATTTTCCTACACCCTTATGCCTGAAATCAAGTGCCATTGTCATCTTTACCCTTCAATAATGTACCTCTTAATTCTCACACCAATATCTTTCCATTCCTCATCACCAATATACGCCCTGTACATTCCTATGACTCTCTTCACCCTCCTTCTATCCTCCAACAAATCCCACTCCAGTTCATTTGTCATATTAGTTGTCGATTGTGATCTGCGGTAATTTCCAAAAACAAATCTAACAGCCCTTCTCTCCACCCCTTCCTACTCCTGTATTTGATACCCAAAATGTAGCTCCCAAAATACACCACCATATTCAAGTAGTGGTCTAACCAATGTTTTGTAACTCACTCTTTCCAACAGATGAATGATTTTGAACCCTTTTCATGCCACCTGTCCAATATGTCCTGCCCAGTTAAGTTTGTTATCAAATGTTATGCCAAGGTATTTACATTTCGAATCTTAACAAGAAATTCCTTCCCCACTTTACAATCATAATCAACCTTTAGCTTTTTATCTGTTTAGCTAATAAGCTGGGTCTTCTTCGAATTTATCTTAATCCGATGTTGACTCACCCAGCTAGATAACATATCTAGATCACCCTGCAGCTGTTTACAGTCTTATACCGTTTTGTACCTGTTATATAACATTATGTCATCTGCAAACAACCTAACTTCTGATAGTAAACCATTAACACAATCATTCATTAGAGCAACGAGTAGCAATGGTCCCAATACACTACCTTGTGGAACTCCCATGTTAATTCCTACTTCTTTAGATACTGCCTTTCCTACCAAAACTTTTTGCTTCCTACCATTTAAGCAAATCACCTTTTCATCAACTCCAATAGTTTTTACCTTATTTAGCACCATTTTATGTCTCACTCTGTCAAAAGCCTTTGAAAGATCTAGAGCTACACTATTAATTTGACCTGCCCAGTCCATCTCATCAGAAATATTTTGCATACAGTTTACTTACTCGCATGAATATCCTTGTCTAAAGCCATGTTACCGACTTGAAACCACTCACGTTCCTCATAGACACGTCTGATATGATTGCATATTAATCTCCCCATTAATTTTCCTACAACTGATGTCAAGCTGACTGGCCTGTAGTTTTCGACTCTATTTGCCACCTCACCTTTATGGACCGGTACGATTATTGTACTTTTCCACTCATCTGGTAAACAACAAGTTTCCAGACTCAATTTAAATAATGTTTCAAGATAAGGTACAATGTCTTATCCTTCCATCTTTAGGACATCTGTAGTAATATTATCCGCGCCCGCACCTTGGCGGTTTTTTTTAGATTTCTTAGTTCCTTCATGATATCTTCATAGTGAATTTCAAATTTTCTAGTCTGTTCGTTTCCAATTGTGTGGATGGGCTCGTTTTCTGATATACCCCTTACCAGTGTTGAATCCTCAGTAACTTCTTCTCCATCCTAAATTATAATTGCACCAACACCCTCTCTTCCCTTCAATTTGCTGATATAGCCATTGAAATTTCTAGACGCATCAGTCAATAGTCCCCCTGTACCAATAATATTCTTCTTTAACTCATCCTTAGCTAGTTTCTTTGACATTATTAATTCCTTGTTTAGTTGTATAAAGAATTCCCTACTACCTAGCTGTCTCTTAACTCTGTTAGGTTCTCTTCTCACCAACCTCTTTCACCTTCTCCCTGTTATAGTATGTAGATACTTTTCTTTATTTTCTGTTTTGGAATAAATATTTCTTCACTTTTCCCACTTCGCCTCCACTGCACTTTTTCCCTTCCTCCAGTTGCTGAACTATCCCTGAAATATCTTTTCATTTGTGCTTTTTACAATTGTACCTATTTCTCCCTTCAATTATGGCCACTGGTTTAGTGAATCCTCTTATATCCATTAGATCTGTATTGTGATCACTTATTCCTTCAGTTACTTGACACCCGATAAGGTTATCATCAGGCTTTATTGGGAAGATATCCAACATGTTTGGTCGCTTTGTGTTCTGCTAAACAACTTTTGCAAAGCCCCCTTCTCTTAATAAGGTATTTGAAAATCTCTGTTCCCTTGTGTTATTAATCTTATTTCCTACCCAGTTTAACAACTTGTAAATTTAAATCCCCACCAAAAATGACCATTCTATGCTCACTTCTGAACGATGGATTTGATTTATTTTCACCCCAGGAACCTCATCTTTATCATTCATTCTTGCACTATGGTATGCAACCAACACCCCGACTTTTTGCCAACAGGATAGAAGAATTGGGTGTGCACAGTTCCCAAGCACCTGATTGTGCACCAAAGTCCTGAGTTAAATCCCAAATCTCTCAGCACTGAGTATGAAGCGAGGGTATAAGACACTGGTGATTCATCTGGAGGATGGGGACGTTAAGCCTGACGGCTCTAAGCTGTCCTTCAGAAGACTGGGCCTGGATCGGCCGGCACCAAGTTTCATGCTCTTCCATCTTTCATTCAATCAGAACATAAAAAAAAACACACTTCATTGAACATATACACATCATAGTCATTCAAACAAAACAATAAACACGTAAATACAAATTCATCTCTGGGGAAGGCAAGGAGAAACCATCTCAATTTAAATATCGCAAGAGAAAGTGTCCACCAACGTAACGCTTGAGGAGAAAAAGAAAATTGAGTTTTTTTTTTCACGACCACCCTATCCATACTGCCTCGATCTAAAAAAGATATATTGATTCTAATCAAAAATGAATAATAGCCAATAAAATGAAATCATGGTTATGAGAAAAAGAAATCTCTGATATGCGTTTTTAAATCTCATAAAATTACTATAATCTTATATTATTCCGCAGAAGTCCACCTAATAGCCCTTTCATAATTTCTTCGATATATTCGTACAATTGCCTTAATGACATGAATCCAGCAACTGTCACGCAACTCAGACTTATGATACTTCGCCTGTTTCAGTCACAATGAATGCAAGGTTTCACACTAATTTACCATTTATAGTATTCTGTTCCTCCTGAGTGTATTCCGAACATCCCGCTGTTCTGGTGCGATCTATATTTAGGTGTGACTGTATTCGTTGGAAAGTAGTAATTTTCATAAGGAACAGCCGTTACCATTACATCTCACATCAGCCGTGAATAACATCTGCCGGAATATAGGGTGAAAGTTATTTTATGAGACTTAAAAACGCATATCAGAGATTTCTTTTTCTCATTATCATGATTTCATTTTATTGCATATTATTCATTTTTTAAAATTAGAATCAATATATCTCTTTTAGATGGAGGCTTATGGCTAGGGTGGTCGTGAAAAAAAAAAAAAAAAAAAAATAACTGTGTTGGCCATAGTTAAGAATTCTGGATATTTTCTACAAGTAATGTGAACTTATTTGCAATAGATACTCTACATCTTTGTTGAGATGGAATAATACACGAAATTCGTAGAATTTATTTAAAAAAAATATGGTTATGTTTTTGTTGTACAAACAAAATAATAAAAAGTCTAAAATTACTTACAGTTATAATGAATATCAATTCGTTCTCAGGCGGTTCTTGCTGTTTTGAATGTTAACAGAGGTCTAACATTTTGCCGAGTTTAGCAACGCCTGCTATCGATATTCCTCTCAGTTCATGTACGCACAGAGAGGAACATGGGAGTGACACAGGGAAGAAATCCTAAGATTTATATGCTGCCTATTACATGACAGGAGTCGTGGCTGTCTCGCAGTTCACAATTTCTGTGCCGGGAACAGTAGCAGCCTAGAGCACCGTGACGCTTGTCGATCGGCATGAGAAGATAATTCGGACACGCGTGACGCGAGCCAAGCCCAGAGGTATTATCTCTCCCGTGGCTGGGGAAATTCTGTAATCGGTTCTGTAATCGGTTCTGTTGGACCTGGACTGGAACCAGATAAATATCCCGCTTGTTTGTGTTTTGGGTGCGGTGTTATTGTCAGTCTCCTAATAATCCATTTGCTTTAGTAAATCCTTTCTACATATTGCAGACAACGTAGGACATATGCAAACCTTGGTTAAAGCCACTAATGCTCAAAGCTGGTGGTGATTCCAGCAAAGCGAGCCGACAGTGCTGTTCCCTGCAGAGTCGCGTGGTTTGGTTAACTCTAACAGCCCGGATCCTTCGGACAGGTCGGCTCGTTCAGACAGTAAGGAGGGACCTGGTCCCAACGAAATGAGTTGTTACCGAGCAGGAGGCAGCACATTGCAAGTCTGCGATCATCTCACTGAATTCAAGGAGGAGCTGCTATCGTGCTGACAGTAAAACTACCTTTCATTTTTTTAAAAAGAAAATAACAACAAAGTATGTGATGTACAGTGGAAAGATTAGAACTGATGAATTACTAAACGATTTACCTTTGATTACAGAGAGAAAGGTGGAAATTGACACTTATGTTTACTTAAAAAATAACTATTTTAAATTTAATATCATTTCAAATTTATTAGACAGTGCGCTTTAACTGAATTTAAACAGCGAAAAAATATAAGTACATGATTGTGGCAGCATTATTATCTTTCATAATGATTTGAAGAATGGTAAAGGTAAAATTGAACGATGCCTACAACTTTTAAACATATTAAATAACAATACAAAAAACCTACACTATAGGTTCATTCATCAAAACCATAAATCAACTTTGTTGTCACGTAGTTTAACGATCAAATAGCCTTGGCGCCAACAAAAATGTTTCCTAACCCGTCTCAGTCGTCGGTAACACGAGCACCAACTGATTAGATTTTGGGGAGTGATATTTCCTCGAGCGAATCTGCCGTGTGTTATTCGGGAAGAACCTGTCCCACCCGTGATATCCAGTAGGAAGAATTCCGCTCCAGGTGTGCATGCTACTTGAGTAAGGTTTCAGCAAAACTCATTTCCGCGTGTCTAAGTACGTTCTGCTCCGAAAATCGTTTATTTCTTTTCTCTCCAGGAGAAAGCGAAAAAATTGTATTTCAAATGTCACTGATCATAAAACATAGCACGTTGTCAAACCTACTCAACCGCGAACCAGCGCTGAGCACACTGCGACGCCATTCACTATGTTCAGCGATTCTGCACTACCTCTGGTGACCATCGGTTGCGAGTAGGGGGGCGACCAGGGAAGAAGTCCCGTTCATCTAATGTTTGATAGGCACAGCGGTGTTACTCCTGACGCTATGGTGTGGAAACCTATAGCCTATGACTTCAGGTCACGGTTGGTAATGATTGAGGGAACTATGACGACACAACGGTACGTCACGGACATCCTGCGCCCTCATATGTTACCTCTTATGTGACTGTATCATGGTACCACTTTTCAACAGGACAATGCTAGTCCCCACATGACACGTGTCTGATGTTGAGGTATTCTCGCGGCCAGCAAGATCCCCAGATCTGTCCCGATAGAACACGTGTTGACGTCCCAGTGCCATTATCCAGGACATCAAGGTCCAGTTACAGCAGTTGTGGGCCAGTATGGGTATGGAGAGGATACAATGGCTATACAACATCCTTCCCTACCGAATCACTGCATACATCGAGGCCAGAGGGGGTCAACGTCATACTGATAAGTGGATTAATACTGCCAAGTTCATTGTAAATTTGACCCGATTTTGTAATCCTTGAAATAACATCACATATCATGCCATCCTCACTTCGTTTCCTCCTCCCCTTCTGGGTGCTTCACTTCCTTATATATATATGTATATATTCGGCGTATAAATCTTCGGAAAATGTTTCTGCTTCACATAAAGAAAGAATCACAGAAAGTGAATTGCTATATCGTGTACTTTAGGTTTATTCAATAAGCTTGTAACGTTCCCACCCCTCCTTCTAATTAATCTCGGCTACTTTATTTATGACTTATTATCGGACCTCTTTGCCGAAGATTGGATGCATTCTTTCCATCATTTAATCCAGGGAAAGCGGGCGGAACAATTACAAAGAAAATAAAATTTAGGTAGATGCACCACACTGATTTGCATTTATATTCTGATAAATTTTACCCTGTGATAAACTATAGGTTTTCTGTTCGAACACATATATTGAATCCTCAAATCATCATCTTGATAAGACAATTACAACTTCCTTCTTCATATACTTAGTTTACTTTACAGACTGTCAGCGAGAGTGATGTATGGCAGATACACACACAGAGAGAAACAGAACATAATATAGGCTTACATCATGAAACCGCGCGGAGCGAAATCGCGAACTTCCACTGCATAGCACTGGGCAAAAACTGGATGGTCCCCTTGGGGGCTTAAGTAGCAGCCTGGCTAACGGTACAACTTTGGCTTCTTGTTTCCCCATTGGCGTAAGTAATTCCTCTGCCTTATGGCAGACAGAACAGGGTTCCAAAGATACTATCCCACCAGAGAGGTGACTTTTGTGTTTGTGGCTACTGTAACATCCTCATCCCCGCCAAGAGTGAGGGCGGCAACTGGGTGCTGGATCCCTTCAACGTGGCCTAGCCGCCATGACAGCAGTCTGTAGCCCACCTGAAAATCTTAAATAAAATCTCTCGGCCTCACTCTCGCTACCTAATTGGAATTACCTAATCCTATCCTTATTCTAATTAAATACTACTTCCTAAAGTTCCTAATTATGGCTTCAAACGTCTTGTGACATCACAAGCTGCAAAATGGGAGGCGTCAGTAAAATGCACATGTATGGAAACTATTTGTATCAACTATTACAATATTTTTTTCTGGCTGGCTGGTCGAGGTCATTAAATCAGGGAGAGAATGGGAACAAGCAACGGGATGAAATTCAGCCGTAGCCTCTTGAAGGAATCCTTCAGGGATTCACCTAGAATGACTTCGGAAAACCGAAATCTGGATGGCCGAACGGGGATTTGAACACTTGACTTCTCAAACGCTTGACATGAGCGTTACTCTGTTGGTGTGGTATAAAATCAGTAGCTAACATTTAGCAGTAAATAGTTGAACCAGTTGCTTAGTACAGTCAAAGTTATCTCTTTTTACTGAAGTGTTGTTTTATTACTGTGGTGCCACTGATACTATGGAGATAATAACTTAGTAGGGAAATAGTAATTGTACTATTGTTCTATACGTAAGCGAATTCTTTGTTAGATTACATTAATTTGCAGACATAACTGCTAGCGTCAATCGAGAGAACAATAGAGAAAGTGAAAATGACTTCCGCATTTGTGAGATTCAGAATTTTGTAGAACAATTTGGTGCAATCTGAGGATGGTAACTACAATTACATTCCACGGTAGCGGGAGCGCGGTACGTCTGAATTAAATCATCAAACCAATTAACGTTGGAATAGTAGCAATAAGCTTCGCTTTATGTTTACGCTGCATTAGATACAACGCCGAGTAGAGTAGAACAGCTACCGGGATGGTCAGAGAGAAAGCAATTTGACAAAGTCCCATGTGTAACGAAACGTTACATCATGTTCACAACGCTGCAGTTGTAATCTTTCCAGTCACTGGAGCTTAATGGAAATTTAAACATTCCACCACTTGTGAATGTCACTGTAAATTTTACATTGCAGCTAGTGCGAGCGAAACAGGTTTGTACGATGTATCTGTCATATAAGAACCCTGGAAGAGATGACTCTATACAGCTGCTGTTTAACTATTACTATTTACACAGGGACTTACGCTGCATTTTATTTTTTGCTTCTGGCTGAAACCCTTGTCAACATCGAGGTCCTTAGAGGTGGGAAAGGATTGGGGGCAGGTAATGGGAAGGAATTGGACCATGCCTTTTTAGAAACAACTATCCAAACTTTTGCCTTTATGCCGAATCGCAACATTACGGTAAAGGATAATACTAAATTCAGCCAATACTAGCTAGCATGCACGCTTTCAACGTACAAACTCTATCGTTTGATTAGTGTGGATACTAATAAGGAGCAGTTCAATTAATTGTGGTGAAATTTTCATTTTAGAGTCTGGAATCTGCCACGGAAGTACTTTTTATGCAAGTTGGACGTTTTCCTGAGCATTATGTTTAACCGACATTTCTATGAAGATTCAATCATGAAGACAATGGCATTTTTGGATCTTGCGATGAACTTCATCCGAAAGAACTATACTGATATTTCTATCACACTTTATTAGAAGATATAATCAGAATGGAATCCTAATTTGTGTTCACTGATCTTTGAGAGGTGATGGTCACAGCAAAACTGTATTGCAGATTGGAAAAGCTGATAATAACAAGAAACGCAGAAGAAATTACTTGGAACATGTTTGAATTTGATTACATCTTTGCACGAGAATTTAAGGCGACAGCGAGATTCAGAAACGCAAACTGATAATTCTGTTAGGATGTCAGTTGTCTGATTTGTGTTTCTGCGTCATTAGTTTTTAATGATGCAGCAATTAAGTACCTGCGTAGAGCTGAGTTCAGTGTTGGCAGTCAGGGTGCAAAACGAAAGTAAGTTACGACAGAACGTGGATGAATTATCTTTTTTCCATTTCAATAATAAAATTCCGTTTTACTTTGTGGTAAAAGATGTCAAAGCGGTGAACTTAAAAAGCAGAATCTTTTGAGCACTTCCTTAAACTTGAGGAGCCTAGCATGATCTGGAGGAATTTGGAGGAAATCATGAGATGATTCAGCTCAGTAAAATACTCTGCAGCTGGCGGAACAATGCTGCTTTAATTGAGAATAAAACTACTAACATTAAATTAGTACTGCGAGGACTGATATTGGATAATTCCATTTCGTGAGGAGTTTTTGCAAGAAGTAAACTTATAAGACAGGAACAAATTCATTTATCAATCCTGCCATCAGATAGAAATATCGATTACTGCATGCAATACTGATTACAAATCAAAAGGCAGAAAATATTAGAAAAGAAATGGAGGCAACACAGCATCACTAAACTACACTCTTCGAATACTCCAACGCATTTGAACGACACTTTGTGAACGGCATATAAAAAAGTACTTAAAGCGCCATATCATAAAAACTAAGGAAATGGTTCAATGCAAAAACTATAGTGTTTGAAACACAAATAACTTCATAGAGTTTTTAAGCCATCACTATTCAATGACAAACACCAAAACCTCTTCAAATCATTTACCTAAATCGCAATCTTTTTTTTTCGATTACTTATCTTTTGATAGCACCACAGAACTTATAAGAGAAGTTTACTGATTTTCTGATTATAGAACCATTCATGGTTTTATTTTGAAACAGTACAATTGAAAACATTCAAGGTCTTCACACGAAAATTTTGCATACAACTTTTTTTTTTTTTTTTTTTTTTTTTTTTTTTTTTTTTTTTTTTTTTTTGTCTCATTGCTAATGCTGGATGGATTCTCTCAAAATGAAAATTTCACGGAACAAACGTTTAGAATGGCACGAATGCCCCGGGCCGCTCTGACCCAAGGCTCGAAAACAAAAACGAACAAAAGCAAAGGCTGCAGCTGACTGGCATTATTCTTAGGGGTAGATTTTTTCACACTCAGGTGGAAGGTTTGCAGGCATAGAAGATAAAATGCGAACAGCATCACAAAATTTACTGTTTGCTGTAAAATTACACAGCCATTACTTATATCTCACATTAATTTACAGTGCGTTATATGATTGATATGATAAGAATAAATAATGAATGAAGAAACACTTGCATTAACTTTTAACAAGAACATTTTCTAACCCAACTAATTAATTAAATGACAGAGAGAACTTAAGCGTCATGTAAAATTAATTGGTATCACTTAATTTAGAATTAGAATAACAAAGCGTTGTGTTTAAACTGTTGCTATTTTTTAAAAGAAAGAACTGTCGACTCAGTCTCTTCGAGAGTCGGCCGGACGATTATCGATTGCTGTACACGGCCAAACGTCAGTGTCACGTGCGCGGCATGCCTCTCGTGTGTTCTGTCGGACGCCTGTGATATTTAACATATCGCTGACGCCGACAGTAGATAGGATCTCTGGTTGACATGACAACTGAACAGCAGGATGCGCACGAGTGTAGCAGCGATAGTGTTATCAACAAATCGTGACACTGCGCTATGCATGGCTTCTCTACAAATATTTGCGCTAAGCACATTGCAGCATTGGACTATATATGTGTACAGAGAGTAACCTGTCTTCAGGATGAGTGACATGTTTCTTCTCATAGGTATGATGATACTTAGTGAAAACCATTGATGCATGACCTGCGGATAGTTCTGTTTCAAAATGCTCACTAAATTTATCCGGCATGTACAAAACAAATAACCTAAAAATGATACAACATTCCATTGCAGTAGTGATGGAATTCAATTAAGTTACATAAACGACCGTCTGCTCGACTTATTTAATACGGTTGGTTGTACAGAACTACAACTATGCCAGAGTCATGGCTATAAAGATTCACAGGTGATGAGGTAGTGGCAAGCGTTACAGGAGATATACCGGCAGCATTTCTTGTTTACTAAGTGTATCTATGTCAAGCGACAGCGCAATTTACCTGATGTGAGACGATGTAATTTACTGTTGTCCCGACGAGTGAGTGGACGCCGCCGTGACACCCGAAACCACACACAAACCAACCAAGAGACTGAATGTTCACCCTACACGTCCACACAGCACCACTGCCTCCCGCACACTGCCGCCTCTGCCGCGCTTCGCCACGCACAGGCTGCTCCACGCGCCACTGCGCATGCGCCAACGGTGCCCCGCCACCGCCGCTCGCTTGACCGCAAACTTGCCTGACGGAAATGAAGACGGCCTCGGCGCGTCGACCAAATCATGACTGAGATATGCCACGTACAATACAGTTACGGCGTCAGGGCCTCACGTGCTCCAGATTAGTGTACTTGCAACAATGTCACGACAGCATGAACGGCGGACCGTGAATCCTGGGTACTTTTACGTGCTTTCTCCCTTAGCAATAACGACCGTTAGTTTCTTAAAACAAAACATATCAGTTATTAGAAACAGCACAGGGCTGCTGAACGATTCAACCGGTGGCAGACTGGATGTGATAGAAGGTCCCTGATCCAAAGTTCCCCAACGATTGTCACAGAAAAATAGGAACAACCAAGAAACGGTTCGATTGGTTTGCACCGAGTGTGGTAAGTGAGCGGTAACGCTGTTGCCTCGCACTCGGGAGGACGCGGATTCGAATCCCCGTCCTGCCATATAGATCTGAGTTTTCCATGGTTTCCCCAAATCACTCCAGGTGAATGCCGGGGAGGTTACCTCAAAAGGCCATGGCCAAATTCCTTTCCGTTTCTTGCCCAATCCTTCCCGGCCTCTAATGACTTCGTCTCGTCGTCGATGCGGCTTTCTTTTTTTAAAAAAGGAAAAAAAAACTATTATTGGTTAGCGTATGAAATCTACAGTGTTGAGAAAAAATTAAATAAATTTTGGCAGGAAGAGATAGAGCATCTGCATTCCTGTAAGTGATATGCCAGAGATGCTCGAGGCAAGCGCCCGGAATACGGAGACAGCGATTGCACCTTTCTTATTCTTGTGCGAAGGACAACTCAAGAGGGTGGGTGACCCCACCTGAATAGAAACGTTACCTTAAGTGGCATACTGTATTTATGTGTCCGTAGAATCCTCCTAACGAATTCTGGCTTCTTGATATTTTCAAAAGTTATGCAGATTTACCGACTTAAGACTCAAGTGACCAAAGCGAATCAATGGACATGCAGAATTCAGAGTTGCACGGATCTTAAGATGGCCTAAGAACCTTTCAGGATGCTCTATGTCGAAGTATAGTACATGTCAAAACAGAGATAGCTGATGATCTATTAGCGGCTTCCTGTAATCAAGAACAGAGTATCTGTTAGAAAGAAAATGGAAATTCTACAAAAAGGCAAAAGGAATCCGAATGAAGAGATGTGATGTGAAAGAAAAGGTCGGCTGTGACGCTCCAATAATAATATCGTTTAGTTTATGTTATTTTTTGCTTAAAATATTGTTCACTTGTTTGGTCTATTGGGAGATCGGAGAAATGGCTTCGGGAGGTGACTGGTGTTATGGAACTTCGCTTTCGCTGGTGGGAGAACAGCGCCTCCCGAAACATCGAGGCAGGAGACGAGCATCGCAATAGGGACTGATTCAGCGACGCGGTCGGGAGCAGAGCGCTGATCGGCTGTGACCAGATACAACTCAAGTCGGACCTAGGTTCTTTTCATGGAGCATAGTGTGGGTGTGTTGGTCCCACAGATAGTGCTGTTTTATATGGTAAAAATAACATCATTTATTTATGACTGTGATTGCACTAAAATTCAAATAAGCTCTCCTGCCCCTTTAATGACCCTGGCAGAGAGATTTGCTGATACGAGTATCAGCCGGAGCATATATTTCCAATGATCTTTGTTATTTAAATCAACGCCGTGCCAATGTTTCGTGAAGTGGTAGATTCATTATGTATGTTTATAATTGTAGTCTGCTGATGATAATGTGTCATGCAGTGTTGTGATTGCTATTGTCGTTGAAGTAGCTTAAATTCATTTGGTATATCTATTTGACTTGAAAATTAAATGGACAGTGTACGGCAATTTTAGATTTATCTGTTATTTAATTTACTGAAGAATTGTTAAATTATTAAAATAAAAATAATTTTATTACCTCAGATTAGCAATTTTAAATTCATGTATAAATTAAAGCACCCACGTAACCGCTTGTTACAACATTAATATCTCTAAAAATATATGGTTATGAGGCTACATACTTGCATGCAAACATCAACATACAGAGCGGTGTGATAGCACAGTGGAAGCCGGCACTGGCAGTGTATGGGTTAGCACGCTGGGCTCGCACTATAAGGAGCGCCGGTTCGACATAGTGTTTCGAAGTTATATGAGCCTGATACAACAATAAATTCGAGCTGGCCAAATGGTTGCCAAGATCTTTGGCCATTTTTTATTCTTTACGATTAGTTTTTTTTTTTTTTTTTTTTTTTTTTTTTTTTTTTTTTTTTTTAAATGTTTTGGGTCACGACTTTAAATCCCGATGGGGTAAGGAAATTTTAAAAATGTGCTTGATCATATGAGCTACGCCAGGACGTTCAGTGGTTCGGATTGTATGTTAAATGGCAAGTCCAGCCCAGACAGAGCCACAAGGATCGGTAAATCAAAACTATGTCACCAGGTCTCAAGACCACACGAATTTACTAAAAGCATATAATCCATTTATAGCCAGGTTAAAGTTCTCTAGTAGTTTATCATCTTCGTTACTTAGCTCTTAACCTTCTAAAATAAAGGTAGTTTAGTCATTTAAGTGACAGTGTTTCATTGTTCTGCGAAACCCATCGCTCCAGTGGCAACATACTGTAATCAGACAAAACCACCAGGGAAAGGGAACCTACCATGTTACGTGGAATCCGAACCACGGAATTTCCTTCATACCAACAAAACAAAAATTCGTTGAAGGGGATGATTAGTGTAAGAACGCTTACAAATTTCATCCTAGCTTTTATTACTACAATAGTTAAACACATAACTTGAAACTATTGTTATTCATTTGAAATATAATGATGACAACTGTTTGTAAAGTGATTCCTTAATATTAACAATTTAGTGATAACAGAACCAGAAAAAAGAATCATCAGTCGAACAATTAATAAAAATATACGAATTGCGAATTGCAACTTGTATCTAAAGCAACATATTTTGAAGCCATAATCCAGCTTATGCCTTCAAAAGTGCAATAATAGCAAGCGAACATATCCTCGAGTAAACAGCAGGAAATATATTGGAAAATTAATAACTCTAAACTCTGAAGATATTCTGATAGAATCAATACACAACCGAAATATACCTAGCAAATGTGAAAGAATTGTTTAGAAAATCATTATTTACTTAATTGAGAAAATTTTAACGAACAAGCGTCACCTCTAGAACCCATTTCCTCACTTATGCTTATTAATTCGTTGACCGAAAACAAAGAACACACGCGTTTCTTAATAAGATTTTCCATGTTCTTAAAACCATAAAATTAAAATTAAAAAAATTTGATAGCTATGCTTTCAGGATTCTTTGTGCACATACAAGATTTAGAATCCCCGTTCTGGTCACGTTGAATCTCTAAACATAGCAGGACTATTCGGCAGGTGTCTCCAGAAACAGGTTGGATATGTTTTGCAGCTTAGCTAAGGTAATACAGGTCACACAGAGATCCACAAGTCGATTAGAATTACGTTTCAAACTCGTAACGTAGGGTCGTATCCCGAACACGCTGGCCCTAACCATTGTGACGTCACCTCACCTAGGCTCAAAATGCTGTCGGATAAACGGTATCTACAGTTGCTGGTGTTCCAAATACAGCTTTGAGTGTTGTAGGTAGGTGCACGGCATGGAATAAAAGTGTCGATACTGTAACCATGTGTAGTATCGGAAAAGTATCATAATCGCTAAAGCATTGAAAAAAACTATCGTTACCTTGAAGTATCGAAAGAAAAGTAGCGATAACACGATTTTTTAAAAAGAAAATCATGAATTGGGATTAATATTTTCTTTTATTTAATTTTTATTTTGAGATTAAAGGATTGCACCTGCGTATCAATTTCAAATTTTATCAGTTTTTTAAATTTTTGTAGCTGAATCGGCCAGTATTTCTTAGGAAGATGAAATTTGCCGCAGTAAATCATGTTACTTTTTGTAGTTATATTATATGAAAAAATGAATATAAATTAAAACAAGGTTAAACTTAATCAGACTCAATTTTTATTTTTATTATAAATAAAATCAACAGCAGATTCCATGACTCATTAAATTGTGGAACTAAGTAGGTAAAATATATAGGCCTACTAATCTTAGACTTTCTACCCTTATTTTGTTCAGTAACTTAAAAACAGTAACTTATCTAACCATTTCGATGATAATTTGTTTCTTAACTTAGACATTGTACTATCTGCCATTTACGTTCGGCGGGGACTGACGTTGCTTGAACTGTCTGGCACTGATGGGCTAACTTACACAAGTAAGGGAATACTACTTTCACATGTAACAGTTTAGAAGATAATTTTCGTTACTAGCTTCGTCGTTTTCTCCTTTTTAATAACTTTTATGAACTTGCTGTTCCGTTATCTGATTTAGCTGTCAGAAATAATATATATTTACCATTTAAAGGAAAGTAAAATCAGTTTCTACAAAATTTTCCTTAAATCTCTGTACGTCTTGATGATTTCTTTGATAAAATAACTAATTTGTTTTATAATCAGAACTTCTACCCTAAGATTGCAGGTTTAACATTGACAATTCAGTCTACTTTTATTTAAATCCTCCAAAACTCTTTGTAACGACTTCCATAAGATGTAACTCTGTTGCCGACTAACTGCGATCTACATATATTTTAAAAAAAAAAAAAAAATAAAAAAAGCACGTGACAATAAGAATCGTCAGTGAACGTCACACTAGACTCTTCGTCATGGAACTTTATTTTCTCTAATTCCACAATTTAAATAAACAAATGATTAATTAATATTTAAATGGTTAAATTCAGTATCACTACATGGGCTAAATTATACAAATAATCGAATATTAGTTTCATATCTTCCCATTGCTCCAAAAAGTCAGACGACAATGGTGTTGCCAAATAAAGGCTCATTTCGTCCTTTCCTTTTGACAAAGTAGACTGTAAAGAGGAGCCTGATGTCCGACATTTGCTGTTTTGTTTTGAATGTAATAAGGTCTTGTAAATACTCCAAAAATCATATGCAAATATCGTATCAATAAAACGATTTCTATATGGATCGCTGGGGGAGGTGAAAGTGTTTACTGCTGCTAAATACCATATAACAGATATTGCATTGGCTCAAGCTGTGACATCTTGGAAGTGGAGGTTTTTGAATTAGGATGTAGCAAGCAGGACATTCCGATTAAATAATTTCTTCAATGCTTTCGAATCCGTTCTGGAAACACATTCCATACAAACCAAGCAAGCAACAACGGTGATAACCAAAGATAATGTAACCTAACCCCTAAGTTTTCAAGTCGAGATTTCTAGACTCCTTCCTTATTTTCTAAAATAGAAACTAGAAACATGTTTAAACTGGGTCCTCATAACATTCTCAAGTTCTAAAAACGTCAATGTTACCATCACAATAGACATCTCGATCGTCGTCTTGAAATGCACCTATTCTTGACTTGGGGGCCATACATCATACAGCCATGTATGTTGAATTATATTTTCACTTTATTCATCGAGTGGCTTTGTAGTATTGCCACTAATTTTTCCAGCGTATTTTAATATCGGTACCTGCCATAAAGTACTGATAAGAGTAAAAGTATCGTATGAATAGTATCGAGTGCAGAAGTATCGGTATCAAAAGAAAAGTACTCGATACCAAAAAGCGTCGATACTTTTTCCGTGTCTCTAGTTGTAGTGAGTAAAAGTCGAGATTTTATAGAAATTCCATCGCAGGACATCGAAGCGGTGACCCCAGAAAGTTAGCGGCTCAGAAATACTGGTGGACTGGTCGTAAACATAATTTATGGTGTAATAAACTGTGAAATTAATTGGTACTGACACAGAGGTTAAGCGAGCTGCAAGATATCTGTATGATGTGAAGTGAGGAATGAGCAGTGTGTTGGCGTGGGTGGGCGTACACGTGCGTTATGGCGTAATGTACCTGGCGCACATAGCGGCTGGTAGAATATGTTAGTACAAAGAAAAAAATAAGTAGCGGCGAACAGACCAACAACTACTGAGAGACGTCGATTCGTTGATAATTTTAGTTAGATTCATATGTGAAGAAGACGGCAGAACTAGCTGTCCAAGTATCGTGTTTGCTACAACACAATCCGGCGGTACAACCGTGGAGATTTCACTGCCCGTTACATTTACAGAAAAAGGTATGAATAGTTGAATTAGCGTACAAGTTAATCATTTTGTATATTGTGTTTGAGCCGTCAGCCCCTTTACGCTGCCTGCCCTGGCAGTGTACGGGCTAGCACGCTGGGTTCACATTGTAAGGGTCGCCGGTTCGAGTCCCGCCTCGGGAACGGGTGGTTTTAATTAAGGGTTTTGTTCGTCTTGTGTTGCACTCAACCTAATGTCCACAATATCACGATTAAAGCTTGATATTATAGTTAGAACAATATACACAAATTTTACCCTGCCAAAATGGTCACAGAAACCAAAGGCCACATTCATATATATATATATATATATATATATAAGGGGTGACAGCGTTTAGCGACTAATCAATCGGTCTGCATCTTTGTGATGACTGGGGCAAGTGCTTCGGAGAGGTTTCTAGTGATGATAATTTGAATAATTGCACCAGGCCTTTCAATAGATAAGAAGTTCACTCAAGTATGGTTTTTGATTAGTGAGACATTAATATTTTAAGTCGCGTCAATCCCGTTTATTCAGCAGATGTATACCGGCTACTCTGTGTGAATTTGATCACACGCCTGATGCATATTATTTAAATCTATTAATTCTAAGGAGACGGTTTTAAGGATACGTTTCCTCGCCACCAGTATCAACACGGCGACTTTAGACCAGATTTTACAGGCACTAATATTGTATGTATTATAAGCTGACACGCCAATAGAACTAAATTTAGATGAAACATACATTCATTCGCCATTGTGGTTGCATGCGTTAAGACGAGTCGGTTAGGTACAACGGAACAAGGTTTGAGTACTGCTCCTCGCGTACTGGTCGTCCTGATTTGCTACAGTTACCTAAGTGAATGAATGGATGTTCCTCAAACTTCACCTCAGAAATTACAGATTTCACCAAAAAAAAAAAAAAAAAAAAAACAACAACATATAAAACACAAGTTAGACGTTTCGCAGACTAGGGTATATGCATGTATTATTTTTATATTTTAAATCAATTATTTACACTGTTATATTATCGCAAGAAATATAATATTAATGAAAATATTAGAATTTAACATTAAATTAATATTTTAAAACTGTAATCCAGTTCCCATGATTTAAACGCCGCCAGTTTGGCTGCACGGTGACGTCATTGTACACGACTACACTGAGGTATTGTATATTGTGGAGTGTTATATCTCAAAAGATTTATGTTTTATAACTAATTTCTATATGGAAGGAAGTGAAAACCATTTTCTAAATACTGTATTGTATCTATGAGCAAAAACACGAAGAGAAATGCACCTGATAATGAGTATTTTTATGTCATTCAAGAAGCGAATGTAAGAAAAAAGCGGTGTATAAGTATGAAAAAACGCAAAGAATCTTCAACTAGTTGTTTATATTGCCGTGAAGATCATTTTAATGTAATGTTTAATGTTGTATTGTTAAATATATTATAATACATAAAAATTCATTACCTACCCAAAATCTAATCATACAAAAGATTAATAGGTATATTTTTCAAATCGTTTCTTATTCAAGCTTAATCCAAAGCAATTACGAACCTTTTGAAGTCCACAACGGAGATCATCAGACATTTTAAAAACGGATTTTCAATCTCCTGGATATACATTGAAGGGTATGTGTCTACCTGAACTCATGACTTTAAGAGATCACATCATTTAATGATTGAACTGGATGGTAATGATATGTCTGTGGTATCATCGTTTCTTCAAATGTGCTTAACAAAAAAAGTTAAAATGTTTTATAATTACAAAATTAGGAAAATATTATCTAGAGTCGGCCTGGTATAGGTGTCCACTCCCTAATTTTCCGACCCGGCTTTAAATCGCGACAGTATTAGAGATTCTTCCGTATTTATTTTTATCTACAGAAATTATTGACCATGATTTTTTTATTTTATTTCTACTTTAGAATAAATATAATTACTTCTAACAGATACAACAAATGCAATTTCTTCCAAAATATTAACAATGACTTCCTAATATGCCTCGCCAATAGCCACTGAAATTTGGTTAGGAGGCGAATCTATTTTCGTCGAGTACATTATTTTAATTTCGAACATTTACATTCCACCACTTCGCGGAATTAAACATCGATAGTAGAAAAAAAGAAAAAAAATCGTTCTTCTCGATGTTACACATTTCGTTTAAATTACTTTTTGACGACATACAAGTATATAAAAGATGAAAATGAAATAAACTAAAAAATAATACCTGCTTCAACTGAAAAAAAAACCATCATAACAATGACTTATCTTATTAATAAAAAGTGAAAAAGTTATGTAAGAATGAAAAATTTCCTGGCATGTGATTGCAATTGAAGTCCTCACGGGTGTACCTCCGGATTGTGTTGTGTGCGGTACATCTGTGAAGAATTCATTTACGATTTTCTGGGGAAAAAAAATGTTTTTCTGCTACTTTAATGTGTTACTAGCTTCGAAGCTCATCAAAAACGACGAGTTGAAAGGTATGTTCTGTCAAGTCATTTTTTTGGAATTGATTAACTTAGTAAAACAACGCGCAAAGTAATTTCTTGTGTCTTACTTGTAACAGAAACTACCAGTTGTCACTCTAGTCCGGGGTGCATTTAAATTTTGCCACAAACTCCGCTAATATACTAGACCTATATTTGAATCACATGCTTATTTCTCATTGCCAGCAATTTCATTGTCGGCTACTTCGGCGTGTCCTTTGATTCACATTAGGTGTATCTAATACGTAAATAATGCACTAAAAGCGTAAAATATTTAATAACTAAAATATCTAACACTTAATTACCTTGAAACTTCCACTTCTCCAACGTCAGCGATTGTGGAATCCGGATTTGATGCAAAATACATTGTCATCATTTTCGGGAGATTATTTTACAGAACCGCTTCAATTCACTATTTATTGTCTGAGTGTTCTCGCAAGGATGCAATATTTCTCAAATTATGCTGATAAATTACGATAAAACTTAAACACAATCACACAGTTATAAGAACGCCCAGTAACAACGCCTTTGTTTACAATATGAACGTGTACTTTGACGTTACGATTCGATTCGAACAATAGCGTTGCGTTTTTCGAAGTTAGATTCCCCTTGTATTTAACACTTTTGATAACTTAAAATCAGTAATTAAAAAAGGGAACAAATAGGGGAAAAACATTGTAGCGGTAATTATACAGTAATAAAGCTTCCAAATAAAAACGCTAGACGTATGTTTGAATTGTATGCATATTCCCTGTCAGGCACTCAGACGGTGGCTGCAGACGCGGCGATAAAACTCCATCACCAAGACGAGCCGACAAATTGTAAGGATTTCCCTGTAAGGAAAATCATAAAAAGAAGTACTTCAAAGACTATTGTATGATTGGCTTCCACAATGAAACTACTTTTTCATTGAAAATAGGTACAACGCATACAATTCGCTTCTTTCCGCTTTGTGAAGCGGAATACTTCAGCCTTAAGAATACGCGATTGAGAAAACAAAGCAACACAGGGAAGACATTACTAAAACCCTCGCACGTTCCCTGAGACAGCAAAACGTACTGTGACCCTAGCTGTCGAGGATCCGCTTAGCGCCACCGGCTCAAGTCTACGACAGCTTCAGTGGAAGGTCGAGTGGAACCGCAGATGTTTAGTGTGGTGATGAAGGCCAGTTCCTTGACCCGTCCTTGTATCCTGTCACTTGACACCTTCTCTGCAGGGAAGAAGCCGCTCATTTACTATCAGCACGACGATTGTCCATTCTGGCGTGCTGAACGTAGCGTCTTTATCAAAGACACTTGGGAAGTGTACGTTTAACTCAAACAAAGTAACAAAGAAAAAAAAAAATCTCAACTCTGAGATAAAATGTGGTTGAGAGCACTTAGAAGCATTCGTGTGTACATGAGCAACTTAAATACTAACAGTTAGTCTCCTGCAGCAGAGTATGGACGTATTCTAGAATGCGTTCATGAATTCAAATGTCTTGGTTCATCCTTATGAGCTTATAGCTAAATTAGATTTCCAAGATTTAAAAAAAAAAAGAAAAAAAAAAAAAGAAGAAAAACATTATAATTATTTAAGCTCAAAGGATTTCATGGCCTTGTGTATTTATATAAAAAAAACTCTCGTGTTTCTTTTTTTTTTTATTACACCTTTACGTCTCGTCGATGACTGAGTCATTAAAGGCGAGAAAGTTTTGGGGCAGGTAACGTGAAGGAATTCAGTCATGGCCTTTTCGATGGAACAATCCCGACATTCGCTTGCAATGATTTCGGGGAACCATGCAATACTTAAATCTCAAATGGCGGGACGTGGGTTAGAACCTCTCGAATGCGAAGCCCTAGCGTTACGCTCGCACACCACGCTCGGTACTAGCTTCCTGCCGCCTCACAATTTATTAATTCAATAACTGTGTTGGTGTTATAAATACAGTAATGAAGCTTTCATTTATTAAACGTCATAACAGAATACCCTAACAGAGAGCTGCAGTTATACCTATTCCGTGTTATGGGAGTGAAATAAGACTGTAACGAAACAAAACTGAGATCAAGGTTAGAATGAGTGAGAAGTGTTTTAATAGATTGTAATATTGTAAACGATACGGAACAGGAATATACAATGCACGACAACAGGCCGTAGCGGATCAACTGGACGCCTACTAAAGGAATTCTCAAGGATCTTATTAGTTACAGACACGATGATAAGCATGTAGGATTTTTATTTGTAGATCGTAGTAGTAATAGAACTAAATCATGTACAGATGACTATGAGGCACGAGAAAAGCAATGAGCAAGCTGCAACGCAGTGATTACAACGCTCTACTCGTTATTATCAACACAATCGACGTGAGAGAATGTGTATAAATTGAAATTGGTTGATAAGTGCCTCGAGGAAGATCACGGGATTCTTGTATTAAGGGAATAGTGAAGGGTGTGGAAGACAGAGGGTCAAGGGGTAGTGGAAGAAGATGGATGGCGTAAGGACGGATGACTCGGGTTCAAATCTTTGTCTGACTATCCAGATTTTGAGTTTCGATAGTTTCGTGAAATCACTCCAGACAAATGGTTCCTTCAAAATGAATACTGAAAATTCCTTCCCGTTCCTCCTCTTCTCCCTCCTATGATGACCTTGGCATTCACGACGCTTAAAGCCTAAAGGAAAGAAAAGAAAGGAATCAGCATAATAAACAATGTTCATCGTGTAGTCAACTACAGTGGAGCTCTGAAAGTGTCCGAAAATAAACATACAGTGTTCTTTAATACAAAATATTTACTATATCAATTTTGTCTACCATAATTTTATTAATCTAGATATGTAGTTAATATGAAATTTACTTCTAGAACATGCGAACCCAAATGTTCCCATCGTTAAGAAATAACCCAGCTTTCGAAAAACTGGTATAATTTCTTGTGTTAATGCTAACGTTTATGTTCTGCCATTACTTTCTGCTGCTTTTGTCGCCATAAATAAAACAGTTAACGTTAACTAGTTCCATTAACCTACGCCAATCAGAGAAAAGCAGCCACTTTCCAATTTCTGTCTGGCAGAAAATGATATTTTACATATTATTTTTGTCCACCTAATTATGTTCCAGCATGATTCGTTGAAGAATTTTTGAGCTAAGCGCTGAGCTGAATGTGTCGAAACCCACCTTTCTTTACAATTTGATTTTTACAAAAAACAAAATTTATCGATGACTTGGTAATGATGACTACATGAGTCTTACAGTTAAATGTAACAAATTCTAGAGTCTATAAAATCCAAATTATATGTCTGCAATTATTTTTTACATTCGAGTCAGATGTTTAATTTTTTTCAGTGATTACTAATGGATCCGGAATCAGCTCACGTTTTGTGAC